>CM026404.1:39053976-39090837 GCA_014843695.1 Archivesica marissinica | reverse complement strand
ATTAAATCTGTGTCCATTGTATAAAACATTAAATCTTTGTACATTGTATAAACCATTAAATCTGTGTCCATTGTATAAACCATTAAATCTTTGTCCATTGTATATACCATTAACTCTTTGTACATTGTATATACCATTAAATCTATGTACATTGTATAAACCATTAAATCTCTGTACATTGTATAAACCATTAAATCTTTGTCCATTGTATAAAACATTAAATCTTTGTCCATTGTATAAACCATTAAATCTTTGTCCATTGTATAAACCATTAAATCTTTGTCCATTGTATAAACCATTAAATCTCTGTACATTGTATAAACCATTAAATCTCTGTACATTGTATAAAACATTAAATCTCTGTACATTGTATAAAACATTAAATCTCTGTACATTGTATAAAACATTAAATCTTTGTCCATTGTATAAACCATTAAATCTTTGTCCATTGTATAACCATTAAATCTTTGTCCATTGTATACCATTAAATCTCTGTACATTGTATAAACCATTAAATCTTGTACATTGTATAAACCATTAAATCTCTGTACATTGTATAAACCATTAAATCTTTGTACATTGTATAAAACATTAAATCTTTGTCCATTGTATAACCATTAAATCTGTGTCCATTGTATAACCATTAATCTTTGTACATTGTATAAACCATTAAATCTTTGTACATTGTATAAACCATTAAATCTTTGTACATTGTATAAACATTAAATCTTTGTACATTGTATAAACCATTAAATCTTTGTACATTGTATAAAACATTAAATCTTTGTACATTGTATAAAACATTAAATCTGTGTACATTGTATAAACCATTAAATCTTTGTCCATTGTATAAACCATTAAATATGTGTACATTGTATAAACCATTAAATCTTTGTCCATTGTATATTATATACCATTAAATCTTTGTCCATTGTATATACCATTAAATCTGTGTACATTGTTTATACCATTAAATCTTTGTACATTATATAAACCATTAAATATTTGTCCATTGTATAAAACATTAAATCTGGGTCCATTGTATAAAACATTAAATATCTGTACATTGTATAAACCATTAAATCTGTGTCCATTGTATAAACCATTAAATCTTTGTCCGTTGTATATACCATTAACTCTTTGTACATTGTATATACCATTACATCTATGTACATTGTATAAACCATTAAATCTTTGTACATTGTATAAACCATTAAATCTTTGTCCATTGTATAAAACATTAAATCTGTGTCCATTGTATAAAACATTAAATATCTGTACATTGTATAAACCATTAAATCTGTGTCCATTGTATAAACCATTAAATATTTGTCCATTGTATATACCATTAACTCTTTGTACATTGTATATACCATTACATCTATGTACATTGTATAAACCATTAAATCTGTGTCCATTGTATAAACCATTAAATCTCTGTACATTGTATAAACCATTAAATCTTTGTCCATTGTATATTATATACCATTAAATCTTTGTCCATTGTATATACCATTACATCTGTGTACATTGTTTATACCATTAAATCTTTGTACATTATATAAACCATTAAATATTTGTCCATTGTATAAAACATTAAATCGGGTCCATTGTATAAAACATTAAATATCTGTACATTGTATAAACCATTAAATCTTTCCATTGTATAAACCATTAAATCTTTGTCCATTGTATATACCATTAACTCTTTGTACATTGTATATACCATTACATCTATGTACATTGTATAAACCATTAAATCTTTGTACATTGTATAAACCATTAAATATTTGTCCATTGTATAAAACATTAAATCTGGGTCCATTGTATAAAACATTAAATATCTGTACATTGTATAAACCATTAAATCTTTGTCCATTGTATATACCATTAACTCTTTGTACATTGTATATACCATTACATCTATGTACATTGTATAAACCATTAAATCTTTGTACATTGTATAAACCATTAAATCTTTGTCCATTGTATAAACCATTAAATCTTTGTCCTTGTATATACCATTAACTCTTTGTACATTGTATATACCATTAATCTATGTACATTGTATAAACCATTAAATATTTGTACATTGTATAAACCATTAAATCTGTGTCCATTGTATAAAACATTAAATATCTGTACATTGTATATACCATTAACTCTTTGTACATTGTATATACCATTACATCTATGTACATTGTATAAACCATTAAATCTGTGTCCATTGTATAAACCATTAACTCTCTGTACATTGTATAAACCATTAAATCTATGTCCATTGTATAAACCATTAAATCTTTGTCCATTGTATATTATATACCATTAAATCTTTGTCCATTGTATATACCATTAAATCTTTGTACATTGTTTATACCATTAAATCTTTGTACATTATATAAACCATTAAATATTTGTCCATTGTATAAAACATTAAATATCTGTACATTGTATAAACCATTAAATCTGTGTCCATTGTATAAACCATTAAATATTTGTCCATTGTATATACCATTAACTCTTTGTACATTGTATATACCATTACATCTATGTACATTGTATAAACCATTAAATCTCTGTACATTGTATAAACCATTAAATCTCTGTACATTGTATAAAACATTAAATCTTTGTCCATTGTATAAAACATTAAATCTTTGTCCATTGTATAAACCATTAAATCGTTGTCCATTTTATATACCATTAAATCTCTGTACATTGTATAAAACATTAAATCTCTGTACATTGTATAAAACATTAAATCTTTGTCCATTGTATAAAACATTAAATCTTTGTCCATTGTATACCATTAAATCTCTGAACATTGTATAAACCATTAAATCTTTGTGCATTGTATATACCATTAAATCTCTGTACATTGTATAAACCATAAAATCTTTGTACATTGTATAAAACATTAAATCTTTGTCCATTGTATAAACCATTAAATCTGTGTCCATTGTATAAAACATTAAATCTTTGTACATTGTATAAACCATTAAATCTTTGTACATTGGATAAAACATTAAATCTTTGTACATTGTATAAAACATTAAATCTTTGTACATTGTATAAAACATTAAATCTTTGTCCATTGTATAAACCATTAAATATGTGTACATTGTTTAAACCATTAAATCTTTGTACATTGTATAAACCATTAAATCTCTGTACATTGTATAAACCATTAAATCTTTGTACATTGTATAAACCATTAAATCTCTGTACATTGTATAAACCATTAAATCTTTGTCCATTGTATAAAACATTAAATCTTTGTACATTGGATACAACATTAAATCTGTGTACATTGTATAAAACATTAAATCTTTGTCCATTGTATAAACCATTAAATATGTGTACATTGTATAAACCATTAAATCTGTGTCCATTGTAAACTTAAATCTTTGTCATTATATACCATTAAATCTTTGTCCATTGTATAAACCATTAAATCTTTGTACATTGTATAAACCATTAAATATTTGTCCATTGTATAAAACATTAAATCTGGGTCCATTGTATAAAACATTAAATATCTGTACATTGTATAAACCATTAAATCTGTGTCCATTGTATAAACCATTAAATCTTTGTCCGTTGTATATACCATTAACTCTTTGTACATTGTATATACCATTACATCTATGTACATTGTATAAACCATTAAATCTCTGTACATTGTATAAACCATTAAATCTGTGTCCATTGTATAAACCATTAAATCTTTGTCCATTGTATATACCATTAACTCTTTGTACATTGTATATACCATTACATCTATGTACATTGTATAAACCATTAAATATCTGTACATTGTATAAACCATTAAATCTGTGTCCATTGTATAAACCATTAAATATTTGTCCATTGTATATACCATTAACTCTTTGTACATTGTATATACCATTACATCTATGTACATTGTATAAACCATTAAATATCTGTACATTGTATAAACCATTAAATCTGTGTCCATTGTATAAACCATTAAATATTTGTCCATTGTATATACCATTAACTCTTTGTACATTGTATATACCATTACATCTATGTACATTGTATAAACCATTAAATCTTGTCATTGTATAAACCATTAAATCTCTGTACATTGTATAAACCATTAAATCTTGTCCATTGTATAAACCATTAAATCTTTGTCCATTGTATATATATACCATTAAATCTTTGTCCATTGTATATACCATTAAATCTTTGTACATTGTATATACCATTAAATCTTTGTACATTATATAAACCATTAAATATTTGTCCATTGTATAAAACATTAAATCTGGGTCCATTGTATAAAACATTAAATATCTGTACATTGTATAAACCATTAAATCTGTGTCCATTGTATAAACCATTAAATCTTTGTCCATTGTATATACCATTAACTCTTTGTACATTGTATATACCATTAAATCTATGTACATTGTATAACCATTAAATCTCTGTACATTGTATAAACCATTAAATCTTTGTCCATTGTATAAACCATTAAATCTGTGTACATTGTATAAACCATTAAATCTTTGTATAAACCATTAAATCTGTGTCATTGTATAAACCATTAAATCTTTGTACATTGTATAAACCATTAAATCTTTGTACATTGTATAAACCATTAAATCTTTGTCCATTGTATAAACCATTAAATCTGTGTCCATTGTATAAAACATTAAATCTTTGTACATTGTATAAACCATTAAATCTTTGTACATTGTATAAAACATTAAATCTTTGTACATTGTATAAAACATTAAATCTGTGTACATTGTATAAAACATTAAATCTTTGTCCATTGTATAAACCATTAAATATGTGTACATTGTATAAACCATTAAATCTTTGTCCATTGTATAAACCATTAAATCTGTGTACATTGTATAACCATTAATCTTGTACATTGATAAACATTAAATCTTTGTACATTGTATAAAACATTAAATCTTTGTCCATTGTATAAAACATTAAATCTTTGTCCATTGTATAAACCATTAAATCTGTGTCCATTGTATAAACCATTAAATCTTTGTACATTGTATAAACCATTAAATCTTTGTACATTGTATAAACCATTAAATATCTGTACATTGTATAAACCATTAAATCTGTGTCCATTGTATAAACCATTAAATCTTTGTCCATTGTATATACCATTAACTCTTTGTACATTGTATATACCATTAAATCTATGTACATTGTATAAACCATTAAATCTTTGTACATTGTATAAACCATTAAATCTTTGTACATTGTATAAAACATTAAATCTTTGTCCATTGTATAAAACATTAAATCTTTGTCCATTGTATAAACCATTAAATCTTTGTACATTGTATAAACCATTAAATCTGTGTCCATTGTATAAACCATTAAATCTTTGTCCATTGTATATACCATTAAATCTTTGTACATTGTATATACCATTAAATCTTTGTACATTGTATAAACCATTAAATCTTTGTACATTGTATAAAACATTAAATCTGTGTCCATTGTATAAACATTAAATATCTGTACATTGTATAAACCATTAAATCTGTGTCCATTGTATAACCATTAAATATTGTCCATTGTATATACCATTAACTCTTTGTACATTGTATATACCATTACATCTATGTACATTGTATAAACCATTAAATCTGTGTCCATTGTATAAACCATTAACTCTCTGTACATTGTATAAACCATTAAATCTATGTCCATTGTATAAACCATTAAATCTTTGTCCATTGTATATTATATACCATTAAATCTTTGTCCATTGTATATACCATTAAATCTTTGTACATTGTTTATACCATTAAATCTTTGTACATTATATAAACCATTAAATATTTGTCCATTGTATAAAACATTAAATCTGGGTCCATTGTATAAAACATTAAATATCTGTACATTGTATAAACCATTAAATCTGTGTCCATTGTATAAACCATTAAATCTTTGTCCGTTGTATATACCATTAACTCTTTGTACATTGTATATACCATTACATCTATGTACATTGTATAAACCATTAAATCTCTGTACATTGTATAATTAATTTGTCATTGTATAAACCATTAAATCTCTGTACATTGTATAAAACATTAAATCTTTGTCCATTGTATAAAACATTAAATCTTTGTCCATTGTATAAACCATTAAATCGTTGTCCATTTTATATACCATTAAATCTCTGAACATTGTATAAACCATTAAATCTCTGTACATTGTACAAAACATTAAATCTCTGTACATTGTATAAAACATTAAATCTCTGTACATTGTATAAAACATTAAATCTTTGTCCATTGTATAAAACATTAAATCTTTGTCCATTGTATAAACCATTAAATCGTTGTCCATTGTATACCATTAAATCTCTGAACATTGTATAAACCATTAAATCTTTGTGCATTGTATATACCATTAAATCTCTGTACATTGTATATACCATTACATCTTTGTCCATTGTATAAACCATTAAATATTTGTCCATTGTATAAACCATTAAATCTTTGTCCATTGTATAAACCATTAAATCTGTGTCCATTGTATAAAACATTAAATCTTTGTACATTGTATAAACCATTAAATCTTTGTACATTGGATAAAACATTAAATCTTTGTACATTGTATAAAACATTAAATCTTTGTCCATTGTATAAACCATTAAATATGTGTACATTGTTTAAACCATTAAATCTTTGTATAAACCATTAAATCTTTGTACATTGTATATACCATTAAATCTTTGTACATTGTATATACCATTAAATCTCTGTACATTGTATAAACCATTAATAGTACAGTACAAATAGGACATTGGGGTAGGGAAAATTTGAACAGAAATGGGAATAATGGTTTTGTTATGTCAAAAGCCTGTGTAATATGACACAATAAAATCTTTTTCTCAACACTTGGTGGAAATTTTTTTTTGCACTTTCACATATTTTCGATATTTTTACCAGGAATTTCTGGAATTAATGTTTCTACAAAATATAATGGTACGCATATTTGATTTATAGTTTGGAAGTAATGAATATAATATATCTACATAGCAACAATGCAATTTGAATGTTATCTGAACAAAAATACTTGCCTTTATTGACATTTTACGCTCTTTAATGAATTTCAGAAATATCATATTTTTTAAAAGTTGCATACATACATACAGTGTTTTATTTGCAGATTGATTTGTGTTCTGTAAAATATATTAAATTCCATGGACAACTTCTGTACATTGTTTGTCTAAACATTTAGTGTTTACTACAACATAATTCAGGGATATGTATAAATGGAACACATTATCGGTCAGTGATTTCGATTAAAAACCCGCAGTATACTATAATATATATGTATTATGTGTTTGCAATATATTACATATATTATTTTCAGTTCATACCAATTATTAGTATAATGTGATAAATCCGTCAACTGTTGGTCACTGTCACTCGTTAATTTCATCAGGTCTAGGCCAGTTTGTACATGACTGATTGCAGTTCCGACATACAACACTGCACGGTAACCCTAGTTTTCTGCAGCTACATCCTGAGGTTTTACAGCCCATCTTGCAGGAACAGCGTACTATTTTCAGTATTTTCTCTGGAGCAGGTGACATATCAGTTCATCGGGGAACAATCATGTTTCCGTGCAACTCCCAGCCATACTCAGTTGGGTCAATAACGATTCCCTTCCATTTTAACATTTGTGCATATGCACTTAAACTGTGATACTTGCAGGCATTTCTTGTAGGTGGGAAAGACTTCGGGTCAATGTAGACATTGTTAGTGACTACTTTCCGCAGAATCGAGTCAACACGCAGTTGATTTAATGTAACTTGGTCTGGATTGCCTCCATATAAGCATATCATTGTAGCTTCACCCGCATTAACAATATCATCCTTGGTAATGTCTTCTAGATTTTCATTGAAAACTGAAGCAAACTTACGAAATGAAGGACTTCTTTTGAAAGTCTTCAGAGCTGCTGACTTACCAATGCCACTAGGCTTGGACACTGTGTCGCAGCCCAGAAATGCATGTATAAAAAGTATATTGTTACATATTTCAGGGCCAAGATGTTCTTGGACCTCTCTGACATTGCAGCATTTGTTCTTTTTTCCTTCTGACATGAGATGTATGCTATTCTCAAGGTTCCTGGCATGGTAGCACAACATTACTAATAAATCAGTGTCTTCACCAACGACAATTGTGTTCTGGCATAACGAAGCATCTAGAGCTGATTTCACTATTAAGTAGTCCGCATCTGACTTGGCATTAATCACATTCACTCCAGCCTCCGCCAAATAACCTGACAATAAGTTTATGAACTTCTGTCTGTTCCTTTTGTTTAGACGTACCTGATGTTTCTATGAACTCATTTATCATATCCAGTTCAATTATAATTTCAGCCCCAATTTGACCGCCTGTTCGTCTCTTGTGTGTATTGTCTTTCGTTGATGCTCCATCTTCATATACATCAAAAGTGACTGTGCATGACTTGTACTTTTCAGTGCAAAATTTAACATACATCTGGCATATGGCCTTGTATGTTTGACCTCTCTCCCATGGGATCTTTTGCAGTAGAACACAACCATCTAAGACATAGCATACATACCGGTAACAGACATTTGCGTGCTGGCCAGTTAGTTTGTGTTTGTTGGAAACTGTCTTGAGAATTTCAGTTTGGATAGATAACTTGTTTGCTTGACTCGAACAATGCTGATGGGAAGGAACACAGTTCATGGGAGAAAAACATGTCTAAATCCTCCTCTGGGACTTTGTTGTGAGCTGCTGATATCATTCTTTGAAAAAGAAGCTGTGGGTCTACCCTGATCATTTCATTTTCCATCTCTGTATTTGCATCATCGCACATAGGAAGGTCTTGTTTGTTTCTTCTGAACACATTGGATTCTGCCGGTTTGCCTGTCATATCGGTGAGTATAGCTTTACCGATTTCATTTGCCTTATCCACTGACACTCTTTCATCGGCCACTACACCACTTGATATGCTTCTCAGCTCAGGTTCCGGTGTAAATGGGTATATGTTCATCGAATAATCAGGCATCACTCTTATATCATTATCATCTTTTGCAAGTCTAGACTTTCCGCAACCCCCATGTTGTTCGCTTGTTATGATTTGCTTTCCAGTTAGTTGTTGCATGGCATAATTTATTTCCGAACAACCAGGTCGAGACAAAACCCACATTGTCCTTTGTAGCTCATCGAACCCTCTTCCCTGAGTCAGTCCACCAACTGTTTTTATACACCTCATCAGGACCTGTTCAATTATGAGATCTGTACTAAGACCTGCCCAGTATCTTTCACTCCATCTAACAACATGTTTTTCGTCCATAAAGTGTTGATACGCATATGGATGCTTGTTTTGTAAGTCAAGCATGTTGGACAAGTAGATGTGTAATGATATTGTATAGGCATTATGTCCAGATGCAGCCATGTATGCATATCCAAAACAGCTTGGAGGTGTAATCGCCAGTCACCTGTTCTTTCAGTCTTGATGAATTTCTTCAAGATGACAAGCATTTATATGTATTGTACCCAGAGTCTTGATGTTCTTCCTTTACTTTTCATTTCTTCTAGTTTAGCGTTCCATGTGTGTGCTAAATTCATAACAATATCAGAATCAGATCTCACCGCAGTCTTAATATCCATGCTTTTGTTCATCTTCATCAGGTTGTCTAACACTTTCATAGCTTCATCAATTTCTTCACATACTTTTGTACTATCAATCACATCATCTTCACTTTCTCTTTCTCCATTTTCTCTGTCAGGATGCATTGCATCCACTTCATCTTCAGTGTTCTGATCTTCCAAATTCACAATACATTGCTATACTTCTGCATCTCTACACTAATGTAGCTGGATAAGTCGATGTCAAAGCAGATATACACAAGAATGATACCGAGTGCCAATTCTGCCAAGGTATGGCCTTGCATGGCTCGTGAAAATGCCTTGCCACTTAGCATGTGTGGAACAGTGTTATCTGCATACACTGTCTGAAATAGCTCATTCAGACCTGAGTCAGTCATAAGATGGGCTATGCAACCCATGTAGCTCATCTGCATATGAAGTCCATCCAACCGAAGAACTATCTTCTTTACATGGCTAGCTGGTGTCTGTGTCTATTAAGCATTGAGCCTTCCACCAAAGTGGCTGATCAAATGTCAATACAGGTGTGTCGTTATATGTCTGTGCTTGTTCTGTTACAAAGACGAGGGTGGAGTATATACACGTTTCATTTGATGGATCCATGTCAATCATCGGCATGAAGAATGTAGAGGAAGCACATGGGTGAAATCCAGCGTAAATCATCTGCTTCGGTCTTAGTACCCTTAGTATCTTCCAAAGTATGTCTATATTGTACGTCTCGTCTTCTGTGATAGACTTCGGCAAGGCTTTAAACACTAACTTCATTTTTCATCAGGATTCGGTAGTGTATTCTGATTCTTGTCATTTCCACAATATCAGAAGTAGAAAGGTTTACCCTAGGAATAACCTTTATGGATCAGCTTTCTGGGGTAACAGTTGCATTTATGCCCATCCCATGACATGTATTCAGTTCGGATGTTATCGTCAACATTATCGGCCATGAACTGCACAAATGAGTCGTCAGCGCATATTGGAATTTCAAGATTTTGTGTCAAGACTGCGTTCTGTTCATACCGTAGCACGTCCCGATAGGAACTACAAAATCCCTAGTTCATTTAATGTATCTAACAGAGAACGTGACATGTCATGATATAGAAGGAACAAGTACTCAGTTCGAAATGTTTAGAATAATTATGTATTACTGAAAATATGCTTAAAATATTACAAAATGTTTGATTATGACTCGGATATATGAATTCTTATTATGTTCAGTAGTATTACTTACCATTATTGATACAATCCCGGTTCTGTATACTACAAAGTCTGCTTCAAACCGAGTTCTAAGACTACTGTTTACATACACAATATTAATGTATCCGGAAAAAAGCTTATATAAATCGTTTTGAATATAATAATAAATATAACAGCAGTAAAGCAAGTGAAAATGTCAGAAGTTTGACCTTGACCTTGAAAATGGGGGACAAGGTCATCCTTAAATGACTGTACACTTTCTTAATTTGCTTACATCATTATACTCAAATGAGTATTTAGGGAGTATTAACTGTTTATGCCTACATATATTTGGATAATGCTATATATCGTCACCTTGACATTGAAAAATATTAAATTTCCACCACGCTCAGAAAAAAAGATTCTGTTTTTTCTGAAAGATGAAACCTTACAGATGATGACAATATAGGTGCACTATCTGTTCAATTTTTTTCTCTGGTTCGGTCATTTTTTGGGCTAAATGTACTGCACTATAAATCTTTGTCCATTGTATAAACCATTAAATCTCTGTACATTGTATAAACCATTAAATCTTTGTCCATTGTATAAAACATTAAATCTTTGTACATTGGATACAACATTAAATCTTTGTACATTGTATAAAACATTAAATCTTTGTCCATTGTATAAACCATTAAATATGTGTACATTGTATAAACCATTAAATCTTTGTACATTGTATAAACCATTAAATCTCTGTACATTGTATAAACCATTAAATCTATGTCCATTGTGTAAACCATTAAATCTTTGTCCATTGTATATACCATTAACTCTTTGTACATTGTATATACCATTAACTCTTTGTACATTGTATAAAACATTAAATCTTTGTACATTGTATAAACCATTAAATCTCTGTACATTGTATAAACCATTAAATATCTGTACATTGTATAAACCATTAAATCTGTGTCCATTGTATAAACCATTAAATCTTTGTCCATTGTATATTACATTAAATCTTTGTCCATTGTATAAACCATTAAATCTTTGTCCATTGTATAAACCATTAAATCTTTGTACATTGTATAAACCATTAAATATTTGTCCATTGTATAAAACATTAAATCTTTGTCCATTGTATAAAACATTAAATATCTGTACATTGTATAAACCATTAAATCTGTGTCCATTGTATAAACCATTAAATCTTTGTCCATTGTATATACCATTAAATCTTTGTACATTGTATATACCATTAAATCTTTGTACATTGTATAAACCATTAAATCTTTGTACATTGTATAAAACATTAAATCTTTGTCCATTGTATAAAACATTAAATCTCTGTACATTGTATAAACCATTAAATCTTTGTCCATTGTATAAACCATTAAATCTCTGTACATTGTATAAACCATTAAATCTCTGTACATTGTATAAACCATTAAATCTTTGTACATTGTATAAAACATTAAATCTTTGTCCATTGTATAAACCATTAAATCTTTGTCCATTGTATAAACCATTAAATCTTTGTACATTGTATAAACCATTAAATTGTGTACATGGCATAAAACATTGCCTCTTTGTCCTTTGGCGATGGACCATTAAATGTCTCTAGAGTGATTAATATATTAAAGCTTTTTCCAATCGATAAAATAAATTTGTATAAACTGAAATCGTTGTCCATTGTATACCATTACATCTCTGAACATTGTATAAACCATTAAATCTTTGTGCATTGTATATACCATTAAATCTCTGTACATTGTATATACCATTACATCTTTGTATATTGTATAAACCATTAAATATTTGTCCATTGTATAAACCATTAAATCTGTGTCCATTGTATAAACCATTAACTCTTTGTACATTGTATATACCATTAACTCTGTGTCCATTGTATATACCATTAACTCTTTGTCCATTGTATAAACCATTAAATCTGTGTCCATTGTATAAACCATTAACTCTTTGTACATTGTATAAACCATTAAATCTGTGTCCATTGTATATACCATTAAATCTTTGTCCATTGTATATACCATTAACTCTTTGTACATTGTATATACCATTAACTCTTTGTACATTGTATAAACCATTAAATCTCTGTACATTGTATAAAACATTAAATCTCTGTACATTGTATAAACCATTAACTCTTTGTACATTGTATAAATCATTAAATCTTTGTCCATTGTATAAACCATTAAATCTTTGTCCATTGTATAAACCATTAAATCTGTGTCCATTGTATAAAACATTAAATCTTTGTACATTGTATAAACCATTAAATCTTTGTACATTGGATAAAACATTAAATCTTTGTACATTGTATAAACCATTAAATCTTTGTACATTGGATAAAACATTAAATCTGTGTCCATTGTATAAAACATTAAATCTTTGTACATTGTATATACCATTAAATCTTTGTACATTGTATAAAACATTAAATATTTGTACATTGTATATACCATTAAATCTTTGTACATTGTATATACCATTAAATCTTTGTACATTGTATATACCATTAAATCTTTGTACATTGTATATACTGTAGCGAGACGTTATCTCGACAGACACTCATGAATAGCACATACAATGCATGCAGGACTGTTCTTGTACTTGTATGACCTTGAACAATTATGTATGACAATTTAGACAACTTATTGCTACTGCACATAATTCGAGTTACCTCACCCACTTATTTTCATTGATAGCATGGATATTTTATTGGGCCTTTACTCATATATTGTTAAATAATGCGTGTACTATGGTGTTCTGCATATGTAAAATATGCAATCTACTTGATTTGCTTTAGTTTACAGAAAGGTACATTAGCTTTGCAATTGTGAGAACCACTATGAACTTTCGTAATTGTTACCGACACATTTCAGTGAATGTGCATTCCAGATTATGGCTGAATTACAGCTTACGACACAGTGTCTATATGAAACTGTGGTAGCAATCAAATTGAATCAATAGATCAATATGGAAACTTACCAATTCATTTATTAATTCCATCCTGAATAAACCTTAGTGATTATAAAACATGACAATATGTAGAAATTTGTATTTACTTCCACGTTCAGTCAGCCATATTTGCTACCGAGCGTGTGATATCGATATTCATGACGTCATCATGTGACCATATGACATCACCAGCTAGTATAAAAGTAAGAACCGCGCTAAAAACCGGGGGTGTTGCTTTGACATCCGAGTTATACGGTCACATCTCCTAAGGACGATTTTGGTTGCTGAATAAATTACGCTGTTTAGTGTTTTGATGGAAGCTTAAGGTGACTTAATGTGTGTTAGTGAATTAATGAAAGCTTAAAGTGTCTTTCGGAATGAACGAAGTACCAATGACCATTTGATACGATTGGAAACGTTTATCCGTGATGCTTTTATCTAGAAACAACACGTAGTTTCTATAGTTTTCGATCTTGAAAAAGCTTACGATACAACATGGAAATATGATATTATGAAAGACTTACACGAGTTAGGCCTTAAAGGACACATGCCACAATTTATATCTAACTTTCTCGTAGATAGACAATTTAAAGTTAGAGTGGGTTCTACCATCTCTAGCAATCACGAACAAGAAATGGGTGTCCCGCAAGGCAGTATTTTATCTGTTACACTTTTTAATATTAAAATAAATAACATTGTGAAATGCCTTGGCAAAGATACTGAGTGTTCTTTATATGTAGATGATTTTGTTATATGTTATTGATCAAAGTCTATGGCTACTATTGAACGCCATCTTCAACTTTGTTTAAATAAAGTCCAGGCATGGGCTTTAAATAACGGTTTTCGAAGGCCAAAACAAATTGTATTCACTTTTGTCAGTCAAGAAAATTACACAATGTGTATTAACTCTTGATGGAGTCCCCATTCCTGTTGTTCCTGAGAATAAATTTCTTGGAGTAATTTTTGATAAAAAACTTTCGTTTATTTCTCACTTGAAGTACTTGAAAGCAAGATGCCTCACGGCAATGAACCTTATCAAAGTAGTAGCTCATATGGACTGGGGAGCTGATCAAAAGGTCCTCCTTAGACTGTATAGAGTGCTAGTTTGTTCTAAACTCGATTATGGATCAATTGCGTATGGATCAGCCAGACCATCATATATCAAAACACTTGACCCAATATATCACCAAGGCTTACGACTTGCACTCGGAGCTTTCAGAACATCACCAATAGCTAGTTTATATGTAGAAGCAAATGAACCATCCCTTTATCTCAGACGTGAAAAATTATCTCTACAATATGCCTTTAAGCTTAAATCAAACCCAGGAAATCCAGCATACAAAGTCGTGTTTGATCTAAGCAATAAAACGTCCTATGAGGCGAAGCCAAAGGCGATACGTCCTCTTGCACTTCGCATCGAGGAAGCTATTCATAACGTAGATTTTAACATTGACAATGTTCATGACACTTTTATATCAGATATTGCTCCTTTTGACCTGACTAAACCCAACGTTATTTTACAACTTCATGATAACCTGAAATCATATACTAACCCTCTATAATGTTTAAATCAAAATTAAATGAAATCAGAAACATGTTTTCAGATTATACACCAATATACACAGATGGATCTAAAGCTGGCAACACAGTTGGCTGTGCTGCTGTCAGTAATTTACATAATTCTAAATTACGACTACCTGATCATGCGTCAGTAGAGGCTATTGATTTAGCTTTGAATTTTGCTGATGCATCACGTGATAGGAAATTTATGATACTTTCAGATTCCTTATATGTACTACAATCAGTAGACAACATGAACGTTAAAAAACCCTTATCTACAAATTACTTATTAAGCACACAGATATTACATCAACTAAACATGTTATATATTGCTGGATACCAAGTCATATTGGTATTCATGGCAATGAAATGGCTGATCAAAGTGCAAAAGATGCACTTAAACTAGACTGTATAAATCCTAAAATACATGTACCATACATTGATGCTAGGCAATCGATTCTTTCTTACATTACTTCAAAGTGGCAAACCACTTGGAATAACATACAATTCAATAAACTACAACCAATTAAGCCAAACATTGGCATATCATCTTTTATGTATCACTCCAACCGTAGAGAGGAAACAGTAATGTCACGGTTGAGACTTGGACATACCCGTTTTACACACTCATTTTTATTGAAAAGAGAGGATCCATCATGGTGTATACCATGCCATTCCTCTATAAATGTTGAACACATCTTAATTCACTGTGTAGATTTAGCACTCATTCGTCAAAAATATTATACAGTTGTGACAATGAAGGAGCTTTTCGACACTGTCGATTTTAAATACATTATTGCATTTTTAAAAGAATCACATATTTTCTATAAATTGTAAGTTTTACCATTGACGTTTTATTATCATTTTTACAGCTTGATAAATGTTGTTGCAATTGACCTTTCGTCATTGCAATTTTAATGCATACAGAATGTTATCTACATACTAGTTTTAGTTGTAGATATCTTGTATACAATGTACTTAAATTGGCGCGATATATCCTGAACTGTGCTGATGTGCCGTTAAACCAAATACTCACTCACCCACTTAAAGTGTCTTAACTGTTTAGTGATTCTGGAAGCTTAAGGTGGCTTAAGCTATTTAGTGTGTTAATGGAAGCTTAAGGTGGATTAAGCTATTTAGTGTGTTAATGGAAGCTTAAGGTGGCTTAAGCTATTTAGTGTGTTAATGGAAGCTTAAGGTGGATTAAGCTATTTAGTGTGTTAATGGAAGCTTAAGGTGGCTTAAGCTATTTCGTGTGTTAATGAAAGCTTAAGGTGGCTTAAGCTGTGTTCGCGATTTAATTAAAGTTTAAAGTGTCTTAAACTGTGTTAGTGATTCCTGGGAGCTTAAGGTGGCTTAAAGCAGCATTACATCGTAAAAAAGGATGCTTTGGGTAAAATATATATACTAATGTGTGTGTGTTAACAAAAATCGAAAATAGTCGCTCAGAAACGATAAAATTCCAATAAATTTAAACCGTCGTATACGCGAATTTGTTTATCAACACACGAAATATAAACACGCACAGCGCGCATGCGTGAAACAACAGAGGATGTAGAAAACAACGTATATATTTTGAACATGAAATACTATCTATCTTCCTCTAATGTCGAACCCCTCACGGGGTTGTAGAAATGTCCCTAAAAGACTTAGCTAACAGAGGTATGAATCAACATATCAAGTAATTTAATTAAAAAAGACAACGTGGGACAAATGGGGACGATGCATTCCGAATGTAAACAAATGCGGACGATGCGTTCCGGTTGTAAACAAGTGCATGACTGATCGACTCGGAAAGTCCTACTTTCGGTTTCGAGTTTGTTTTATCGCAAAAAACACTGTTTACCAAATGAACATAAGCATACAAAGTATAATGTTATAATGTGTAGCAGCATTGCTACCCATACGTAAAAATTGAATTTTTCAAATGTCTTTTATTTCATACGATGTAATGCTGCTTTAAGCTATTTAGTGTGTTAATGAAAGCTTAAGGGGACTTAAGCTATTTAGTGTGTTAAAGGCCTGCAGGTTGACCTATATTTGACCTTAAACACACGAGGAATAGCGGTACAAATCCGACGGTCGACGCACGAGGAATAGCGGTACAAATCTGACGGTCGACGCACATCGTATTTGCCACATGCGAGGCCCTGCATGGTATACATCTAATACATGAGCACCACTTATATCTATTATGACCCACGTACATATCAGAGGTTATAAATTGCTGAAATTGAAGTTCTGTATTTTTATAGTACTTACAACTGGTATAAACAATTCAACTCCACTTATGGCCCAAATAAGGCTGGTTGCGCGGGTTAGGCAGCCAGTTCCTGCATTGCTGTACCACACATTCAGGCATCAGTTCCCTCTTATGCCAAGTACAGTCTCCTCTTCTAGCCGCTACTTTTCTCTCTATATATCTGACATCTTTCCATGCGCCACAATTATATATGACCAATCCATACTTCGAACAAAAATGGAATGTATTGTCAAACATTACCAAAATGACCACACAGACTGTTCACCCGAGTCTCGGTGTAAAATAGATCCCAACTATATCCCCAGCCGTCAAATACTTACAAGTCCTGTTGCTGTAGAACTGTTGCTGTCATGTGTTAGAAAATGCTATGTTTATAAGGAAGCGCAAAATTATATCTACCACATGGACACTAGTAGCGTGGAATCATTCAACAACAGCTTGAATGTTTTCCATGACAAACGTATCGGAACCTTCTCTGCTCTTCACTACACTATACGCTCAAATTTGGCAATATGTCAATGGAATGAGACAGTGCAAGTCAAGAATAATACAAGACTCCGTTGTACGCTCCAGTTCAAATCCAACATTTGGGCAAGGTATAAACAGGCATTATTTTCACACTTAATCTGGCGGCCTTTTTAAACCAGATGATACATGAAAGTGACAGAACAGAATATGAAAGTGACGAAACTCCGACCTTACAAACAACATAGATCCTGATCAGTTTAACAGTTTATTCGTAATTCAAGGCCTCCGGCCCATACACATATATTATATACATGCATACAAATTATCAGTCTCAGTGATTACGCTACGGCTGATGAGGCACCTACATAACATGTAATCTATGTCCCTGGGCTGATCTGGATTATGTAGTTTGAATACTCATAACTATCAATTTTCTTTACAATCAATAATATACGTTTACTTAAATTGTCAGGGCCTCATTTTGACTAATTCTCAGCTCACAGAGTGATCGTGCATATTAACCGTTAGAAAATACCTACATACGCCAAATTATACTGAATGTACTGCTACATTGTTGATACAAGCCACTAATCACATGGAACAGGTAGTAAAGTATAAATCTTTACAATTGGACGGGGTCAAACTGCAGGCCTTTAATGGAAGCTTAAGGTGGATTAAGCTATTTAGTGTGTTAATGGAAGCTTAAGGTGGATTAAGCTGTGTTCGCGATTTAATGAATGCTTAAGGTGGCTTAAGCTATTTAGTGTGTTAATGAAAGCTTAAGGTGGATTAAGCTATTTAGTGTGTTAATGAAAGCTTAAGGTGGATTAAGCTATTTAGTGTGTTAATGAAAGCTTAAGGTGACTTAAGCTATTTAGTGTGTTAATGAAAGCTTAAAGGGACTTAAGCTATTTAGTGTGTTAATGAAAGCTTAAGGGGTCTTAAGCTATTTAGTGTGTTAATGAAAGCTTAAGGTGGCTTAAGCTGTGTTCGCGATTTAATTAACGTTTAAAGTGTCTTAACTGTTTTGGCGATTCCCTGGAAGCTTAAGGTGACTTAAGTTGTGTTAGTGATTTAAGGAAGACTAAAGGTGACTTGGAATGGTTAGTGTTACGCTCGGGGATTAAAATAATAAGGGAAAGTTTAGAGTTGCTCATCTCATTTTATCGAGTTGGCGAGTGAATATATTCACGGTACCCAGGTGACTGTATGTGGCTATCCGTGTTATAACATTTCATAAGTAATTATATTATGCCATGCTACTAAGTTCAAGATTTTTGTTAAGAGTTATTAGAAATAAACATCATAAACGTATTGATTAGCTCCGTAGTTCTTTGTAGTGAATAGGAGTTAGCCGAAAGCCTGGCCCAGGCGAACCTGTGTAGGAATCGCGAACAGTCAACAGTCCAACAACTGGGTGCGATTCGCTACAAATACCATTAAATCTTTGTGCATTGTATATAACATTAAATCTTTGTACATTGTATAAAACATTAAATCTTTGTGCATTGTGTAAAACATTAAATCTTTGTACATTGTGTAAAACATTAAATCTTTGTGCATTGTGTAAAACATTAAATCTTTGTGCATTGTGTAAAACATTAAATCTTTGTACATTGTGTAAAACATTAAATCTTTTCACATTGTATAAACCATTAAATCTTTGCACATTGTATATACCATTAAATCTTTGTACATTGTATAAACCATTAAATCTTTGCACATTGTATATACCATTAAATCTTTGTACATTGTATAAAACATTAAATCTGTGTCCATTGTATAAAACATTAAATCTTTGTACATTGTATAAACCATTAAATCTTTGTACATTGTATAAACCATTAAATATGTGTACAATGTATAAACCATTAAATCTTTGTACATTGTATATACCATTAAATCTCTGTACATTGTATAAAACATTAAATCTTTGTACATTGTATAAACCATTAAATTTGTGTACATTGTATATACCATTAAATCTCTGTACATTGTATAAACCATTAAATCTTTGTCCATTGTATAAACCATTAAAGCAGCATTACATCGTATGACATAAAATATATTCGAACAATTCAAATTTTACGTATGGGTAGCAATGCTGCAACACATTCTTATATTATAAATTGTATAATTATGTTCAATTAGTAAACAGTGTTTTTTGCAATAAAACAAACTCGAAACCGAAAGTAGGACTTTCCAAGTCGAACAGGTCACGCGCATTTATTTACTATTGGAACCGGATGTACATTCGGGGTGAATCGTTCGCCTTCGGCAATGATGAAAAAACGTGGTATTTTGTCGTCCATTTTCCAGCAAGAAATATTACAGTAAGTTGAAACGGCCTCAATTAGTATTACAATGTATCTCAAATGATGTAAATGTGATTGGGTTTTAATTGGATATCGTGCAAAATGTTTCATATGCCGAATAAGTATTAAATTAATGTGAAACCACCTCGGAAGTCACTGGGGCGCATATGGGGTATTTTAACAAATCATTATAAAGATGCAGAATGTAGGCATCAAGTATCTGGATCGTATTTATTAATTAATAGATTCGTGTGGGGCGGGGAGGGCTTACATATCCTGTTTTTATTGTGGCTAAAGTGCATTTCAAGTATTTAGTTTATAAAAAAATATTTTAGCTCGATTGCGAAACATGTTAATTGTTATTAAACTTATATTAATCACTCTCGAGACCTCATTCCTAATGGAATCCATCGCCACGAGGGAGAGAGAAGAGGCAACGTGGAATTTAAATGCCTAGCCTAAGGGCATAATCGTAACGGCTCCAGCATGGCTCGAACTCCGGACCTTTCTTCCGTGGGCCAGCATCGCATTTGGAATTGAACGGTCCCAGGTGTCATTGAGCAAGGCACCTTACACAAATGGCTTAGTACTGTTTAACCACTTAAGTCGGCTAAACCTGCCCAGGACAACATAATAGGGGTTTGACATTAATGGAACATACATACAAATTGGTTTGTTTCGGAAAATGTCGCCTTGCCCGGGATTCATACATGGTTTACCACTATAATGTGTGGCGTGCGTGGTCCAGTGGTAGAGCGTCGCATTTGGAATCGAACGGTCCCGGGTTCGATACTCGGTCAGGCCACGTATGTAATGTCATTGAGCAAGGCACCTCACACACATTGCTTAGTACTGGTTAATCGCTCAGGTCGGCTAAGCCTGCCCAGGAAAACATGTCTAAATCCCGGAGAGGGGTTTGACATTAAAGGAACATATATACATAATATTACTGAGGCGACCACAGGTGAGAACTGTTTATTGCCCGGTACCGAACCTAGTTGACCACAGCTGGCACAAGCTACATTGAATATATACGTCATAGTAGATGACGTGTACAAATTTGAATGCTTAAATTTTAAAGGAAGAAAAGAACAGAATTGCAATAAATGTAATTCAGTGGCAATCGATGATGATTTTCTGCCACTCATTCTAAATGCAACTACATGCAAATTGTACAAGACTTAGTATATACATATATTACATGTCGTCTATTGTTGCAACCGTATATAATAATGAACATGTATTATTTACTTTTCACAGCTATTATAGTGAAAAGACGGAGAAGAACTTGGCAGGGAGGTAAACGTGCAGAGGGGTTGTGGTAGAGGTGGCAAAGAGGAAGTTCTAGGAGTAGAAGTATATGAAGAGGTATTTATGAATGTTCCATTTTTGTCGACACAAGCGATTGACCAATACTAAGCACTTTGTATGAGGAGCCTTGCTCAATGACACTACATTTGTTCCGTGACCGAGTATCGAACCTGGAACCCTTCAGGCTTTCTATTCCAAATCTGGCACTCTACCATGGGTGTCACACAATTAAATACACATTCCAGCTTTATGTCTTATAACTAACATATCTAAACCAGCAAAGCAACATAGCTTTTTGTTGTTTTTGCAATACCTTTGATGATGTTTGCTGTGCAGACATACATGGCCCTTATAATACAGTATTGTGCGCGAGATGTAGTCCTTTTAGACAGTACATTTGCTCATTCGGATGCGTATCAATGATATAAAAAGTGTTCTTCACTGAATCATGGATGTCACACAGGGCCACGACACACACAGTGAGTGATGCACCATCACCGTGAAGTCACATTGTTTGTTTAAAATGTTTTAATAAGATATTGTATTTTTTTCTTAATGGGATTCTGTCTGTTTATTTATGTACCTCATAGAAAATTCATTGCATTTACAGGTTGTCATTGAGCACATGGGTGTTGAGAAGATGCAGAATCTGGTACTCAATGATCAATCTCCACCACCATAACCAGACCTCTACAACCAGCTGTTAGTACACAATATTGGTACAGGTGTGGACATTGCAATGAGATGGGGGCAGACTTATACAAATAGTGTGGATGTCTGCCCAGCAACTGCATTTCAATGCGCAACGTAAGAATATATTCCAGTCATATATAGAGTATCAGTCAAATATGACTGTGCCAGTGCAAGTCATAAATGTTTGGATGATATTTGCATCAGTTAAAGTGTTACAAATGGAAGTGTATTTTACGGATATTTAACATCGCTACCGGTTGCCCATATGAGCTACACCTCTTGAAGAGATTAGTGATTTTAGTGGATTGTGCAATGATACATACAGAGTCTCCTCTTCCTCGTTTACGTGAACGGTTTTGAGTCTTATCCGAAAGACTATGATGCGAGTCATTTTAGTATGGTATAGTGGTAACATGCGTGTTTAACCACTGGACCGCTACATAATTGAAGTTGATTCTGATCACAAATTATTATTCACTTGTTTATAAGTAACCTCACATATATAGTTGTGGCTGTCCGATTAGCGCTCGCTTCTCACAAATGCAACCCGTGTTCGATCCTCACATTTGGAAGTATGTGAGATGGTACGGTGGTCACCAGATCAGACAGGTGACCAGATCAGACAGGTGGGTTTTCTCCGGGTACTCTGGTTTCCTCCGACACGAATGACCACAAATACTCAGTCATCCGCTCAAACAAGAGTGATTAATACAAGATGTTACAGCTTGTTTCCCAGTCATTGTTATATAAATAAAGTTTAAACTTAACCTCATACAGTTGTCACAGGTGAGCTTCCATTGGACATCATTGATATACCTCATCCCCCCTCCCTTATGTCATAATGTTAATTGACGAAACTTCCAACATTTTAAAAATCATCTTTAATGTCAGAAACCATAATTCTCTTCTCAGATAATGTGGCTAGTGGATATGTATACTAGCTGTGTTACAACTATAAGCATTCATTGGACGACCTGTTATGTTAAACTAGCATTAAATAGAATACAAATCGTGTAAAGCATTGTTTATTTTAATGTCACCCTTATTGAAAGGGCCAGTCATTTCTTGCGAGGTTCAAACTTTCAACCTCCTGCTACATATATGTGGACGCCTTAACCACTAGGCCACGGAGAATATGCGAACGTTCCAGATACTGTGTTTGTATAACCCTTTGAACTCTGGTGAGCACACTGAGGCCTTCAAAAGTTCATGGTGCTCTTGTTTAAATTAACTTGCATCCTAGAAATTACTAACTAATACGAAATGTCAATAATACATTCAGGCTTTTGATGATAATTTACTATTGTTTCAGATTGAACGGTTGATCCTAGACGGACAGGTTCTGACAGTGTCTTCGGTACTACATGGAAATGTTGGGATGCAATGGAATATACGTATGGAAATGTTGAGACGCAATGGAACAAACTAATAACCAATCTTAATGAAATGAATTGCTGTATAATCATCTGGAATAAAAGTGCATTAAATGACAATTGTTCTCTTCATTTCTTTGTTTCAAATAAAGTTTTAGTTTGAGGGGGAGATAAGTTACAGTCAGTAATCCTCGAATCATGTTGGCTCATCACAGTTTGTTCTGTCCGTTTTTCTTCACACTGCATAGTGTCTGGATATGATTGGCATTATCGCATATATATCCATACTACTTCGGTTCTTCACAGCATAATGTGTCCAGTTGTTGCTATATTCTACATAGCCTGTAAATAAAATACAATATCAATAATACTGGTACTAAACCAAACTAGAGACAGTTTACCCTGACAAACCAGACAATGGTTAAAATTATCGTCAAACTACTGATCTGGTTTTGTACGAAGCAACTGTTGTGTAAATGAGTTATCACACAAGTTAGTATTGTAAGCTGGCCTAGTTTTACACAATGATCCCATTTTAACTCGGAAGTTTATATGAAGCTATTGACAGAATGCTACATCCACTATCTGTCTGCAACACCCATTATATCTCCATAGATGAGTATCTAAGGTAGTCTGTCACCTGCTTCTCAACTATATAGGTTCAAATTCCACTGGTGGTGTCCAATTATATCAGGTTGGTGGTTTTACAAGGTGCATGAAATACTGCTCAGAGGGCACCTGGATATATAAGTTGTTCTGCTGTCGGTAATATACAAATTTCAGAATGACCATAAAGTCTAGATAGGCCTGTAAACAGTGTTTTACAAAATGTCACAAATACATCTATAAAACATGAAAAAGTTGGCAGTTTCTTACGGAGGCCGTGCACCCAAGTACTGGTTTAACTGCTGGAGCCTGCCCAGGAAAGGTGTTGTTAGATAAACTGCCCGCCAGCGATATAGCCCAAAATGGTGCTGATGCAGGTGTAAAACCCGAAATATAACATCTATAAAACTAGAGAATAGCACTTGGATTGCTGGTATTTGACAAAAGATTAGCATGACCCCGATTCAACATTGAAAGGTCAAACGCATGGTATTGTTTATTTAACAGTTCATACGAGGTTTCCTACTATAGAAATCAATTGGAGTGGATCCGTCGCTGATCACACAGACATTTGACCGAATTCACACACAATCGTACACCAGCAAACATCCACAAAGTCTATCAACATATTTTTGAGATACCCTGTCCTCAGAAAGACGTAGCTATAAACATTAGCACCCATTCCTATCGCATGGTTAATTATTTATTGATGGAAAAAACAAATTACATTCTCCAAGTAATATGAACATTTCTTTAGGTGGTGGCATATTCACGACCCTTTGAGGAGGGTTATATAGTTATATGTAGTCGATAGAATAAACTATTACATGGTCATTCAGGCATTATAAATTTATACCTATTTATATAATAATAATAAATAAGGTGTGAGAATCTGGTCTATTAAAATAAAATAATTAATATGCGACACAACTGCTTTAGTGTAGATTCAATGTGTATTAATGAAGTTACCTTATGAATGATCTCTCTGTTATTCAATATTGTGGTGTTTGCGTCCTCGTTCATCTTGTGGACACTCGATAGTACCCTGATGTCTTCAATAATACACAGTTCTGATCCAATTCTGCAACAAGAATGACACATACCCATAACAATTCTTAATTTTAGCTGGGTGAATATCTTATCTAGTTTATTCAAATTGCTTGATTGCGAAACAAGTTATTTCATCATTAGTTTAATTGATATCGCTGCCTCATCCCCTTAATGGAACACATTGTCACGAGGAAGAGGCAGTGTTGATTTAAACGGCTTCACTACATACATCATCACTATGGTTCTGGAGGGCGCAAACTCACACCATTATGGTATATTATTAAAACCTTTCAAATTAAAGGTTATTGCATACATGTGGGTATGCAAACTCACAAAATGAAATGGGTGTTAATTAGATTCCTGGCAAAAGGAACAACAAATACCTAGCAGACCATCTGTTAACCCTTTCCTTTATAGAGATTTAGGTTAATATACTATTATATCTCCATACAAACGACAGCCATTTAGCTATCATGCAGTGGATAAGAAGCCGCCATATATATCCCACCTCCATAGATATTACTGGGACTACATGATATTCTGGCCTTTATTATGAACATTGGTTTGGCTACTACATTGTCAATGTATGTCGCATTGGTAATGGCGTCAAGAGGTGCTTCTATGAGGGAATGGGTTAAGGTACAAATATGTAATTTGTAGTTGTCCCTAAACAAAGACCCCCCTGTTCAAGCAGGTTGTCAACCCTGCCCCACCTTGGCCATTTTAGAAAGGTGTATGGTAAGTGGAGTAACATGTAGATGTGTTGCCAGAAATAAACCCACCAAAAATGCAAACTGGTTTTGGACGCCCCCCCCCCCGACAAAAGAACGTCCAAAGGGGGGCGGGGCTATTTTTTTCGAATAGCCTTTAATGCATGAGAATCAGTAATAGAAATGTATGCAATGATTCATAATAATTATGTATCAATCTTTCTTATGGCAGTCTTTGATATTGCTAAAACACCATTTTCCACTTGTCTCCTGCATGTATATATTACCTTCAGAATTAATAGCGTATTAACTGTAAAAACAAATACATTCATTGTTACTTTGAATATCAAAAGTATTATAAGCACAACCAATTTGGTATTTACGAACATATATAGTCGATAAAGTAACTGTCTTCCTTCTCAAATATGTCTTGGTTTTATACCCCGTGGGGAGCCCCATAAATTATAACGATTGTTTGTAAACAAGTATGTCCAGTTTGTCCACTGACATATACCATAGTATGTTGATTTTAACCGCTACAATGATTAAACAACTACTGGTAGTTATAAGATACATCGTTAGTGCTCAAAACTAAATAATTCTTACAAAATAAAACGTAGCAACAAACCTTGCATTTAGTAGATACTACGCGACGGAATTGGTGAATTTCAATGTCTTTGTCTTTCTAAATCCTCCACATTTGCCCCACGTTGTCTGTTTTAATTGAATTACTTGATATGTCGATTCATAACCACTGTTGTATAGTTTCATGCAAGGGGTTTGACATTAATGGGACATACGTACACTTCTGTCATGTTCAACGTGCTTTTCTACACCCGCTATTTCACGCATGCGCGTTGTGCGTGTTTACATTTTGGTTTGTTGATAAACAGTGCATGTTGATGTAAACAAATTCGCGTATACGACGGTTTAAATTTATTGGAATTTTATCGTTTCTGAGCGACTATTTCGATTTTTGTAAACACACACCTATTAGTATTTACATTTTACACAAAACATCCTTTATTACGATGTAATGCTGCTTTAAATCTCTGTACATTGTATAAACCATTAAATCTTTGTACATTGTATATACCATTAAATCTTTGTACATTGTATATACCATTAAATCTTTGTACATTGTATATACCATTAAATCTTTGTACATTGTATATACCATTAAATCTTTGTACATGTATATACCATTAAATCTTTGTACATTGTATATACCATTAAATCTTTGTACATTGTATATACCATAAACTTTGTACATTGTTATCCATTAATTTTGTACATTGTATATACCATTAAATCTTTGTACATTGTATATACCATTAAATCTTTGTACATTATATAAACCATTAAATATCTGTACATTGTATATACCATTAAATCTTTGTACATTGTATATACCATTAAATCTTTGTACATTGTATAATTTTTGTTTGTTTTTTTTGTCATTGTATATACCATTAAATCTTTGTACATTGTATATACCATTAAATCTTTGTACATTGTATATACCATTAAATCTTTGTACATTGTATATACCATTAAATCTTTGTACATTGTATATACCATTAAATCTTTGTACATTGTATAAACCATTAAACATAAATATAACATAACAACGAGGAAGCTAACATAGATTTTAACATTGACAATGTTCATGAAACATTTATATCAGATATAGCTCCTTTTGACCTGCTTAAACCCAACGTTATTTTACAACTTCATGATAACCTGAAATCATATACAGTAAAACCCCTATAATAAGACCACCTAAGTGGTCTTATTAGCGGGGTGGTCTCTTTATCGAGTTTGGTCAAGAAGACTAAATTATGATAATTTTACTACATGTACAATGTACTTTCACACAAGATAATTTCTTGGTGTTTCTGTTTTAATTACAGAAGCGTTGATTGTTTCTATGATTTAGAATTGTATTTCTGAAATCCATTCATAGACAACTGTATATCACAATTAATTAATTAATAATAAAATAAAGAACAATGTAAATGAGTTAATCCATTTATTTTCAACATTTATTTTCTTTGTTTTCATTAATTATATTGTGTATACCAAGCACAGTAGTTTCCTTGAAAAGTACATATCATCATCAATCATTCATTATTTTAAAAAAACGTTCAATGGTTTATTTAAACACTTCACTTTCACAGATTGTTTCTCGATCTCATCTTGGATGTTTTAGCTAAGTCCTGTGACAGAGTGCCCAAGTCCTTACACATGCAGTACAACTTTAGCTGCGATATCCACTCCAGACAATATACAACAGATTAAAAGCAATCAAAACCAATCATTTACAATCAACACTTCCGTGTTTATCTCTATTAACCTTGACCGATACCATAAAGTGGTCGCTTAATTGTCGTAAAACTGGGACATAATTAAAAATGTTTTATCATGTCAATGAAAGTGAGAAAATCGCCCGCGGTCGTATTAGGGGTTCAATTAGCATAAGAATAATGACATTTGCCTGAATTAACTGGTCCTATTACGGAATAACAGGGTGGTCTGGTTATCGGGGTCAACGACCATTGACATATATAGTGAAATATTCCGTTCTGAAATCGGGGTGGTCGCAATACATTATTGCATTTTTAAAAGAATCACATCTTTTCCATAAATTGTAAAGTTTTACTGGTTTATATACAGTTTTACAACTGACGTTTTTTTTATCAGTTTTAATTGTCAATCAATTAACATTCAAACACAAAAGAATGGCCCCATGCATGACTGGAGGTGCAAACAGTTGTATTGTCCAAAACATTAATCTTCGTGCTTTGTTCAAGACATCTTCGTGTATAGCCTGGGTTCGGGTCTGTCAATTTTTCACATTTTAACTTCTGTCAAAATGACAGCCTGTGGAAACTGGATTTCCGATCGTAGCGCCATCTACTTACACCCACTTTTATAAGGGTGTAGATTTGAAGAACGACAACTCTTCTCTACAAGATAATATCGCTAAATATAGAAACGGAATTCTATCGGAAATCACCGAACTAGCACGATTATACACAATCATTTCCGAATATACACGAATGTTCCCGTAGACTCATTTACATTGCAAACATATAATGTCCCGTTTCTGTGTTATATCGACGCGATGGCGGATTTTAAATATTACATTTTGATGGTAATGGATCGATTCGGCGTAATTGAACTAAGGACGATTTAAATATTGAGTAAATATGTCAAATCAGACGCACATTGTACTTTTTAAAACTATTTATCGTTCCGATGACCCGTAAACAATGGCGGCCAATTATAAAGTTTTATCAACATTTTAGTGCCTCGCTTTCGATTCAAGTACGTCATTAATTAAGTCACGTGCTGATAGGCCTATTAATAGGATTAATGCTAGTCAATAATTTCACGGACAATCCGTCCCGTTTCCCCAGGCGTTGATATGATCAAAAACTCAATACGGCCCAATTAATAGTCTCATGTTAAAATATATTTATTTGACTGACCAGGCAAAATATATCGACGCCTGTTCCCAGGCTACTTTGTGTATTATACAAACCATTAAATCTTTGTGCATTATACATGTACAAAACGTGAATTTTTGTATTTTGCGAAGCTTGAAATCTTCGTGCATTATATAGAACATTAAATCTTCGTGCATTGTATAAAACATTAAATCTTAGTACGATGTGAAATATTTGTGCTTTGTACAACATGTTGAATATTCATGCATTGCAGATGAGGAAATAAAAGAGTCGTGTAGTGAGAATGAGGATGAGGAGATGGCGACTCGGTCGATCATTAACCAAGTCATAGAGGAGAGCAAGCTAGATGAGGCTGCTGCCAGGGACGGTCTAGATATATGTAATGTCAGCAAGGAGTCGGCAAGAAATGCAAAAACACTCATATATACTGAAGAGGTATATATAATCGTTATGTAACAATTTGAGATCTTATTACTTGAAATGCACCACAATGGGGTATTTATTGAAAACTTTGAATTTATTGGTAAAATAAAAACAATCAATTGGAAAATTGGCAACATAGTATCTCAAATATCACCGTGGACATGTAAGCTTTATCAGAAGGTGGGGAATCATTAGAAATAGTGTAATATATATTACAAAGTCTGCCTCATCTAATCTATGTACCTCAGATATTTCAAGAGTTTCAATTATTCTTACTACCATATTTATGAATCTATAGTGCACTAGCATGTTTAATGTACACCCACATTTTTGCACAACAATCAGGGGTTGGAGAGGGGGAGCTCAGAGTTCCAATGTAAACCGCACACATGGAAATAGCAATTCCACAAGCAAAATTGCAGGATGTTTCAACGCTGTCTATTCCATAAATATCGACTTTTAATATCTTTTTTGAACCAAATTAACCTATAAACTTGCTGTACAACCTACAAACTTGCTGTACAATCTGCAAACCTTGCTGTACAAACTACAAACTTGCTGTACAATCTGCAAACCTTGCTGTGCAATCTGCAAACCTTGCTGTACAAACTACAAACTTGCTGTACAAACTACAAACTTGCTGTACAATCTGCAAACCTTGCTGTACAAACTACAAACTTGCTGTACAAACTTTGCTGTACAAACTACAAACTAAACTACAAACTTGCTGTACAATCTGCAAACCTTGCTGTACAATCTGCAAACCTTGCTGTACAAACTACAAATTTGCTGTACAATCTGCAAACCTTGCTGTGCAAACTACAAACTTGCTGTACAATCTGCAAACCTTGCTGTACAATCTGCAAACCTTGCTGTACAATCTGCAATCTTGCTGTACAATCTGCAAACCTTGCTGTACAATCTACAAACTTGCTGTACAATCTGCAAACCTTGCTGTACAATCTGCAAACCTTGCTGTACAATCTGCAAACCTTGCTGTACAATCTACAAACTTGCTGTACAATCTGCAAACCTTGCTGTACAATCTGCAAACCTTGCTGTACAATCTGCATAGATGTTGCCAAGTAGATTTTACCAACAGTACAATTATTGTAATAACCAATTTCCGTCAATCCAAGTGGCAATACCATTACTAAACTAAATCAGTTTGCAGGTACATCTATCCGATAATTCTACTTGATTGCAGTGTGATCTGGATTTATGACTGCAAACAATTTATGACTGCAAACAATTGAATTTGCTGATTGCAGTGTGATCTGGATTTATGACTGCACACAATTTATGACTGCAAACAATTGAATTTGCTGATTGCAGTGTGATCTGGATTTATGACTGCAAACAATTGAATTTGCTGATTCAGTGTGATCTGGATTTATGACTGCAAACAATTTATGACTGCAAACAATTGAATTTGCTGATTGCAGTATGATCAGGATTTATGACTGCAAACAATTTATGACTGCAAACAATTGAATTTACTGATTGCAATGTGATCGAGATTTAGGACTGCAAACAATTTATGACTGCAAACAATTGAATTTGTGTGTTTTACATTTATTTATCGTCGCTACCGGTTGCCCATTTGAGCGACGCCTCCTGAAGAGATTAGTAATTTTAGATTTTTGGAGGATAGTGCAATGATACAGACAGAGACCCATTCCAGAGTCTCCTCTGGTTCTTTTATGTGCACTGTGTAAAGCACCGACACAAGACCTCGGTTTAACGTCCCATCTGAAAGAATGTTAATTTTATTAGGGTCAGACGGGGGATCAAACCAATTGAATTTGCTGCTAAAGGGTAGGAATAGCTTGCAACTGGAACACATCGTCGCCAGCAGTCATACCTGAGATGCATCATCGCCAGCAATCAAACCTAAGACACATCATCGCCAGCAGTCAAACCTAAGACACATCGTCACCAGCAGTCAAACCTAAGACACATCGTCGCCAGCAGTCAAACCTAAGACACATCGTCACCAGCAGTCAAACCTAAGACACATCGTCGCCAGCAGTCAAACCTAAGACACATCGTCGCCAGCAGTCAAACCTAAGACACATTGTCGCCAGCAGTCAAACCTGAGACACATCATTGCCAGCAGTCAAACCTAAGACACATCGTCGCCAGCAGTCAAACCTGAGACACATCATTGCCAGCAGTCAAACCTAAGACACATCGTCGCCAGCAGTCAAACCTGAGACACATCGTCGCCAGCAGTCAAACCTAAGACACATCGTCACCAGCAGTCATACCTGAGACACATCATCACCAGCAGTCATACCTGAGACACATCATCACCAGCAGTCATACCTGAGACACATCGTCGCCAGCAGTCATACCTGAGACACATCATCACCAGCAGTCATACCTGAGACACATCATCACCAGCAGTCATACCTGAGACAAATCGTCACCAGCAGTCATACCTGAGACAAATCGTCACCAGCAGTCAAACCTGAGACACATCGTCACCAGCAGTCAAACCTGAGACACATCGTCGCCAGCAGTCATACCTGAGACACATCATCACCAGCAGTCATACCTGAGACAAATCATCACCAGCAGTCAAACCTGAGACACATCGTCACCAGCAGTCAAACCTGAGACACATCGTCGCCAGCAGTCATACCTAAGATGCATCATCACCAGCAGTCATACCTGAGACACATCATCACCAGCAGTCATACCTGAGATGCATCGTCACCAGCAGTCATACCTGAGATGCATCGTCACCAGCAGTCAAACCTAAGACACATCGTCGCCAGCAGTCAAACCTAAGACACTTCGTCACCAGCAGTCATACCCGAGACACATCGTCGCCAGCAGTCATACCTGAGACACATCGTCACCAGCAGTCATACCTGAGACACATCGTCACCAGCAGTAATACCTGAGACACATCGTCACCAGCAGTCCTACCTGAGACACATCATCACCAGCAGTCATACCTGAGACACATCATCACCAGCAGTCATACCTGAGACACATCGTCACCAGCAGTCCTACCTGAGACACATCATCACCAGCAGTCATACCTGAGACACATCATCACCAGCAGTCATACCTGAGACACATCATCACCAGCAGTCATACCTGAGACACATCATCACCAGCAGTCATACCTGAGACACATCGTCGCCAGCAGTCATACCTGAGACACATCGTCACCAGCAGTCATACCTGAGACAAATCGTCACCAGCAGTCAAACCTGAGACACATCGTCGCCAGCAGTCATACCTAAGATGCATCATCGCCAGCAGTCCTACCTGAGATGCATCGTCGCCAGCAGTCAAACCTGAGACGCATCATCACCAGCAGTCATACCTGAGACACATCGTCGCCAGCAGTCATACCTGAGACAAATCGTCGCCAGCAATCAAACCTGAGACAAATCGTCGCCATCAGTCATACCTGAGACACATCATCACCAGCAGCAGGGTTTCCTCTGGGTCAATTTTAGTTTGCGCCAGCAAATTCGCCAATTAGAAAAAGTTTGCGCCAATGGCTCCAAGTCATACCTGAGACACATCATCACCAGCACTGCAGAGAGTTAATTTTAATCAAATTAGTCTAAAAATAATATGCATTGGCATAAATGTGAGATATAACTGTAAATCTGTAGCATAACTCGTGTTATTCAGGATACAAGCATTGTATTATGCATAGATATTGATCCTATTTACATTGTTTTGTTATGTCAACAAACGTTGTATACGACGTTTAATTATTAATTGACATACTCATAACATATAATAGGAAAAAATACATTCTGTAGAAATTTGCGTTTTCACCGATATAGTGTCACTTTAGAACTATACAAGTCTTATAAGTGACAATATTTGGAAACCCTTTTCAAATTTGCGGCCATTTTGAAAATTGTGAATATTTCTAATTTCTCAAAAGTGAGAACTTTACACCCACCTGGATATCATTATATAAATCAAGAATCAACACACACAGAGAATTATCCTGCAATTTTGGGATTTAGGCTCCCTAACTACTCTCAAAAATCATGAAAATCATGTTCAGCCCTGACATCTTTGCCCCACTGGACACACTGCTCCTTCACCCCACTGGACACACTGCTCCTTCACCCCACACTGGACACACTGCTCCTTCACCCCACACTGGACACACTGCTCCTTCACCCCACACTGGACACACTGCTCCTTCACCCCACACTGGACACACTGCTCCTTCACCCCACACTGGACACACTGCTCCTTCACCACACACTGGACACACTGCTCCTTCACCACACACTGGACACACTGCTCCTTCACCCCACACTGGACACACTGCTCCTTCACCACACACTGGACACACTGCTCCTTCACCACACACTGGACACACTGCTCCTTCACCCCACTGGACACACTGCTCCTTCACCCCACACTGGACACACTGCTCCTTCACCACACACTGGACACACTGCTCCTTCACCACACACACTGCTCCTTCACCCCACACTGGACACACTGCTCCTTCACCACACACTGGACACACTGCTCCTTCACCCCACACTGGACACACTGCTCCTTCACCACACACTGGACACACTGCTCCTTCACCCCACACTGGACACACTGCTCCTTCACCCCACTGGACACACTGCTCCTTCACCACACTGGACACACTGCTCCTTCACCCCACTGGACACACTGCTCCTTCACCACACTGGACACACTGCTCCTTCACCACACTGGACACACTGCTCCTTCACCACACTGGACACACTGCTCCTTCACCCCACACTGGACACACTGCTCCTTCACCACACACTGGACACACTGCTCCTTCACCCCACTGGACACACTGCTCCTTCACACCCCACTGGACACACTGCTCCTTCACACCACACTGGACACACTGCTCCTTCACCACACACTGGACACACTGCTCCTTCACCCCACACTGGACACACTGCTCCTTCACCCCACACTGGACACACTGCTCCTTCACCACACACTGGACACACTGCTCCTTCACCACACTGGACACACTGCTCCTTCACCCCACACTGGACACACTGCTCCTTCACCACACTGGACACACTGCTCCTTCACCACACTGGACACACTGCTCCTTCACCACACTGGACACACTGCTCCTTCACCACACTGGACACACTGCTCCTTCACCACACACTGGACACACTGCTCCTTCACCCCACACTGGACACACTGCTCCTTCACCCCACACTGGACACACTGCTCCTTCACCCCACACTGGACACACTGCTCCTTCACCCACACTGGACACACTGCTCCTTCACCACACACTGGACACACTGCTCCTTCACCACACTGGACACACTGCTCCTTCACCACACTGGACACACTGCTCCTTCACCACACACTGGACACACTGCTCCTTCACCACACTGGACACACTGCTCCTTCACCACACACTGGACACACTGCTCCTTCACCCCACTGGACACACTGCTCCTTCACCCCACACTGGACACACTGCTCCTTCACCACACACTGGACACACTGCTCCTTCACCACACACACTGCTCCTTCACCCCACACTGGACACACTGCTCCTTCACCACACACTGGACACACTGCTCCTTCACCCCACACTGGACACACTGCTCCTTCACCACACACTGGACACACTGCTCCTTCACCCCACACTGGACACACTGCTCCTTCACCCCACTGGACACACTGCTCCTTCACCACACTGGACACACTGCTCCTTCACCCCACTGGACACACTGCTCCTTCACCCCACTGGACACACTGCTCCTTCACCCCACACTGGACACACTGCTCCTTCACCACACACTGGACACACTGCTCCTTCACCCCACACTGGACACACTGCTCCTTCACCACACACTGGACACACTGCTCCTTCACCCCACACTGGACACACTGCTCCTTCACCACACTGGACACACTGCTCCTTCACCCACACTGGACACACTGCTCCTTCACCACACTGGACACACTGCTCCTTCACCACACTGCTCCTTCACCACACTGGACACACTGCTCCTTCACCACACTGGACACACTGCTCCTTCACCACACTGGACACACTGCTCCTTCACCACACACTGGACACACTGCTCCTTCACCCCACACTGGACACACTGCTCCTTCACCACACACTGGACACACTGCTCCTTCACCCCACACTGGACACACTGCTCCTTCACCACACACTGGACACACTGCTCCTTCACCACACACTGGACACACTGCTCCTTCACCACACACTGGACACACTGCTCCTTCACCCCACACTGGACACACTGCTCCTTCACCCCCCTGGACACACTGCGCCTTCACCTCCCTGGACACACTGCTCCTTCACCACACTGGACACACTGCTCCTTCACCCCACACTGGACACACTGCTCCTTCACCACACACTGGACACACTGCTCCTTCACCCCACACTGGACACACTGCTCCTTCACCCCCCTGGACACACTGCTCCTTCACCACACACTGGACACACTGCTCCTTCACCACACTGGACACACTGCTCCTTCACCCCACACTGGACACACTGCTCCTTCACCACACTGGACACACTGCTCCTTCACCCACTGGACACACTGCTCCTTCACCACACACTGGACACACTGCTCCTTCACCCCACACTGGACACACTGCTCCTTCACCCCACACTGGACACACTGCTCCTTCACCACACTGGACACACTGCTCCTTCACCCCACACTGGACACACTGCTCCTTCACCACACACTGGACACACTGCTCCTTCACCCCACTGGACACACTGCTCCTTCAC
>CM026404.1:38945928-39052976 GCA_014843695.1 Archivesica marissinica | reverse complement strand
CTTCACCCCACACTGGACACACTGCTCCTTCACCACACACTGGACACACTGCTCCTTCACCCCACACTGGACACACTGCTCCTTCACCACACACTGGACACACTGCTCCTTCACCCCACACTGGACACACTGCTCCTTCACCCCACTGGACACACTGCTCCTTCACCACACTGGACACACTGCTCCTTCACCCCACTGGACACACTGCTCCTTCACCACACTGGACACACTGCTCCTTCACCACACTGGACACACTGCTCCTTCACCACACTGGACACACTGCTCCTTCACCCCACACTGGACACACTGCTCCTTCACCACACACTGGACACACTGCTCCTTCACCACACACTGGACACACTGCTCCTTCACCCCACACTGGACACACTGCTCCTTCACCACACACTGGACACACTGCTCCTTCACCCCACTGGACACACTGCTCCTTCACCACACTGGACACACTGCTCCTTCACCCCACACTGGACACACTGCTCCTTCACCACACACTGGACACACTGCTCCTTCACCACACTGGACACACTGCTCCTTCACCCCACACTGGACACACTGCTCCTTCACCACACACTGGACACACTGCTCCTTCACCACACACTGGACACACTGCTCCTTCACCACACTGGACACACTGCTCCTTCACCCACACTGGACACACTGCTCCTTCACCACACTGGACACACTGCTCCTTCACCACACACTGGACACACTGCTCCTTCACCACACACTGGACACACTGCTCCTTCACCCACTGGACACACTGCTCCTTCACCACACTGGACACACTGCTCCTTCACCACACACTGGACACACTGCTCCTTCACCCCACACTGGACACACTGCTCCTTCACCACACACTGGACACACTGCTCCTTCACCCCACACTGGACACACTGCTCCTTCACCACACACTGGACACACTGCTCCTTCACCACACACTGGACACACTGCTCCTTCACCACACACTGGACACACTGCTCCTTCACCACACACTGGACACACTGCTCCTTCACCACACACTGGACACACTGCTCCTTCACCCCACACTGGACACACTGCTCCTTCACCACACACTGGACACACTGCTCCTTCACCACACACTGGACACACTGCTCCTTCACCCCACACTGGACACACTGCTCCTTCACCACACACTGGACACACTGCTCCTTCACCCACACTGCTCCTTCACCACACACTGGACACACTGCTCCTTCACCACACACTGGACACACTGCTCCTTCACCCCACACTGGACACACTGCTCCTTCACCACACACTGGACACACTGCTCCTTCACCCCACACTGGACACACTGCTCCTTCACCACACACTGGACACACTGCTCCTTCACCCCACACTGGACACACTGCTCCTTCACCACACACTGGACACACTGCTCCTTCACCACACACTGGACACACTGCTCCTTCACCCCACACTGGACACACTGCTCCTTCACCACACACTGGACACACTGCTCCTTCACCACACACTGGACACACTGCTCCTTCACCACACTGGACACACTGCTCCTTCACCACACAGGACACACTGCTCCTTCACCACACACTGGACACACTGCTCCTTCATCCCACTGGACACACTGCTCCTTCACCACACTGGACACACTGCTCCTTCACCACACACTGGACACACTGCTCCTTCACCACACACTGGACACACTGCTCCTTCACCACACTGGACACACTGCTCCTTCACCACACACTGGACACACTGCTCCTTCACCACACTGGACACACTGCTCCTTCACCACACTGGACACCCTGTCGTCCTCTGACTTCCTGTGGTCCTCTGACTTCCTGTGGTCCTCTGACTTCCTGTCACTGTTCAAGACTTTAACTTGTTATCACCCACATTCACTAAAACAACAACTTATTATTGTTACAGTGTTACGACGATGATGACCTTCCATATTGTTGTATCTGTGCCGAGGATGCCACAGTCAGATGTCTGGGATGTGATAGAGATCTGTATTGTAACCAGTGCTTCAAGTATATACTGTCATTTAGCATTTTAATGAGTATTATTATGTGGTATGGTCCTTTTGGACTTCCATATTAATGTGTACAGTGTATTGTTGTTTGGTATGCCCACCCCACCCACCTGATGGCATTCCTTTAATATTGGTGTATATGTACATATTAATGTGTACAGTGTATTGTTGTTTGGTATGCCCACCCCACCCACCTGATGGCATTCCTTTAATATTGGTGTATATGTACATATTAATGTGTACAGTGTATTGTTGTTTGGTATGCCCACCCCACCCACCTGATGGCATTCCTTTAATATTGGTGTATATGTACATATTAATAAGTATTCTTAAGTGGTATGGTCTAATATTAATGTGTATTATTAGCTTTTGTGATCACCTTTTGTCCGGCTTTAACATTTCCGCCTTAACCACTGTTCCAGTCATCATGAAACTTCATAGCAATGATCATTGTGCGATTCTCTTTCAAGGTTGCTCAAATTAGGTCACCATGAGACCTGGGGTCATAATTGACCCCCACAGCAGGAGTCACATGGTTTACATAGACTTATATACCGTATATTCCCGGCCATAAGTCGATCGCGGCCATAAGTCGAGATTCAAATATTTACTTGAAAATGCTGATTTTAAGCTGAATCCTTCCATAAGTCGAGGGTACTTTGTGAATTATAACATTCATTATGACAATGATTTCTCTCTCTCATTTTTGAATGAAACTGAGGTAAATTGGAGATATCTGGACGACTGAAAAAATAAACTGATGCACAACAAAGTCAACAATAATACATGATTTGATTATCATTTTTTCTATCGTTTAAAATGTAAATAAATAATTGTCTTAAGCAAATTGTTATAATAAATCAAATAAAACAAACAGATATTAATAAAGTTGCCCCAAAAAAAAAAGTTGAACTTTTTTTTTTCAACATTTTTTTATTTGGTTGTTTTCTCGTCCATAAGTCGACCTAGTACTTTCATCACATTTGAAAACGGTCGACTTATGGCCGGGTATATACGGTAGTAAAACTATAAAATAGTAAAAAATATTCTTCTCGGAATCCATAATGCCCAGGTCTTTGATATTCGATACATTGCCTAGTGGACCTAATTAAGTTTGCTCAAATTGTGATAATTATTTGACCCAATGCATTTTAAGGGTCACATAATTTACATTGACTTACAGTCTAAATCATTATAATTCATTTTCCAGAGCTTTGATATTTTGCATGTAGTTGACCACTACTATGTTTGCTCAAATCACCATAGCCTTATAGAAGAAGAAGTTTTATTTGCATATAAACCCAGAAATGGGTCATTCACAAGCAACAATATAACAATATAAACGGTCACCTGGAAAGAGCAGTCACCTGGTGTTAACGGCAGGTTGACCCCCAATGAAAATCACTCTATATTACACCTGGTATTAACGGCCACCTGGTGTCTCCGGCCAGTATATTTCATCCCAAATACCATTATTGCCACTGTGTCATGCGAAATGTGTGAAAACTCAATTAATCGTGTCGGCTTTTGTGTATCGACCTTGACATTTAGTAAAATTCCAATGGGACGGAGAAATACGAAAACTCCTGGAAATTTATGATCATGAAAATCAGCCGGGTTAGTAAATAGATTGTTTATTTGTATTTCATTATCGATTCCTGGCGTAATCATACGGTCCGATATTGAATGAGGTGTTGAGAAGCTTCTTGTCACTTAAGTTATTTCAAAAGACTAAGAAAGTAACATTCATGCTTTTGTATGCCAATGAGAGTTATTACTATTTACTCAAATATCCGGGTACTTACGATCACGGGCACCTGAAATTGTCCAATCGTATTTCGAAAGTTAATATTTGAAAAGCCTGATATTTACTTGTTTTCATTCTTAAAAAAGTATTTCATCATGCTAATATTATATTTGTGCATCAGTTTTGGAAATTATAGTCATAGCCAGCCAATTGCATAGATATGCCACAGGCAGTTCTGACATACATGTATGGGGAGGGCAGTTTACTAATGTTGCTAGAACTTGTTGCCCAACCCATTTTGCATTTTATCACATATAATGAATGTTAAGTCTCTATGTACTATATATGTAAAATAGCAAATATAATGAATGTTAAGTCTCTATGTACTATATATGTAAAATAGCAAATATAATGAATGTTAAGTCTCTATGTACTATATATGTAAAATAGCAAATATAATGAATGTTAAGTCTCTATGTACTATATATGTAAAATAGCAAATATAATGAATGTTAAGTCTCTATGTACTATATATGTAAAATAGCAAATATAATGAATGTTAAGTCTCTATGTACTATATATGTAAAATAGCAAATATAATGAATGTTAAGTCTCTATGTACTATATATGTAAAATAGCAAATATAATGAATGTTAAGTCTCTATGTACTATATATGTAAAATAGCAAATATAATGAATGTTAAGTCTCTATGTACTATATATGTAAAATAGCAAATATAATGAATGTTAAGTCTCTATGTACTATATATGTAAAATAGCAAATATAATGAATGTTAAGTCTCTATGTACTATATATGTAAAATAGCAAATATAATGAATGTTAAGTCTCTATGTACTATATATGTAAAATAGCAAATATAATGAATGTTAAGTCTCTATGTACTATATATGTAAAATAGCAAATATAATGAATGTTAAGTCTATATGTACTATATATGTAAAATAGCAAATATAATATGATTAAACCATATACATGTACGCGGTCAACCCGTACCCTAGTCAACTTGACCATTGGCCTCGTACGCCGTAGTACCCATGGTCGTTGTACGCAGCAGCGATTTTAATGAATGACCCACACTTCACTATTAGACTAGACCAATTTTTCAAAATTGTGCATGCTAGGGGCAAATTGTAGTACAAGCAATTGGATGTCATATATAACATAATTTGGGTATGATGAATGTGATGCGGGTATTTACCAAACTGAAATATGTGTCATTGACCTTGAAAAAGTCAATTCAAAATGGCGACCATTAAAATGCTTAATAACCACAAAAATAATTACTGTAACCTAATATCTATTTGTATTTGGATGTATAATTACTTGCACTACATCTAATTTACTGTAATCAATACTATGCAGCATATAGACATAAACATGTTGCACCTCATATGGTTTAAGGTCAAGATTAACACTGATATTAGCGATAAAAATGGTCAATATATAGTTAAATCTGTATGTACCGTTCTCGGTAGAACATACATGCCCAACGTTCATATTTCTTGCTATCCTTTACTAGTAGGTTACTAAAATGTATTATTCAACACATTTAAATGTATGGCAACTCTAAAGCATACTATGTGTACCTTGTATGTGCTGTTATATGTAGTCTCTATTTATGCGTTGTCGGTCATTACAAAATGTTCCTACATGGATATTCACTCTGTTTACACACGCACGCACGTGCGCACACACCACACCACACACACACCGAAGTACAGTTCATGTTTGGTTTCCAGCATTTACAACGAAAGGTTCTGCACTGCTGCTTACATGAACAATATATCATCTCTGTGCAGCTGGCTGGAATGGGACTTAATGACATCAGAATGGGCTGAAGACCATGTTCCGTCTGTTTCCATCCCATATTCACGGGATCCGGTAGAACTGGCACACTGCATTGAGCTTGTCGCCATATCATGCGTTGATAATGTACTCTAATTAGATGGAAGTGCAGCCATCTTGTGTTGGACACATTGCTTCTGGTTTAAGGGGAGAACACATTGCATTCTTGGAGAACTGTAAAACACGTGCTTCATTAACGCAATCAGTTTGTTGTATGTTGTACAGCCTGCACATAAATGCCTCTGCATAGTGCATTCATTGAGTTCCCACACTCCTAAGTCATTTAGCATTGCACCATGCTGCATAAATACTTCCATGATGACTGTTTGGTATTGTTGGAGATCGTATCACATCCAGTCAAAGCGTGAAATGGCAGCAACAACGGTTATTTCGGACAACTTGTCACATACATCTTTTATTAGAATGTATCTTCTTTTCTTAGCTGTACCTGTCATGAGCCATAAGTGTTGACACTGAATCTGCTGGAAGTGTGAAACTAGGAGAAGAAGAACGTCCGTGTCTCTATAAAACAGTGCATTATATGTACTTTTAAACAATATCTATAATAAGAATCGTAAGAAATACCTATAATAGCAATTTAAAAAAACTTATGTCATCTAAGCCTTCTCAAAATTAGAATGTTTACTATATTGTGCAATGAACAAGAAGTTCTCCCGAGGGAGGCCTCACTTTGTCTATGGTTATTCCTTTATACATTAGCATTGCTGTCATTATTCTGAACCTAACAGAACAATAAGTTCATATAATGGACAGAAGACTGCAAAACATTATAAAAACAAATACATACCATAATATATAACATTTTTATAATATACACATATATTAATTTAAAAATCCGGACCTCAAAACCACAAACTAATAATTTGAGATTGATTGGTAAATACTTACTTATCTCAAAAATGCTAAAATGGATTTTCAGCTTGGTATCCACCATGGCTGAATAGATTGAAGCTTAATGAACATTTTGAGCTAGGATGCCATATTGTACTAAACAAATGCCGACAAAATCGTTAACTAGGCCTCTTCTGAAAGTTTTTCTCCTCACTAGTAGCCTTGTCAGGGTTTGATTCTAACTAATTTTTCCAGGAGTTAAAATCAGGAGAGGAGTCAATGAGTCCCATTTTCAAGTGCATATTCAATTAAGCATCCATTTAATTAAGAATGACATAACACAATTCAAAGCCGAAAATCACCATTTATTGATGATATGGAAATGATCTTATATTAATGTTAACAATTTATATGACTTGTGTTGAATTGCAACAAGTCCTCACTGACCTCATTACACCATCATTTCAAAATTGGGATTCCTGGACATGTTATTGTCGAACCCTGCGTGTAGGTATCTAGTACTTTACATTGACACGGGTCATTTTGGATTAATGTTTTATGACCAAGCTGGCTAGAGAGATTGAAAGCATGTACAATTAATTAATCTTTGGGATGTGGAACCAAAAAGCATGTACAATTAATTAATCTTTGGGATGTGGAACCAAAAAACATGTACAATTAATTAATCTTTGGTATGTGGAACCAAAAAGCATGTACAATTAATTAATCTTTGGGATGTGGAACCAAAAAGCATGTACAATTAATTAATCTTTGGGATGTGGAACCAAAACGAAAGCATATCACATACTTTCATATGAGTATGCAACTTTGATGGAATTTTCACACTTATTTCGCCTGAACAATGAATGCATTTTGCAATGAATTTCAAATTTATATCCATAATTCTTTTTGGAATTTTATTGTAATGTTAAAATACTGGTGGCGGCAAATTCATAGTTTCTCTAATGAAATCCAGCTTAGAAATGAAAGGACTATAATAATAGCTACAAATTGCCAAGATTACCGGGTTAGAAAATTGTTACAAAAGGTACATGTCGTGTCCTGAAGGAAAACCTTCTCATCCTGATTATGATGAGGATTAATTATTGTTAAACGTGTTATCCAACTACAGTCAACCCGGTCACCTGGTATCACAGGCCAGTTCGAACCCCCCCCCCCCCCCCCTGAAATCACTCTATAATATTACAGCAGGTATTAGTGGCCGCCTAGTGTCTGCGGCCAGTATATTTCATCCCAAATGCCATATTCCCACTGCATTAGACGGCCATGTGTCATGCGAAATGTGTGAAAATTCAATTAATCATGTCAGCTGTTGTGTATCGACCTTGACATTTAGTAAAATTCTATTGTGATGGAGAAATATGAAAACTCCCTGAAATTTATGATCATGAAAATCGACTGGGTTAGTAAATAGATTGTTTATTTGTGTTTCATTCAAAGAATTAGAGCAATTATTTTGCCCCAATTATCGATTCTTGGCGTTATTTCAAAAGACTGATAAAGTAACATTTTCACACCCCATTCATGCTTTTGTATGCAAGTGAGGGTAATTACATTTTACTCGAATAGCCTCGTATCATGGGCACCTGAAATTGTCTAATCGTATTTCGAAAATTAAAATTTGAAAAACCTGACATTTAATTGTCTTGTCTTCATTCTTAAAAAAAGTATTGCATCATGATAACATTATATTTGCGCATCAGTATTGGAAAATACAGTCACAATGACTTCCAATGTTGGTACGATTGTCCTAAATCCGTCCATAATTAGCACTTGCATTCATAATATATTGTTTTGGTTTATAAGCAGAAATACGAATAAAACAACAATAATGGCCAGGCAGGTGGTAATAGGGTTGTTGTCACATATTAAATGGAAGCATTATATGGGTCTAACATCAAAGAAGCATTGCAATTACATGGATCAATCAAATGGAGTCCTTTTTTTAAAAGCAAAATGTGTGATATCATCGAAATTGACGAGAAGTTCGATACAATGATTGTTGTTGCAACATTTATTGGTGTTTTATGTTGATGTTGATGATGGAGTTATGACGATGATGTATGATACATAACAAAATGTATGTGTTATTTGATGATTGGTGGCCGTTCCCATACCCAGATGATCCACACCTGCCTTAAGTGGTCACCTGCTTTAAGCAGCCAAAATAGTCGCTTCCCGGGAATTGAATGGCTGCTTAAGACAGGTTTGACTGGTATGTAAATAATGCAGCATGGCAAAGATTGCGAGATCGCATGACACACGCACGCAAATACGCTTAAGTTTCTTACATGGGAAACATTAAGTCATTAATGCAACAAACTTACAATTACTAGGATGATTGCAATAGTATTTCTTTATATATTTTACACGAAGACTTTTTAATATAATGCAATTCAGTACAAAATGTTATTCATCTTCTAAAACGTTTCAAAACAAACATATTCGTTCCTCTACAGGACCACTTACTGGTAATCTACGAGATGAGAATTGTTCTATAAAATATTGCTCTTTTTATGTCGAATTTTCCAGTCTATTATTAAAATCTCTGCTTGCTCCGTAAGCTAACCACACATTTTCAAAACCAAGCTTAGTAAGTACTTACTTGACATTTAACACCCAGTTTTTAAATCACCTAAGCAAAGCTCATGTTACCGCAATGTGTCGTCCTGCAACCGTGAACATTTTCAAACATCTCGTATAACCATTGAGTTTATAGCCATCATTTATTGTAATGGTACTTGGGTAGGTGGGGGATTACATAATTGTTAAAATCACGTCATTATGTAATCCAAGATGGCTGCTGTCTAAAACTAGCACAATTCTTAAAAAAATCTGACTAACAGCCAGCTACGTTTTAACGAATCTCTGTAGGAATGATTGATGTACAATGCTCTTTCAAAATTGTTCAAATGATGACCCTGGAATCAAAAATGGGTGTGGCCCGAGAGGTCAGGTAGGGGTAAAATATTATCTTTGAGCGAATATTGTCCTGTCATATGTCAACTTGAAAGTATCAATGAGCAGATCACTCTAATGCAATTTTTATCAAAATCGAATGATTACGATATCCAAGATGGCCATCGTACGGTCAAAAGGTCAACTTTTTATAAGAGATTTCAAACATCTTCTCACAAACTGATCAGCCAATGTTCAAGGAATTCTACTTGTATGATCCTTGGCAGAGTGTTCATTTGACCCAAGCTCCCGGGTTTTGACTCATGAAAATCACTAAAGCCGTTTGTTTGAGTGACTCTTTCTGAACATGCGTAGCGGGTCAACTTTGACCCAGGATGTTCAAGCATCATCGAACATTTTCTCAGTGTTGTAATTATCCTAACCTTCCATTCGAATACAATCGCAGAGGGCGAAGTCTGTCTAAAAATATACGCCAACTCCGGCTTCGGCCAATGAACAAAAATGTTCGTGAAATTTGCACACATAAGCCTAGATATATTCCAGTAAAGTTGGAGCCAAATTTACATGAAAATGCTCCTTTTTGCAAATTTAATGAATATTTATTAAAAGTTCAAGCTTTTATCTTAATGTTGGTACCAAAATCATTTCCTGGAACAAAAGTTACCCGCATTTTGTGTTGAAATCGGTGACTCCAGCCGTAAATCTAAGCACGTCCATTTTGAATACTAGTATGCCGGTGCAATCGTAAATTATACAATGCCAGAGATGGATAAAACTGCTTTGAATCAAGAAACAACATAATTTACGAGTTGTTCCGATTTATTTCAATTTGTAACTAAATATATTTTATGAAAATCACTTCTTTTTTCATAGTACTTCCGAACGGGTTCAAGTTTACAATGCGTTTCTATACATTATGAAAGAAAATTTTCTGATTCCTCCCAGTTTGCGATAATAACTCGGAATTTTAGTTGATTTCACAAATGATACTAATTATACATAACCTATGCATTAAAATCTGATTTATAGTCTTGAATCGAGAAAGAAAATGGCCGCTCAAATATTCCGTCAGGAAGAATGCGCGCACACCTACTAATATATATATATATTTACCATACTTTTCTATAATATGTGATATTTAACATAGTGGTAGAGCATTGGCCTACAGATCCAGGAGACATAGGTTCGAATCCCAGTGTTTTTTCTCTCACTATTTTTGGAATATTTCATAATTCTATTTTTTTTATGGAAATCAAGTTTCCAATTACATACTTATATGAATATAACTCATTCATATTAACAGGTAAATTGTAGAACAGTAGCTGGAAATACTGTAGCCCTTAGTGACATATCATTTTTATGTTTTTATTTTCATCCAAATAGTTCAAACTAACAATATACAAAGTTTGAAGAAATTCCGAGTTTGCATACATTTTTTGGAAGAACTGTAGCATATCCCTGTAATATTTGTGTGTGTGTTTTACGTTTATTTATCGTCGCTACCGGTTGTCCATATGAGCGACGCCTCCTGAAGAGATTAGTCATTTTAGATTTTTGGAAGTTAGTGCAATGATACAGACAGAGATCCATTCCAGAGTCTCCTCTGGTTCTTTTATGTGCACAGTGTACAGCAGCGACACGAGACCTCAGTTTAACGTTCGATCTGAAAGACTGTTAATTTTATTAGGGTGAGACGGGGGATCGAACCTGCTTACCAGTCCAGCATATTACCACTGGACTACAGATCCGTCTGTAATACATCTGAAGGTGAAAGAGTTTTATTGTGATAATTGTCTTGCTTCTGCTCAATTGCTGTATTATTTTGTCTGACCTTGGTGAGATCATAGCCTCTGTTGATTTTGAGGTCAGTAGGTGAACATTAGGGGTCACCATGATCTGATAGTGAAGCATAATTTCTATTCAATAATACTGTTGACAGTTATTTGCTTGTTCGCCTGTTATGATTATGCATGTATATACATATCATAGCTCATGTTATGATTATGTTGTCTTGTGTTTCAGAGAAGGTCATAAACAGCTGGAATTAACTGATCATGTCACTTTGAAATACACTACACCTCCAGAGAAGACACATATAGAGAAGATATGAAGAAATACATTGATAAATTTGTAATTTCTCAACTGATAATTATTATAGTTTTCTGCTTAAATGATTTAGATCTTATCTGTGAGGCAATAGGTGATATATAATATATAATATAGGTGATATATAATATATAATATAGGTGATATATAATATATAATATAGGTGATATATAAATATAAAAGGTGATATATATATATAATATAGGTGATATATAATATATAATATAGGTGATATATAATATATATATGTGATATATAATATAATATGGTGATATATAATATATAATATAGGGTGATATATAATATATAATATAGTGGTATAAATATATATATAGGTGATAATAATATAGTGATATATAATATATAGGTGATATTAATATAATATAGGTGATATATAATATATAATATAGGTGATATATAATAGTGATTATATATAATATAGGTGATATATAATATATAATATAGGTGATATATAATATATAATATAGGTGATATATAATATATAATATAGGTGATATATAATATATAATATAGGTGATATATAATATATAATATAGGTGATATATAATATATAATATAGGTGATATATAATATATAATATAGGTGATATATAATATATAATAATGCATTTTTCATTCTGTTATACAATCTACATCCAGTATGTCGAATTCCGTTAGACCGAACAAAATACTTTGACATAACCGAAGTTTGACATAACGGATATTGACCATATTTCCAAAGATGATGTTTCTCGTACTAGTAGATCACAACCTTACCCATCGTGTCACATAAATCAATTTCCATGTTGTCATTATCATAACCGTGACATGGGCACACTTGGTCAAATAATACTGTAATATTTCATAGATCTACATGTAAATAACATTTATATACGAAGCTCTGATTAAAAAAATTGCTGATGGTGTAGTACCTAATAAACTGATCGATTAAATAGTCTGCTGTTTCCTTTCTCAATTTAACATGTCTCTTTTACACCCTGTCTGATTCGATCATGTTCACTTTTCTGAAGAATTTTGTAATGTTCAATTGCCTAGAATATACAAGGGAAAGATAGATTTTGCTAACATAATGGTCCATTGTTGTCATTGAGGGTTACGCTTGGTTAGAATCACTTGGCATGTTTTGCTCATTTTGCACTAATTATTGACAAATTTTCAGCCCACTTTGTCGATTGGACATCTTTTCTAACATATTTAAGAATGGCCAAACTAATATGAGTTACCCCTAAAAACATAAATATACAACTAAACCCATATTTCGTTGAAGCAAGCTGCAATAAGTAAACGTTCGTTTTCACCTGAAGCATAGTAGGTTCCTGAGAATGTGATTTTGTGTTCCCTCATATTCCAGCCCCCATGTTTTATATTTCCCCCGAGTTCATAAATTATTATAAAATAACAACTATGCCCCTGTGTGACAACATTTATGATCAGTACGTTAAAAAACACTTCCGTAGCAATTCCAACAGTCGCCTTAGTAGAGCCAGTAAAATTGTAATAATGTTTAAAATATACTCAAGTATTTACATTAAAGAACAGTCACACAGGGAATAGCCAAACAAATAATAACCGTAGATCCTTGTTGAATTAAAAACCCGTGTGGCAGTAATCTGGTTCCGTTGCTCATGTTCAGTTTTTCGGAGATAGACCGACAGCACCCATTGTTCGCGATAAGACTATTCCCATGGCTAGGGGGTTTGCTGTCATAATGTTCCTACATGTACTAATTTTACTAATCTAAACTGGTCTTGCATGGGTCTTGACAATAAAGGATTACATAAGAAATGATATCCGAAATTTCCTCTAATATCCTAGCATAATACCAGGGATAAAGGAAGGTTTTTTGTAAGAATCTTGAGACATATGTTCATATTAGCATTCCCCGTCACTAATATTTATTTAGAGTAAGTGGCTTATAATGGGAATACATAAGGAAGAAAGATAGTTTTAAATACCCAGAAAGAAGGAAGGCTGTTAAAAGGACGCCTGTCTGTCGGAGAAGTGTTGACAGCTCATAATGTGTCCTTCATATCTCCCAAGATCCATGTTATTACATTATCAAACTGGGACAGTACCATGCGTGAATACATATATATATATTGTGTTGCGAATGAGCTGGGCAAGTTAGCCCATGTTCATCATCACCACATTTCATATTGTTGTAAATCTACTTAAAATTAATTGATTATGACAGCCCTACCCATGGGTATGTCCAATACAAAGATCTTCTGCATAAGTTTCTGCCGGTTAGGTCACTAATATCGTTTTACGGTATGAGTATTATAGTGTAGTTTTAAGTTATGTGAGACACACGACGAAAACCTGTATTGGTTTAATTGTGTCTAGGTGGGGAAACAGCACTAGATTTCAGTAGGTTCCCAAGCAGTTACACGAATATTACCTGAATGTGGTCATATTAAACCCAATATTGGATGTGAATTAGACACTCAATGGGCATCAAAAGATCCCGTCATTTTTACAACCTGATAAAAAGTATGACTTTTGTACCTCTAGAGTAAAACTATTCTGGGTTTACTCTGTTGATTGTGTGGCTGCGACCAATCAAAATTGAGAAGCTAATATTTACTGTACCGGATAATTGGGTCAGATATCTCTCTGCCTCAGGAATGTGTACCGAGTTGACCGTTGTGAGTTATTTCAGGTGCGGTTCTAGGGGGTAGGGGGGAGAAAAGAATATAAACATTCTGTGGAAGTCAACAATAGTGGAAGTCGTGATAGCGCAGTGGATGCGCGTTCGCTTCAGGTGCGAAAGGTCTGGAGTTTGAGCCCCACTGGAGCCGTTACGATTGTGCCCTTAGGCAAGGCATTTAAATTCCACGTTGCCTCTTCTCTCTCCCTCGTGGCGATGGATTCCATCAGGAATGAGGTCTCGAGAGTGATTTATATAAGTTGAAATAACTTGTTTCGCAATCGAGCTAAAATAAATTTGTATAAACTAAACATTCTGTGTGTATTAGATAAATGATCATAAAAACTATGTTATGTATGTGGTAAATTAAATCAGATTTCTCACTTTATATGGAGAAAATCTCAAAGGGCATTTTGTTGGAAATTTTACCAAACTCACTCTAGTATGATAAATTAGGTTTATAATATTATGTATACAAGTGGATTTTTATCCCTTCAAACTTTCAGTCTTTTGTGTAAATGACCAATAAGTGACCAAAAACACTAGATTTTGACATTTCACATAATTATGTCATAGCATAAGGGCCTCAATTATGATACTACTATAATTAGGCTACCTTAATTTTGTGTAAATAACATGTTAATGTTTATAAAAATATACAAATGTTCTGGATATATCGGATAATTTGAGAAAATACTAGGTTCAAAGTTTTGGTAAATATTTGTTTTTTGTCAATGTTGATAAAGGATATTCAAATTTCTATTATCATGATCTGATCGGGATAACCAGGGACAGGTACACTAAGTGTACTATCCTACTAGGTACATAGAACACCCAATAGGTAGCGAGAGTATTCCTCGCCTCGGACTAGCCCAAACAAGGCGGTTAAAAACCGCAGCCCCTGGCATCCCGATACATAATCATTAGTTTGGTACCTAGCCTGGCTGTACTTATCAATTGTTCTGCATGCTATCTTACCTACTACTCTGGGTGGATTGGGCCAAGGGCTCTGGATTCCAACTGGTCTGACTCTATTCCCATATATAAGTTTAACTCTAGTAGTTTAGGGCAGATATAATGAAGAGATAAACAAATATTTGGTCTCCTCGATATTTGGTCACAGGTAGACGATATTGATACAAAAATAGGAGTGTTATATAAGTAATTACTTATATTGCTGAAACTATTGTATTAATTGGTAAGTAGTTATTAATTTACATAATATATTAACGTAACTGTGTAGACCAGGGCGTAAGAGTGGAATCTGTCTGAAGGGTTTTATTAGCAGGGGTATTGGTATATATTTCAAGTTTTTCCAGGTTGTTGTAGATTTTCCCACATTGGTTTACTAACTCCAATGATAGTAATGTATAGTCTTTATGCTACCAATACCCCCTCCCCCCATGGGGGAAGGATTGAACAGTATGATTTTCTGGTAAAGCATACCAAAAGCTATTATTTCCCATTTTCTGCCATCTGGGTACTGGGGCTTTACCGAGTAACGGAGGTTACTACGTTACTAAGTTTGCACATAGACTATGAACACAGTTATATCTGTATATCTATAATATATTGAACTATATTAATGATTTATATTACATTTTAACCCTGTTGGATAAACACATGTTGAACTGACTGTCCTTACATTTGGGTAAATATGTGTGACCTCCGTAACTTATGTGGCAACCTTTACCTAATACATTTTATAGTATAAATTAATACATGCTACAAACGGTCATTCACCACCAAAACATGCATGCTAATCATTTATTTAACAATTTCATCTTGTGAATACACAGTAACTTTAACATATATGTTGTGTAGTTAGCCATTTTATGTTTTACGTTACCATATTAATCGCTACGTTACAAAAATAAATTATTAACATACGTTATTTTATGTAGGATAAATTGTTACAAATATCAGTTTTTGTTGTTGTAGAATTTTGTTTTTGTTGTAGAATTTTGACTTATTTAATTACTGCAACTGAAAAAAATAAGGATGTATGTTATTCATGAATTCAACACCAAAAAGCAAACTTGTCAATTTAGCTAAATATATTTATTTAGCAACAATTAAAAGAAACGATATTAATTAACTAAATGAAGGTTATTACTTGTAAAATATTGATGTGTGAGACACTGAATACCAACTATATATATTGTTTAACAAACAATATATTTCGTAAATGTTAATACTATGCTTACTCAAACCTTATATAATATCATGCTTTTCTGTAACTTTGTATGTAACCGGAAACATGTTTCTTGGCGATGGACATGTACATGTTTATGCCAATAAAAACTTTGACTTGTCTTGTTATTATACCAGTACAGGTCTTAAGAATGATATTGTCATTAAATGTTCATTACATTGTTTTCAAAAGATGAAGAATTAATTTAGTATATGGGAAATAATTAAACCTTGCATACGGTAAATTAAGTGTTTATTTGCTTATAAAGTTATAATAATATAAATGTTGTAGAGCTACACTAATGATCCAATATAAAGAATGCCATATACTAGGAAAATAAGATACTTAGTCTAGTATAGATAATACATATTTACTTCCCTTTGCCAGAAACAATCAAAGATTTTTAACCAACTCGAAATCGGGTAGAGTTAACTTTGTTACAGACATTTACATGCCCCATTCCATCAAATCATACGAAAGACGCGGTACAACACCAACATTCATGATTCAAGGACCAAAAACAAAGACACCAAACGACTGGAAATCGTTCATGACATATGATGACAACAAAACACAACTGATACACATACTGAAGGAAGAATGGGAAACTGACAAGTATGCTGGGGAAATAAATGAAAGAGCCATCAACTTTTGTGGAGGGAAATACGTGTGTACAACTTCAACGGGACAGAAATAGATTCAACTCCAGTAAATGAACTGCATTCTACCCAGGAAGAAGCTGATACAAGAATTATTCTACATTGCTCACACATACGCCGCAATATGCCAGATACCACCAATATCATTGTACAATCCCCGGACACAGATATGCTCATATTGCTGACAAACTACCTGCCTGAAATACAGCGTCCTTTGCTGTTTGATACTGGAACAGGGAATAAACACCGCCTAATAAATGTTAATAGAATCATGCAGAGCAAGGGCGAACAGATTTGTTCGATTCTCCCCGCTTTCCATTGTCCGACTTGTGCAACATAACCAGTGCGTTCGTCATACGGGGTAAAGTCGTGCCTCTGAGAATGGTTGAGAAGAATCAGCAGTATCAGAATACACTTGGCAGGAACAAATGCTCACCACATCTTCTCAAAGAAATTGAAGTCCTTGTATTCGCAATTTATGGCTTTAAAACATATTCCGACAAACTATGCTACGATATGTTTATCAAGCATTTTGGAGTTCGAGGACATGTCATCAACGTACAAAATGGCATGCCACCATGTAGATCAGCTCTGGAGATGCACATGCATCGAGTGAACTCTCAAACGTACATTTGGCTCCATGCTCATGAGTGCATGCCAAACCTTCCACCAGTAGAAGAGAGTGGGTGGGCAATTGGGGACAGTGGAGTAGAGTATGAATGGGTGAATGGAAATATTGTTCCCCAAGAGCTTATTGAAATACTGTCCAAAACGATGATATTGGATAGCAAGAAGATGAAGCAGAAATCAGCATGATCGAGTGACAGTGAGAACAAGTGATTCTTAAGTTAATGACAGTTAATGTGATCAGTATTATCATATACAATTGTGCCATCCTTTAAACCAGTATTATTCTATAACAGTATTATTGTATATGTACTTGTTTTGTTTTGTTTTTCATTTTGAGGCCCCTAGCGAGTAACCGCTTTTATTTCCAGTTATAGACATATAATGTACAACATACATATAAGTGATATGGCTATACATGTATATATATATTGACATGAATAGTTTATACATTCACATATTTGATGCAAGGTCATTTCTTTTACAGAATTATTTTGATAACTTGTCTATGCATATTCGCATTTTATGTATATAATAGGTATTGTTTTGTTTTGGAGAGTGGTGTAGGAATGGGGAAAAGAGAACTAAAATGGGGGGGGGTGATCGTTTCCATCTGAAAGATTCATTTGTAACAGTTGTCTTAGCAAACAATATGTTCAAATAAATCTAGACCACTTTATGTTGTGTTTTTCTAATTTATCATTCATTAGTGCGATTTCCCTTTCTAAAGTTATTCTTAAGCTTAAATACCTGTGCAATGCAGGGTGTTAATTTTCTGTATTTCATTCGTATAATGTAAAATTTGTTTAAAATTATTATGAAATTTGCTATAATGGTGTCATTTCCTTTTCTATCTATTTTACCAAAACAGATATCTTTAAAATTGAACTCGACACACAATTGTTTGATTTTAAAAGATCACTCAGGCGTTTCCAAAAATGTTATATATGTGGGCATTCCCAGAAAATATGTTCAATTCTTTCAACATGCATATTACAAAAGTCGCACAGGTTTGTAGTACTTAACTTGCATTTATACAAATATTTGTTTGTTGGCATCAACCACATTAAAAATTTATATTGAAAACATCTTAGTGTTGTATCTATAGTTGCCGCGAGTGGAACACTGTAGATATTTTTCCATGTGAGATTTTGCTCATGTAGGAGCATTGATCATTTGTCTTCCCTATGTTTCCCTATTTATATTATCCATTTGCATTTTGTATAGTAATTGGTTTGTGTTCTTAGAGTATTTTACTTTTTGAACAAGTGTCTTTTCTGTTTTGCATTAGTATATATTTGTTTACGTTCGATTTTATGTTAGATGGTATATTGCTTATGACCTGGTTGTATTTTAGAAAGTCACGCTCCTCCATATTAAATATATTTTTGCTTCATTGAATGTTAAGAACTTATTTGTTCGAAAGTCAAAAAGTTGTTCTATAAAGCGTAAACCATTATCGAACCAAGCCTGGAAAAAAATTATTTTCACATGTGAGTTATTCCAAATTGTATGGTCATTAGTACCATCATGTTTTGACTGTTTATTGTAGTCGGAAACTACTTTAAACCATGCTGTCAATACATCCTTTAGGAAATAGTTGTTACCACAAATATCTGAAATATCCCTTGTAGATAGATAAATTACATTCAAATATAAAATCACCTCCATACTTATTCAGAATTTTATCATAAAATATTCTCCAAAGTCCTTTGTTTTGAGTATTCAGTATTCTCTTTACCCAGCATGCTTTTATTGAATACATCCATAAGCTTTAATCCTCCTTTTTCAAAATTTTGTATAAGTACATTATTTATTTTATCTGATTTATTATCCCAAATAAAACAATATATGGATTTCATTATCGCTGTTACGACTTCAGGTTCAAGGTTAGGGAGCACAGTGAACGGATATACAAGCTTTGGTAAAAGTTTTTATTATCATAACTTTTCCCATTAATGTTAGCTTTCGATGTTGCCACTGTTTTAAACAATTTCTGAACTCTAGTAGTTTTTGTTCTAGGTTATTTTTTATATTTCTTTCCTTGTCATTAAAGAAGTTCATTCCTAAAGTTTTAGCGGATTCTGACGGCCAAATAAAAGATGTTTCTACACTGTATTTTACATTTGAAGTTTTTAAAGAGCCTGAACCTTTGATTTTGAAACATTTAAATTTAATCCGGACTCCTTATCATATTCTTTGAAAATCATAATTAGGCATTCAATTGTTAATGTATGTCGCATCATCCGCAAACAGGGTTTGTTTGAGTTCTTTGTATTATCATTTGTAATGAAGTTTGATCCATGCATATAATGAAGAGAGAAGATGACATGACAATGGACATCCTTGTCGTACACCTCTTTCAATTGGAAAAGCTTCAGACATATTACCATTGTTGATGATGACACTAGTTGACTGATTGTAGAACAAGTGAACCCAATTAGTCAAGGATTCTCCAAATTGTAGGTGATTTAAACACTTGAATATGAACTCGTGATCAAGACTATCAAATGCTTTTTCGTAATCCGAGAAGAGGAGCAGACAAGGGAGATTATTTTCGTCAGCATATTCAATGATTTCAAATATCAGTCATAATAGTTTCGCCTATATAGCGACCTTTCATGAAGCCGGTTTGTTCAGGAATTATTATTTTATGCAAAACCATTTTAATTCTGTTTGAAATAGTTTTAGTCGTTACTTTATAGTCTACATTGAGGAGACTAATAGGCCGCCAATTTGACAGAAGTTGCCAGTCTTTTCCTGATTTTGGAAATAGTGTTATTATGCCCTGTTTTTGCATGTTACTTAATTCACCTTGTTGAAAAGAGAAATTTATCGATTTAATATAGTATTCCTTTAAATGTGTCCAGAATATTTTGTAAAATTCAACTGTTAAACCACCGGAGCCAGGGCTTTTGTTATTTTTCATTTCATATAGTGCTTGGAACATGAGCATGAGGGAGCCTTGCTCAATGACACTACATTTGTTCCGTGAGATATAAGATACATTGTTAATGTTCAAAACTAAAATAATTCTTACAAAATAAAACGTAGCAACAAACCTTGCGTTTAGTAGATAATACGCGATGGCATTGGTGTATTTCAATGTCTTTGTCTTTCTAAATCCTCCCCATTTGCCCCACGTTGTCTGTTTTAATTGAATTACTTGATATGCAGATTCATAACCACTGTTGTTGAGGTCCTCGCAAGGGGTTTGACATTAATGGGACATACATACAATTCTGTCATGTTCAACGTGCTTTTCTACATCCACTGTTTCACGCATGCGCGCTGTGCGTGTATACATTTTGGTTTGTTGATAAACAAATTCGAGTATACGACGCTTTGTATTTATTGGAATTTTATCGTTTCTGGGCGACTATTTCGATTTTTGTAAACACACACACATTAGTATTATATTTTACACAAAACATCCTTTATTACGATGTAATGCTGCTCTAAACCAGTTTTATTCTGTAACAATATTATTTTATATGCACTTGTTTGATTACAGTATTATGGACATCGTTGTTGATTTTGTTTAATGATCAATACTAGTTAGTATTTTACAGTTATTGTGTATGTGTTTTCTCTAGATATCAACTGTATGCTACATGTTATATTATTATGTTACATTTCGGGTTTTACGCCTGCATGTAAATGCAATGAATTTTCAATGAGCTATGTTGCTACTGATGCTTTGATGGTTTAGTTATTTATTTATATTTCGGGTTTTACGCCTGCATCAGCACCATTTTGGGCTATATCGCCGGTGGGCAGTTTACCTAACAACACCTTTCCTGGGCAGGCTCCAGCGGTTAACCAGTACTTGGATGCACCAACCTCCGTAAGAAACTGCCAACTTTTTCATATAAATGAGACACGGCCTGAGCGGGGCTCGAACCCGTGACCATCAGTGATGATAGGTTACAAGTCAGCGACCTTAACCACTCGACCACGGAGGCGGACTGTATGCTACATGTAGTATTGTTGAAAATTATTGGATGCTATTGGCATAGCTTACCAAATTGTATGCATAATGTTTTAATAATAATACATTTCATGAACATAATTATGTTATGGTAACGTAAAATATAGTAACGTATATTATATGTGTGCATTTATGTAGAGCATTAATATTAATAACTAACTTTAGATTAATTGGTGAACACATGTCTAGAACACACGGGATAAGAGGGTTCACAGAGATTATGAATACTAGATTTTTGACATTGTTTAATGTAACGTTATTAACACAAATGTAATGTAACACCACTACACTTTATCTAATCAGTTTAAACATATTACAAATGTTGGAAAATGGCATAATATGATGTAAGATGGTGGTAATTATGTTGAATTTTATATGGTAACGTAGATTACTAATAAAATATGTTACTTAGCGTATTGAATCCCATGTGAAATGTATTGCTTCTCAAAGTGCTTCTCCCATGGGGTAGGGTTCGTCATACTAGCCCACAGCATATTATGTTGTGTTATTTATCTGCCCGTAGCGGCAGTACTCTTGCCACCAAACTGGTATATGGCATGTAATCTAAAGAACAGTTAGGATTTATTTATTTGTTTATTGACTAGCAATAGTGTTATGTACCTTAGATGCTACTATGTTTACATATACATTGTAGCAACTTTCAAGGTTCTTGGATGAGACCACAATGTATAATAATTTGCTATTATGACTTAAAGTCTAATTAAGGCTTTTCTGAATCGTTTGCATTTGTATGGTAATTTATACTAGTATAATTTTATAATATACATGTAAGTTTTAGTGCTGGCTGTATCCCAAAATGAGCCCGTAAGATGAAAATTAAGTAACTCTTTCATCTGGGGTCAAATATCTCCCACTCAAATGATGGGAAACTTGCAATAAAGTATAGTGAGGCTAGTTTCTGCACTACTAACTGGTTTATTGATCTACTAACAACCTGGAAAAGTATGGGAACTTGTGTCTGAGCCAGCCATAACTGCACAGGTCCTCTATATGTTGTCGGACATCTGACAGTCTAAGATGTAGGTCTCCAGAGCTTTGTATACTGATGTTTTGGTAGCCTTGCTGGGGTTGAGAACATTCACAAGAGAGAGTGTCATTCCAACTTTTGCAACAGCCGCCCGCAGAGCAGCTTGATGGGTCCCGTGCACGCTACAGTCTAGCTGAAAATGTTCGGTGGTGTACCTAACCCGACACGGGACAAACCGGATCCAATTTAAGTATATGTTGTCCAGCATTACCAGGCAACAAACTTGTCCCCAGTCTCAGTTTACTAATACACCTATCTATTTTTATAGAATGAGAATAAGGCACCGGTGCACTGAGCCCCACGGAGCTCCTCTTATAGGTTTGTTTAAAAGCCCTATTATATAGAGTTTGGCTCCAACGGGTAATTGTTTGAGCCCTGATAATAGAGTAGATCTCAGTGGGTGCGAGCTTCACACTAGTTTCTACATTTGTATGCTACAGGCCCGACTTGGCCGCCATGTCGGCCAGCTCATTTCCAGTGATATCTATATGTGCTGGACACCATGCTATGGTAACCTGGCGGTTCAAGTTCAAACCCTCATTATATAATTTAACTATGTCATTGATTAGATCTGGTCTAGACTTAATATTCCTTGTTTTTAAGGAGACCAGTGATGAGAGTGAGTCAGATAATATCACATTTTTCGGTGAATTATTATCTACTATCTAGCACATTGCCTTTTTAATTGCAATTAGCGTAGCCGTATAGATGGATGCCTTATCGGTTAACCTTTCTACATGTTCACATTGTAGGGATGGAATGACTACTGGTATTTTGCCAGAATCTGGGCATTTTGATCCATCTGTATATATTTTGAGGTGATTGCTGTAGATTTCCTCAATATGACATTGTACTTCCAATCTGGCGATGTGAGCCAGGTCGGATTTCTTCACTTTGCTCGATAATGTAATATATATCATTGGATCTATTAGCGTCCAGGGCGGTGCCAGGTCCGGCCTAAAGTCTGCTACCTGAACACCATCGAGACCGTGCGCCGCCACAAGTTCTTGGACTTTAGCTCCGAATGGGAGTAGTTTGTCTGTAAAACGGAACTTGCAGTAGTACCCGGACCCGAAGATTGCGTTCACAGTGTTGTCTTGTTTGAGCACTAGCCCAATAGTTCACATATTGCTCCCAGGGCAGTTATACCTGCCTCAAACATATATGCTGGTGTGGTGGATAGGGCTCTCAGTGCTATTCTCAAGGCAGTGTTTTGTACTGTGTCTATGGATTTAAGATGGGAACGACTTGCACTAGAATAGATATGTGCACCATAATCTATTTTTGAACGTATTAAAGACATATACAGTAGTAAGAGGATCTTTTTGTCTGACCCGAAATATGTGCCTCTTAACATACGCATTATATTTATGTCTTGTTTCCAATTGTTGACGTGATCTTTGATGTGTTGTTAGAATGTTAGTTTTTGGTCCAAATGCACACCCGAATATTTCACAACTTTTTCAAATTTGTGTGCCGCCTAAATTTACGTTCAAATTGCTCGTTTCCAAACAAGATTCCTACAGTTTTAGATTCAGATATTTTGAAACCCCGGTTTTTAGCTCATACCAGCATGTGCATCTTTGACTAGATATTTCAAGTTGGACCCTGATTTCCAGGTGCATGAGTCATCGGCAAACTGGCTGATATGATAATCATCTCCGTCCCTCGAAGGGTGTCGGATAGCCCGTTTATTATGAGAGAATAATAACGGGGACAGAATCGCGCCCTGGGGGTGCCCCTGGAGAGTTTCTTTCTCAGAGAGTGTTCCGTACCTCTGCATATGTTGCAATACGTAGACAGGACCACTGCTGGTATAACGTCTACGGGGAAGAGTGTCTTAGTAATACTGGTTGAGAGCTGACTTGAAGCCATCAACTGTGTCCGCATGCACTACAGTATTGACCAGGTGATTCCAGTCCACAAGTGCTTTTTCACGAAGAAAGAGTTTTTAAACTGTTCAGTGTGAGCTATTTGTATTTTAAGGTTTCTTGTAGTGTTTGTTGTACGTCTATGTATAACGTTTGACGTTTCGTAATCACTATCGCGTTTGGCTTTGATTTGTCGTCCATTTTCTTTGTCAGGTAAACATCTGGGCGACTGCTGGCACCACACCCCCTGCTATCTTGAAGAGCATGACCAATCTGTTGTACTCACGACGTTCTTCCGGTGTATTGAGTTTAAGGCTCCTAAGCATGTTCGTTACACAGCCTTTTTCTCTACTTTGGTAGTCATTTAATATGAAACGAGATCTGAATTTTTTCCAATGTTTCAATATACAAAAACTCCTTTTTCATAAGAACAGTGGTAAAATGGAACCAACTGGACGAGTGCACTATTAGCGCCCAGACAGTCGAGGCCTTCAAGACAGGCCTCCAGAGCTGCTACTAAGTGCGCACCCATCCCCGTAGTGAAATACCAGTATTGGGATCTACTACGTAACATACAGATACAGACAGATATCTTTGTTCATATATGGGTCCAAAATTACTGGCCCATATTCAAGTGTGTTGATCTTACTAGAGCCACAAATGCAGTTTATCGACATCCCAATGTTTTAAATTCCGTCTCCGGAAACCCAGTGTAGAATTCGCTTTTTTACAAATGTTATTTATGTGGTATGTCCATGCAAGGTGCTTGGGTATTAACAGCCCCATGTATGGGTTAGAGTCGACTTGTTTTAGGAACGTTTTGTCAAGTTCATAGAAGTATGTACTTAATATATAACCTTTTTCGCATTAAACTTCATCCCCCATGTTGCAGCCCATATTTCTATATATTTTAAATCTTTCTGTAGTAGTATATGGTCTTCAGCACTGTATTTCTCTATAAAGTAAACAGTCATCTGCGAAAAGTCGCACTTGTGAATTTACATTAAGTGGCAGGTCGTTAATGTGGCAAAGAAATCCCAGCAGATTTTCTTGAATTCGAGATTTTAGATAACAAGCGGTCATGTGGCACAGTGTCGAACGCTTTGCTAACGTCTAAACTTGCGACATCCACGTGTTTCTTGCTATCGAATGATGTTAGAAGATCATACCTAGATATGTCCTCGAGAAAAAAAGCTCTAAGATACTGAAAGCAAGATTCTGTTATTCCATACTCTCTTAATTTGTATATGAATCCAAAGTGCCAGGTTAGGTCGGAAACTGCCTGAAGGTCTAGAGAAGATTGCTATATGGTTATTAGCTGCGAGAACAGCATGCTGCAGTCGAGCAAGTTGATCTAATGTGCTCCCGCCCTTTCGAAAGCCAGATTGAAAAGGACTAAGAATTTGCTTTATTAAATTGTTCTAAACGTGCCTTGACCATCCCCTCAAGTAATTTCCCTGAGTGGGATGTAAGACTTATGGGTCTATATGATTTTGGATCAGATTTGCATGTTCCTGGTTTTGGGAGTGGAATGACACAAGCTTCCTTCCAGACTAAAGGATAGACCCCTCCCTCCACACTTGGTTGAAAAGGTGCAACCAAATTGCAAGAGCAGAATCCGGGATATGCTTAAACAGTTGATAGGAAATTCTATACTGAGCACAACTAGAAACGTCCCTTCATATTTATGGAAAGATTTATCAAAATCCAAAAAGGTTTACTTTTATGAATCAAATGGAAAAACAAGTTCATTCATTTCTGTATCAAAGCCAATTCATTGCATCTGGCTATCTTGTTAACTTTTCGAGAGATAACCGGCCATGGGCGGTAGGGGTCAAAATCCAAAATCTCAGAAAGGTGTGTTTAGAGATGGAATTTCAATAAGAAATGTGGCACATCCAGTAAATCTCGTTAGTACCGAGTGTGGCCAACATTTGCATTAATGCATACAATGATCCTACCGGCTACGCCGCATCGACGTAACGTAACGCAATACCAGTGCGTTGGGCAAATTCCTCCATTCCCGTTGTAACGCCCGTGTAAGATCGCGAACATTGTCAATCTGATGGTTAGCTCATGCTTTGCGGCCCAGCTCACTCATATGTGCTCAATGGGGTTGAGATCCGGGGAAACCGGGGGCTATGGCATGACGTTGACGTTGTTTTGCTGCAAGTATTGAGTGGTGACCCTGGCTACGTGAGGGTGGGCATTGTCCTGCATCAATGTCACAACAGGACCATGCTGACGAATAAATGGTAAGGCATGTGTATTTAGCACCTCTGCAACATAACATTGTACATTGATGTTGCCCTGTACAACAACCAACTCTGTTTTCAGGTTTCCCATGATCCCACCCCAGACCATTACGCTCCCTCCCCCAAACCTGTTCTTCTCAACAACAATCGATGAATCTTTCATTTTTACGCCTGTATACCCGTAATCATCCGTCAGCATGACAACTGTGAAGCAGGTTCATCGGTGAACACAACTCGGTTCCAGTTCAGATGACGTCGCGCCCATAATAGCATTGCAGCACGGTGGCGTTGGGTCATTATCTGACCAGTGTACGGGCGGCGTGCCCTGATTGGTTGGACGCAACCGGTTGTGAATGGTCTGCTCTGAGACACCGTATCGCCTAGCAGTGACTGTGGCTGCCAATCGACGTTGACGTAAGTGCCTCAACGTAATGTAATGATCGGCTCTACCAAGTCGCTGCCAGTCGTGAACAGCCCCAGTCTGCTGATCAATCGTCTTCCGACAGCACCCAAACCGACGCTCGACCACTCTGGCGGACATCCCACCCGCAAGCATCCTAATTGCCTGATTTCGCTCGTTTTCGGAAAGCCTCAGTGGCATATCGAAAACTGAAAAAATAAGAACGTTTTTTAATTTTCCGAATAGCCCCTATCGCACGAATGGTACGACATGAACTGAATCAACATATCGATGACATGTATAGCGTGCACGTGCAAATCAACGTTCCGGTCACTGGCCGATATGTAAACCGTGTGTATCGGGTAAACTCTACACGATCGTATTCTGAACATCGCCAGGGTTTAAAATGCATGTACATTGAACATTTAGCACATACAGAGACAGAGCTACACCGTCTATAAAACAGGGACGTTTCTAGTTTTGTTGAGTATATATAGTCCCGCAATGGAATCACTGCTACCATTTAAACATGTTTTAAGTTCCGAAAGAGAGAATGGTAAGTTTAAAGGAATGTTTTGCTCCTCCGGCTCCTGTAGGATTGTTTTGTGCTTCAAATTCCTTTTAAAATTTTAGAGATTCAGGTAACACATTTGAGTCACTGGAGACCTTTGAGTATTGTTTCACTAACAGTTGAGCCTTTTCAAATGGAGTTTTAGCCAAGCCTAGTTACTTTAATTTTAGAGGTATCGGGCCGGATAATTTTCCTTTTATTCTGTGCATCTTTTGCCAAAATACCTTAGAATTGCACATCTTAAACATGATTGATTCACAGAATTCCTGCCAATGTGCTGTCATTAAAACATTTAAAATTGTTGTTTTTCAGCTTCTTTTTGTAGACCGGGGAGTTTATAGATATGACAAACTCTGGTTGTTTTCGTATTTTCGTATATATGGATATAAAGAGCCTGTAAAATACAATATATACATAATATTATTATGTACAAATCATTCTACTAAATTTCACAATACAAAATAGTAAATACACAATTCCAATTCCAGCAGTTCAAATAAATATTTTACAATGTAAAATATCAAAGATAAAACATTACATTACCAGAGTCCGGCTATCAGCTGATACATATATTATATATATGTATAAAGTTACTAGTATAGTATATATTAACGTAAACAGGATAGCTTTGCAACGTATCCGTTTGACTAGTAGAGATAGAGTGTGGGATAAGGGTCTTGAACAAGTTAGTTGGAAAGTGCACCTAATTAGTTGAGTTAGTTCACTCATTCACACATCTGACCTGATTGTCACTCACAATCACTCACCCATAATACTTTATACACAATAGTAGTGAAGACTAGTATATATTATACAAAGACATAGTATGGGACCAGGCTATATAATTATGATATGATTCAGACCAGTGATTTTATTAGGCCATATAGGGAAACTATTGGGTGGTACGCTTGCAGCAGGGTTTGGAAACATTATAATGTACATGTACTAAATATCAATAATTAGTTCCCTTTAACATAAATATGACATGGGTTACATAGTTCCCCCTCTTGGAGAAAAGGTCTCCTGACGTTTTAATTACCTGAAACTAAATGAATAGTGTAGATCAATCCAAATAATCAAGCTATATAATAACAATTTTATTTACTGCATCATTCACTATCCAACATCCGACATTGTCAGCTGAAATAATTTTACAAACTGAAATAAAAACATAACAACCAATACAATGTAATTAAAGATACTAATGTAACGATCATTAGTTAAGTATTACACCGTGCATGGGTATGTTCAATATGGCTGGATTAAAGGTAGATGTCCACAATAATGGACATATGCTACAAATCTGTTCCAACTATGTGGAGACCTGTAAAGGTAAGATTAACCTTCAAATTGTACAAACATGAACATTTACTATGAAATAAAAACAACCATTTCAAATGACATAATGAAATGTAATACTAATGTACGCGCATTGTATATATATGACATAGAATGATTCAAACATTGCACTTACACAGTAAAATACCAGAATACAGTATATTTTGAAACAATTAAAAACTCAATATCTGACACTGTCTTACACATAGTACACAACCTTGTCAGTGTTTGGTACTGCTGTCAATGGGACCACCCATTCTCCATACCGGTCCGGTGGCTTCCTTTGGCGCACCGGACGACGGGTCGGTTCAGAAGTTTGGGCATTGCCAGCAGGGACGACAACAGGTTGGTCTATTATGGACTCTAAATGTGAGACAGATCTCTGTACTGATGGTTCTGAGGTGGTGTTATAAGATATATCATGAATCTGTGAAGATTCAGGTATCGTACTACCTGTAAACTGGGTACAGAGGGTTGAGATGTCGCAGAGTTAGATCTGGTTGAGTGTTGCACTCCTGGATTGTTCTCGACGATACGGCTAGGAATATGGGTTGGACTACCAGTAGTCGCAGGAACCATCCTAGGTATTGTCGGAGGCAGCAATCCAGGGTGATTATGCTTTCGCAAAGCTGGAGGTCTGTATAGTTTGACGCTTTCGCCTTCGCTATCTAAATCGGAACTATCAGATTGGATTGCGTGAGGTACATGTACTGGTGGTGTCTTGAGATTGGTTCTGGCCAACTCCTTGCGGATGGCCCTATCTCAGATTCTACACTTACATCCACCGTCGGTGTATCTCTGGGTACACAATTGAATGGCAGTAGCATATTCCTATGCAACGTCCGGATTGGTCCTTTGCCATTCTCAAGTTGTACACGGAATACTGGTATGTCGGTGTTCGGCATAGCTAGCACAACATAAGGGTCGCGATCCCATCTGTCTGCTAGCTTATGTGTCCCCTTGATACCGACTTTCTTTACAAGTACACGGTCTCCAACTTCTATCTTGGACTCACGAACTTTACAGTCGTACCTGTCCTTGTTCTTGGCAGCCTGCCTGCCAGCTTCATTGGCAGCTGCCCTATATGCATATTCTAGCCGGTTCTTTAGTTTGGCTACATATGTCGTAGGTGTGAATTCACCAATGTCTTGTGGATCTGTGCCTAAGTAGGCATCGACAGAAAGTCGAGGATGCCACCCAAACATTAAATGAATGGTCTGCTCTGAGACACCGTATCGCCTAGCAGTGACTGTGGCTGCCAATCGACGTTGACGTAAGTGCCTCAACGTAATGTAATGATCGGCTCTACCAAGTCGCTGCCAGTCGTGAACAGCCCCAGTCTGCTGATCAATCGTCTTCCGACAGCACCCAAACCGACGCTCGACCACTCTGGCGGACATCCCACCCGCAAGCATCCTAATTGCCTGATTTCGCTCGTTTTCGGAAAGCCTCGGTGGCATATCGAAAACTGAAAAAATAAGAACGTTTTTTAATTTTCCGAATAGCCCCTATCGCACGAATGGTACGACATGAACTGAATCAACATATCGATGACATGTATAGCGTGCACGTGCAAATCAACGTTCCGGTCACTGGCCGATATGTAAACCGTGTGTATCGGGTAAACTCTACACGATCGTATTCTGAACATCGCCAGGGTTTAAAATGCATGTACATTGAACATTTAGCACATACAGAGACAGAGCTACACCGTCTATAAAACAGGGACGTTTCTAGTTTTGTTGAGTATATATAGTCCCGCAATGGAATCACTGCTACCATTTAAACATGTTTTAAGTTCCGAAAGAGAGAATGGTAAGTTTAAAGGAATGTTTTGCTCCTCCGGCTCCTGTAGGATTGTTTTGTGCTTCAAATTCCTTTTAAAATTTTAGAGATTCAGGTAACACATTTGAGTCACTGGAGACCTTTGAGTATTGTTTCACTAACAGTTGAGCCTTTTCAAATGGAGTTTTAGCCAAGCCTAGTTACTTTAATTTTAGAGGTATCGGGCCGGATAATTTTCCTTTTATTCTGTGCATCTTTTGCCAAAATACCTTAGAATTGCACATCTTAAACATGATTGATTCACAGAATTCCTGCCAATGTGCTGTCATTAAAACATTTAAAATTGTTGTTTTTCAGCTTCTTTTTGTAGACCGGGGAGTTTATAGATATGACAAACTCTGGTTGTTTTCGTATTTTCGTATATATGGATATAAAGAGCCTGTAAAATACAATATATACATAATATTATTATGTACAAATCATTCTACTAAATTTCACAATACAAAATAGTAAATACACAATTCCAATTCCAGCAGTTCAAATAAATATTTTACAATGTAAAATATCAAAGATAAAACATTACATTACCAGAGTCCGGCTATCAGCTGATACATATATTATATATATGTATAAAGTTACTAGTATAGTATATATTAACGTAAACAGGATAGCTTTGCAACGTATCCGTTTGACTAGTAGAGATAGAGTGTGGGATAAGGGTCTTGAACAAGTTAGTTGGAAAGTGCACCTAATTAGTTGAGTTAGTTCACTCATTCACACATCTGACCTGATTGTCACTCACAATCACTCACCCATAATACTTTATACACAATAGTAGTGAAGACTAGTATATATTATACAAAGACATAGTATGGGACCAGGCTATATAATTATGATATGATTCAGACCAGTGATTTTATTAGGCCATATAGGGAAACTATTGGGTGGTACGCTTGCAGCAGGGTTTGGAAACATTATAATGTGCATGTACTAAATATCAATAATTAGTTCCCTTTAACATAAATATGACATGGGTTACATTTTAGGTTATCTGGGTTGACAGGGTAGGTGTTTCGCTTGACCTGATTAAGTGCTGTTTTACGGATCTTTACTGCATTTTTACAATCATCATTCCACCATGGAACCATTTTATATTTGGTTTGCTTGCCAAAAGAGACAGGGATAGCCAGCTCAAGTACTTGTAGAAACCCAGTGTTTAGAATATCAGTGAAGGCATTTATATCTACCGAATAGACTTCCTCAAGGGTGATCTCCTTGCATAACTGATTGAATTTGGCCCAGTCAGCATTATCATAGTTTGACCCTTGTGTTCTCATTTTAGGTATTGGAATTATTTAGGCCGATATTTATAATTTGTGGGAAATGATCAGACCCCCAGTTATCCGCGTACACCCCCCATTATGAAATAACCGAACGGTTAGGGCTGGTGATAGTTAGGTCGATGGTAGTAAATGTGTCATTCGTTTTATTTAACCGTGTATTTGACCCGTCATTCAGCAGCATTAGATTATTATCTTCTATCCACTGACGAATATCCCTTCCTTGGCGGTATGTGTACCGGGAATTCCAGATTCCATTGTGTACATCCGATTATAACACATTCTTTGGAGTTACATTTATTGAGGATGGAGCTAATATTCTTGAGTGACTCCATGCTAATATCTCTTGAATAGAGATTGACCAAATAGAAGGAGGATTGTTCTGAATGTACTCTAATAAAGTGTTCTCTTTTGGGTCATTGGGGTTGTCTATAGGAATAATTTCATAGTTTATATTGTTTTTAAAATAAACTATTAAGCCTAGCAATGAACAGTGTGCCGATTTGACTACGGTACGGATTGACCACGTATGGGTAGGGTACGGGTTGAACGCGTACTTGTATATATGTCAGAACTGCATGGGCGTATCTATGCAATCGGCTGCCTATGGCATCAAATCGTCAAGTAAGTGCGCACTGTGTAGCAGAAGGATGCACACCACTGTATTTTCTCCTTCTTCGCGCTATGGTAAATCGATGAAATGTCACAGTCAAATTCTCAGTTTCAAACAAGAATCCACAGTTATCGCATGCAGTTCTGTAAACTCCAGGGCTGCTGCTTGCTGTTAGACACAGGTAAGTCATGGCATCACCATCAAAGTTTTTCACAATTTTCAAATGTAAACAAACACCGGTTAAAAATGGAACGCGTAGGGATCCTAGCTGTCATGTAGGGCTGTTTACTCATCAATGCGCTGGAGCAAGTAATACTGAAATAAATGCACAAAAAGTCTTCTTCAAATGAGCACAAATGCCACAGATGCACCACAATCACAGTAAGAAATGCAAACAGTCTCTGGTTCTACAGTAAAACATCATCAAAGTATAGTCTGCTTGATTGTAAAAACTACTTTCTAGTTACAGCGACCCGGAACCAATTCCCCAGTGGGGTCACACGAGAAACAAATCGCGGAAATTCCATATCTATTTTTAGACAAGCACCTGTTGTAATCCCAAATATACTACGTTTAAGTGTTTTCCAATGCCCATCTCGTACCGAAAACGAGACTACTGTGGTTAACATGTATTAATAACATTTTCACCAAATTTTGTTTGAATTATATAGTGTATTTCCAAAACATAAATGGTTACAAGTGTTTCTTAAACAGAAGTCAATTGATTTATACATCGTACAAGTAAATGTAAGAATTACAGATTGAGAGAGCCATATATGAACAACTAATGAACCACTTTGATAAAAAATTTAATTCGTTTCTAAGCGCTTTTCGACCAGGCTTTGGTTGTAATACAGCACTTCTAAGAATAGTCGAGGACTGGAAGTATTTCTTGGATAAAAACAAATATGTGGCTGCAGTTCTGATTGATCTCTCAAAGGCATTTGACTGCCTACCACATGATTTACTCTTATTAAAATTGAGATACTATAATGTGTCTGACCAATCAGTAAAACTAATAAAAAGCTACCTATCAAGTAGAAAACAGTGTGTTAAAATTGGCAATGTATGTAGTTACTTTAATAATATAATTAAGGGTGTGCCACAGGGCAGCATACTCGGACCTATTCTGTTTAACATATTCATAAATGATATTTTCTACTTTATAGACAAACGTCAATTATACAATTATGCTGATGACAATACTCTTTCCTATGCAAGTACAATGTACTTCCATAAATGATCTAGTAAATACTCTTGAACATGACAGCTTAACACTCATTGACTTGTTTGCAAAAAATCACATGCAAGCAAATCCCGAGAAATTCCAGGCAATAGCTTTAGGCAGAAAAACACATAAACAGAATCTAAAATTTAAATTCCATGATATTGAAATTAAATGTGAAGAGGTTAAGCTGCTTGGAGTAAACCTAGACTTCGTGCTAAATTCTAATTCTCATGTGTCAAGTATATGCAAAAAGGCATCTAGGCAATTAAATGTATTAAAGATGATAGGCAAGCATCTTAACAGACTGGGTAGACTTACTATATACTATTCATTTCTAATGTCAAACTTCAAATACTGTCCATTAACATGGCATTTTACCAGCGAAGCAAATACTAAAAAACTAGAGAAAATTCAAGAGAGAGAGCACTAGGTTCATATATGAAGATTACAGTAGCAGTTATGAATTTTCATTGGAAAAATCTGGTTTATTTACTTTAAAAATTAGAAGACTGAGATCTATAGCTCTTGAGACATTTAGAATATTACACAAGCAAACCCCAGAGTACCTTCATGATGTTGTTAATGTTAGAAACTCTGCCTATAACTTTAGATACACAAACATTATTGAAATTCCTAGGCCCAACACAGACACATATGGTAAGAAGTCTTTTACAGTCTTTTCACAATTTAAAAACGCAAACAGTAATTCATTTTTCTACAAGGAATGGTTTAATAAAGGAATTATGTTCACACATCATATATATGATTATAGAAAAAAATACTTTTACACTTTTGATAACATTATAGCTTTATACAATATAGACAATAGAGATTTTATGAAATACTACACATTAATAGTAAACATAAAAAATGAATGGAAAATAAGGCTGAAGACAGAAGTAGCAGACAACAACATACCAAGCTATCTAATTAACAAAATATTATTATTAAAAAATATTATATAATAAACAAATTAAAGCAATGAGGTTAACACAATTGAAACACATTATTAAATGGGAAAACGAATTAGACAAACAAGATATAGAATGGAAGCAAATATTTTCAATACCATATAGATGTACAATAAGTACAAAACTTAGGGCATTCCAATATAAATATCTCATGCGAATTGTGCCGAATAACTCTTTTTTTATTCAAATGTAAACTAAAACCATCTAATCTCTGCGAGTTTTGTCTGATGTCAATCGACTCAAATAAACATATGTTTTGGGAATGTAATATTGTGCAACCATTTTGGTCTGAAATAAAAAAACTTCTACTGTTATCAAATCTATCCTATGAAAATATATCATTCTGCAATGCAAATAATGCAAATTCTAGTAAATCAAAACCTGTCATAAACTTCGTAATTATATTAGCAAAATACTTTATTTTCAAGTGTAAATGTAATTCAGAAATACCATCAATTAGCATGTTTAATCTGAATCAAACTATAAAACTCGAAGAAACCATTGCAACAATTAAAGATAAAATGGAAATGTATGACAATAAATGGAAATACTTTTTCCAGTCAGTAATATGACAAGTCAATTATTACGTGTTACCCATTTATTAGCATAAAAACCGTCAAATATAAACACATTCATAAGGGTATGGATATATATAACACAGTGTCAATTATACACCATATATTCCCCTCATTGTCATATTGAAATCTAAAAATACGTAAATGAACACAGAATATAATATATAAGGATCCCTCCTATCTCCATTCCACTATCCTTCTCTATCAGTGTCCCCTACACCAATCCCCAACGATAACTACCCATATTACTTACTACACATATCAATCATAATGGTTTACATAAATACTTATATAACCTCTTTTTGTCGACAGTAGTATAGTGTGAAGTAGCCCAACCCCCAAGCTGAGGAGTGAGGATCCATGACGTCACAAGATGGCGGCATATCCGTTTCCGATTCAAAATGGCGGCATATCCTTTTCCGCTTAAAAATGGCGGCATAATCCGGTTCCGGTCAAAATGGCGACATATCCGGTTCCGGTCAAAATGGCGACATAACCGGTTCCCGTCAAAATGGCGGATTTTCCGTTTCAAAATATCCCTAATTTTCGCGCGTTAGGTGGAATGACTTCACCAAACTTACGGTAAAATGGCGGCGCCTCCGGTAAAATGGTTGCGTTTCCGCATCCTGTAAAATAGGATCCCCTTCATGTTCTTTTATTTTCAAGAATAACTAATTGTCCCACGACAGTTTTAAAAGACGTCTATCAAACGTAAGTTATATTAAAGAAACATAAGATTAAACTAGTCATTTGAATGATGTATCCCTTCCCGGAGTGTACGTCGATTTCTGTCTCCAGTGCCACGTGTAGCGGTAAATCATGGTGGGTGTATCGTCTTCTTCGCCATAAGGATGAGATGTTTAGCACTCCGCCGGAGAAAGTGCTTTATTGTTACGGAATTGATCAACCGCTTTATGCCGCTATGGAAAGAGAGCTTCCGTTCGTTACGTTTCATAGAGGTTTACCCAATGAGGAAGACTTGGAAAAGCTTTCGAGCGAAACGCTGTGCAACCTAGTTATCCTGGACGATCTAATGGATAGTGTCACTTCTTCCAAGGACATGGACAATTTGTTTGTCAAGGGCATGCATCATCGGCATTTGAGTGTTCTTTATTTGAACCAAAATTTATACTGCAAAGGAAAACACAGTCGGACTATCAGTCTTAATACTCATATATTGGTATTGATGACAAACCCTCGTGACATCTCTCAGCTGCAATGTCTGGTGTGACAAGCTTTCTTAGGCAAAAGCGCTTTTGTGATGGAAGCATACAAAGATTCTACTGCTCAACCCTACGGATACCAGGTTTTGGATTTTTCACCTAACACAGAAGAGGATTATCGCGTTCGCACGTTCATTTTTCCGGATGAAGACACAGTTATATATCAAAGTACATAAAAAAAGGCTGGATCGAAATAATCTGCCATTCTTTGCTTCGTAACCTGATGGATCAATATCGTCATCATGAATAAAATGGTGTTGTTGCCTTATGACAGATACCAGCGTTTACTCTCTCACGTTACTAAACCAGATACTAGTAAACACATTTCGGATAATATTTAAAGGAAAACAGAAAATAATCAGTTTGTTCAAGAAGATCATCAACACGAGGAAGTTCAAACGGAGGATCCTGCCATCAAAGTGAAAGAGAGTCCGCAACCAACACCACCTCAGATTGAACAGACTGGGCAAGGTGCTATTCCCCCTCCTCCGGGGATCCCAGTGAAAAGAAAACATACATCGTCTCCAGTTAAAAAGATCAAATGGCTCAAACTATGAAGTACCAAGATTACTTATCAAGTATTTACTACAATCCAAAGCACCCAGGCGCATATGTCTGGATAAGTTATACAGAGCCGTGCGAAAAGAAGGAAAATTCGTGTTAGGAAAAGCTAACATTCGTCAGTGGTTGCTAAAACAAGAGGATTATGCAGTACACCGAGAAGAACGAACCAAGTTTAAACGACGGATGGTAGTGGCGCCTTTTGTGGACTATCAATGGGACGTGGATACTGCCAACATGGAATATTACAAGAAAGTAAATGATGGCTATGCCTATTTTTTATTAGCTGTGGACATCCTCTCAAAGTACGTTTGGACAGTAGCTTTACGCCGGAGAACTGGTAAAGAAATGGTCCAAGCCGTTAAATCAATGTTTCAAGAAGGGAGGAAACCCACACGAATCAGAAGCGATAAAGGAACAGAATTTGTAAACAAGGACGTTAAAGGGTTCTTGAAAAAAGAAGACGTATCCTATTTTGTGACACAGAATTTGGTGAAGGCATCATATGCGGAGAGGGCGATTAAAACGATAAAGTCTCGAATTGTTCTTTACATGACCCGTAAACAAACCCATCATTGGATTGACAAACTTCAAGACATAACAACAAGTTATAACAAGACGTACCATCGTTCTATCAAGCGTACACCCTTTAGTTTAAAGAAGTCAGATTCTGCCGAACTTTGGAAAACGCAGTACCAATTGTATCAAAAAAAGGTGAAAAAACCTATAAAGTTACTAGTAATAAAATGCAAATTTAAAGTAGGCGACCTGGTGAGAATTTCTTTTCAACGTCGACAATTTCAAAAGGAATACGACGAACGATGGTCACGAGAGTTGTTTGTAGTCGACCAACGCTTTAAAACCGAACGTATACCACAATACCGATTGAAGGGTTATGCCGGCGACGTCGTGACTGGAACATTTTATCAGAACCAAATAAATAAAGCGACTGAACAACAAACCTATTTGGTGGAAAAGGTGCTCAAGCATCGGAAGCGTGGAGGCAAAAAACGATACTTGGTCAGATGGAGAGGTTGGCCACCTAAGCACGATTCTTGGATTAATGACGAGGATTATCGCGATATAAATAACTCTGCATCTGAAGCGACCTCAACATAATAGATGTTAACAGCGGCAAATAAACATGGTCAAAAAATATTTACCCTTATTCGAAGTGTTGGTAGAGACTCAACGTGTGGCCATATTGAAAACTCTGACCAATCAACAAGTACACGCTGTCTTGGAGGCAATTTATAATGTGTTTTATGGAACGTGTTCATTACCACCGAGGGATAAAAGGACGTTATTCGATTACAGAGGTGTCATTCGACGTATGATTTCTGAGGAATTAACTGAGAAACAAAAACGTTTTCAATTAAGAAAGCATCAACTGATTTTACCTTTGCTGTTGAAACCGGTAATAAAAGCGTTGAAATAAGAATGGATCGATATATTTACGTGAAGAGTGACGAAAGTAACGAATACTTTTCAGAGAATGTAACGTACAAGTTCAAAGTACATTTGAATTTGCCTCTACAATTTACTGGAAAGTGGAAAGTAGCGTTACTGGAATTTCGCGCTAGTGAAACATCGAAATCAAAATCATCAGAAGCGCTTTACATTTATTCCGACTTGTGTAAGGAAAGTATCGTACACGGCGAAGAGAAGCCTTTACTGAGACGGCTAGATAAAAACAAGAAAGCTGAGTGGGACTACTTAATCGAACATCCATTTTATGTCTCGGTGAAAAAGAAAGAACTCCAAGAATTTGAAATATATATAAAGAAAGCGGATGGCACTTTGACAACATATTTGAAACAGCCATTGTATCTTACACTTCACTTGAAACAGTATCCATTTCTCTAAAATATGAAATTGTACGTGCCTAATCCATACAAGTGGGTAGACTTATTTGAACAACTGAGTGATGGAAAAGCGTCTTCGAAACAATCTGGAGCTGGAAGACGATTATACGTCATTCACATGGGCCAATCAAAATCGTCGAATGACAAGCCATTTACTATCAAAGCAGTTTCACCGGCAGAAGCAACTACAGCACAGGCTAAATCGGAATTGGAAAGGGAAGACATAAAACCTGTTGGCCTCGTTGATGTGTCACAGTCACGAGTTGGACATAGTAGAACTGGAACGAAGAGGAAAAAACCAAGGAATATTGAAGGAGAGAGAAAGCAAATATCGGTGTACCGGTGTAAAAAAGACACCCGCTAAATCAAAGAAGGCTAAAAACAATCTGGTGATAAAACGGATATCTACGGAAACCGTTAAATCATGTCTGTGTTTAACGAAGAACGCTTTGATGAAGGACTCGTGTCAGAATTATCGTTGTTTACTATACCTAGCACGCAGACTAGTGTGAGCGATGTCTATTATGAGGAAGTGCGACCTCTGTCTCAAGTAACTGGAGATGGACCGTTGGAATTCCGCATTAATGGACAAAATTCCATGGATTATCTTGACTTGAAAAATTCTCAAATATACGTGAGACTGAAGATAACAAAATCAGATGGAACTGCAATTGGTGATTTAACAGCCAATAAGGTTGGACCTTCCAATTTGTTTTTACAATCCTTGTTTTCATCGACGGAAGTTACAAAAGTTGCAAAACAAAACTAGCATCACGTGCAACTACAATCCGTATCGAGCATACATTCAAACGTTGCTCAAGTATGGTCAAGACGCCACATCTTCGCAAATAGAAAGTCAATTGTGGACGATGCTGATAGTCCTGGAGTTGCTGATCCTAAATCTACAAACAATGGTCTCTACGAAAGAGCTAAAATGACAACAGAATCCAAAGTGGTTGACATGCAAGGACCAATATTCCATGATGTATTCTCGATGACACGGTATATACTTAATCAAGTTGATGTCAAAGTCAAGATGTACAGAAGTTCCATCAATTTCTGTTTGCTATCTGGAGATGTTGCGCCAGACTATGCAATCGATATCGAGGATATATATATCCTCGTGAATAAAGTACGGGTCAATCCAGCAGTCATATACGGTCATTCGAAAGTTCTGGAGAAACAAAACGCCCTCTATCCTTTCACCAGGGTGGAATGTCGAGCTCAGAGCATCGCTACTGGCAGCACATCATGCAACTGGGAGAACATGTTCCAAGGAAGAATACCGGAGAAAATAATACTCGGTTTCGTCAAGAGTAAAGCGGTGAACGGAGATTACGGGACCAATCCGTTCAATTTCGAACACTGCCGCATCCAAAATATCGGTGTGTATGCGGATGGACAGCCAATCGGCGGAAATTCTTTAAAATTGGACTTCGAAGCTAGCGGTGGCACCTCTATCATGCGTGCTTATACCAATCTGTTAATGACTGATGGGAAATGGCGAGAGGATCAAGGAAATGCTTTGGACATATCTCACTATATAGACAGATCCACTCTCGTCGCCTTTCAGTTGGAACCAGACTTCGCACCAAGGGGAGTTCTTGGCATTGGTGAAAACTGGAAATATCAGATTGGATGTCCAATTCAAGAAACCTTTGTCCGGTAAGGATTGTTTTGTTTTAATTAGTTTGTCATTGCTACAAGATTCATGTATTCTGTTGATTGCTTCTTTTTAAAAAGGTTTTGGTTTTGTAACTGTAGAATAAGTTCTATCAACTCATATTGAATGTATCCTACATACCACTTGCCCGATAACTGTTTTACTTATCGCTCTTATTTTCTATTTGTTCAGAACCAATGAGCTGCATCGTCTACAGCGAAGCACCCGGTTTTCTGGAGATCAACAAGGAGAGGGATATTCTACTGCAATGATGAACACGTCTCAGCTACAATGTTGTATAGACTGTGACCCAAATTTACGTGATAATGTCATAGGAGTGTATGCCGCAGATCGACTGCCGAGATCCGACTGTCATTACCCATGCGGTCTCATTGTAAATACTGATATTATTTCGAAACCTGGCAAACACTGGTGCGCGTTTTACTTCGAAACTTCCGGAAAAGTAGACTTCTTCGACAGTTATGGACTCGATACTGGATATTATAATCAGTCGTGGGAATATTGGGTTCGAAACCGCAGCGTGACCTATAACAATATACGGATCCAAAGTGACTATTCCAACGTGTGCGGATTATACTGCTTATACTTTTTGCATTAAAGACTCTTGGGACAAACCATGCAAGATATTGTAAATAGATTCGATGAAGAAAATCATTCCCTGAACGATTATTATATATATGACAGAATGACACGACATGTGTGTTGAAAATGTGAACGAATATAATCAGAGATGTACTCCGTTAATAAATTTGTAATCGTAAATTGTGTTTTCCCCCACCTTAGCCCCATGTTAACCCCTCTAAGGGGGAGAGGGGGAGGGACTTCCCCCCTCAACGTTTTTATAAGTTTATACATTATAATGTTTATAAGAATATTGTTTATACATATAAGCATTATAAAACTTATAAGCATTATATACTTATATAAAAGGCTGAAAATTATCAAAGCAATATCAGCTATAATTATTTTATTCACCTTGTTTTTCTATACAAATATGTTAAAATTCAGTTATTAAAATCTGTTTTCAATGTCAATAAGTCTTATGACAGCAGAAATAATTTTCTGCCTCCATGTCTGCGTTTTCATGTTCGTCTGCCTCCAGTCTTTGCAATATATTTTAAGTTTATACATCTCGATCACTTCCGCAGAAATGTCATTTTCAGCGTCTTCCCATTGTATCAGAACATACTCCTCGTCAATCGCATTCACGATCTCGTCAAAGTATAGGTCCAATTGTTCCTGTTTCGATAAAGTCAAGCACGTATGTTTCGTCTGCGATAAATGGCCACTCTGACAGCCTTCACACAGCTTCTTGACCACAGTATTCAGTTCCGCAGAGATTGTTTTGGCATACAACACATTGAAATATGATTCCAATAACTGGATGTGTCTGTATTCCATCTTTTATCCGAGATACGAAAATGCTTGTCCAAACTGATTGCCGCCTGAATGATTTGTGACGACTTCATTAGGAGAAAATCCATGAACATGTTTCCGTTCTCCGTAGCCAATCATCTTCAAGAAAATACATTCGGGCGACCACTTTTTGTGTTCGCAGAGAGGAGTGTCCGTACACAACCATTGGGATAATCTGACGCCGCAAGAAAAGCACTTTACAATATCTCCTTCTTTGGTGTAGAATAATCCGGCTTCGGCCAAAGCGTATTTGTCCGGGGAAATCTGTCTGGGCCATAGTAGAAATGTCTGTAGACGATCTTCGTATAACATCATGTTTGGAACGTTGTACTTTTGACTGAACACAACAGTCAGTTTCCATTTTTATAAATCCTTTAGATATTCACTTTTTCCAACAAATGTTATCCCTTCAACAGCAATTCACATACTGCGGTAGATCATACATTTTCCAGTTTTATATTTTCTTCCACACAATTCGTTTCCAAAAAATGTTTTAGATAAGACAGTGTGCACTGATTTGCGCATCACACATGGCATTAAAAATATCCATCGGTAATTTCAAATGCTTTCTACCACTTTTTATCAAAACATACACAATGTCGTTTCACGATAATCGAAAATCTCTCATTTAATTTATATACAATCCTATTGTGTAAATATTTCGGATCTCCAAAGTCCTCCGAAGATAATCGTGCGTTGGCGAGATCTAGCTGTCCTTGAGTCATTTTTGCTTATGATTTAAAATGTGAACGTTCACATAGTTTTAACAAGAGTTCTGCACTATTGATTTTGACCTTGTTAACCATGCGCATGTGCGAAGATCACATGGTTATAGAATGACTTATTCTCCAGGTATTTATGAGATATGTTCTCCAATCATTCAAATAATTTGACTGAAAATGTCAAACCTCTTGCAAATATGTGATTTTGGTAGAGTTTTTACAGAAAATCAAAAATAAATACTTTTATTTTTTGAATCTCATTATCGTTAGATTATAGGAGTTGTCATGGTTTTTTATCCTCTGTCCATGCATGTGTCGAGTCAGTATCTTTCAATATTTCTTATTTTGTGTGTTGGAAATCATAGAAAAAAAATAAGAAGAAAGGAAGAAAACAACTCATTTTTTTGAATATCATAAACAAATATTTTTAAACAAAAAAAGATAAAGCCTAGAGCGTTCGGGAAAACCACTCTTCCCTGTCCCTCTCTCCCTTCCTCTTCCTCCCAGGTGGGGTGAGGGGTGGGGTGGGGGTATTCGGGTTGGGTGTGTGGATCGACTATATTTGAACGGGTTGTATATACTGGTGTTTATTTTAGATTTTGCACAGAATAAAAATATTCTCATGATTCAAAATTGTAATTTGTTTTTTAATAGTTGAACAGTGTCAACTTGACAGTAAAACATCATTTTAAGACATGTCCACTTCCATCATTTCTTCCACCCTTATTGCCTGACTTTCTTCTATTTCACATTCCTCTTTCTTTCGTGGTATCGGGCATAGAGTAAGCTGAACCGGTTTGGTGTGTATACCATATCCTAGCACTTCGCTTTTACAGTAATAGTAAGTGAATCCAAATCTCTCTTGTGAATAGGTGAAGATGGTATTATTTTTTACCCTAAAACCTTTATTTATGCCAGATTGAGATTTTTTCGTTTTCAATACAGAGTTAAAAATACTCATTGGTGCTTTAAGGTTCCGTTTGCTGATACCTTTCGAACTAAATTTATAGTCATTGGAAGCATAGGGTATATAACCCAGTCGTCTCGGTCTCGGTTTTTTTACTCGTCTTAGTAACCTGTAAGAGCTCAATCGAGACAAAGACGGTCTATTTATCTTTGACTTTCGTACGATATATGTTTTGGAACATAATCCAATCATTTCGTCGCCTTCAAATTCCAATTTAAACAGTCCCGGCGTCCGTTTGTCATATTTAGCGTGTTTTAGACAGCAAGATCGAGGAAACCAATGGTTTTCTGAATCGGCAACAAGTTCGTCTCGGTCACAAAATCCATGTATGCCTCGAAAGTACTGTTCTCGCATATCGGGCTTGATTACTTCGTCCAATGTTTGCCCAGAAATGGCGTAATCGGCCGAATCTGTGTCCATTTCCAAGTATTCAAAGTCAGCTCGGTCAACGTAAATGTCTAAACAGTCATAGTAGTACTCAAGCATTCTCAGTTTGGCATACTGTAGAATAAAATATCCTAATTGAATTGGCAGATCTAATGTTATTTTACTTTTTGCCATCTCCACTTCGTAATACTGTTCCTCTGGCTCAAGACAATCTAACTTTCTGAATTGGGGCTTGTTAACCAGGAGGCAGACTTCTTTTTCTCCTTGGACATAACTCGTTTTACGGTGTTTTGTCTTGTCCATAATTAAACCCCCATAGCCCGAATTTCCTTCAATCTTACTGGTTTCCCCGATGATAGCCTTATCAGAGAAATTTCTCCGCACCGGCGCCCATCACTGACTTTTACAAACTCTTTGAAGCATGACTGAGTTTGGTATTCCACAACTTGTTTATGTTGCAAGGTAAGTCCTCCACAGACGGGTTGTTTCTGCAGTTTCAACGTCATTTATGTTGCAAGGTAAGTCCTCCATAGACGGGTTGTTTCTGCAGTTTCAACGTCATTTATGTTGTAAGGTAAGTCCTCCACAGACGGGTTGTTTCTGCAGTTTCAACGTCATTTACGTTGAATCTATTCTGTAATAATGTATGTGTTGTTTTGCTGAAAATATATTTCGAGAGTGCGACTTGTGGTGCGTTTGGATGACTAATTGTGCGGAGTTTGTTGCTGTCAGCTGCTCCTGAATATACCTTGTGTTTGTTCTGGGCGACTCACGAATCTGTATAGCCACATATTTGATAATTGTCTTCTTAACAGCATGTATAGCTGCAACCTGACTATACAATAAAGGACTATAAGCCACACAAAGTTCGTCATTGCCTGACACTTTAGGCTTAATGATCTCCACAGTAAATAAACATTCTTCAATTTCTCTCGCTAAACGGGTACTTAAAACTGTTGCTCCCAAGCAACTCAGATGTAGTCCGTCTCTACTTACCATGTCTTTCTTAATGGTATACTTAGAATGTAAATCACTAGTTATATTGAGAACTCTCAACCATGGCATTGCGGAACGCCATTCCCATCAGAGATGTGTTCACCAACATCATATCATTATCCCTGGATGGACTACAGGCTCTAAATCGCTCACCTGTCCAAAATGTATATATTGTGGCAAACCTCTCTTTCTCTTATTATATATTGTCCGGTACAAATGCTCTAACCAGGGTCTATCCTATCGTAGACTCGCTGGAGTTGTCTAGGGGGTTTCTCTACGATCCTTCAATAATGCTCTAACCATGGTCTATCCTATCGTAGACTCGCTGGAGTTGTCTATGGGGTTTCTCTACGGTCCTTCAATAATGCTCTAACCAGGGTCTATCCTATCTTAGACTCGCTGGCGTTGTCTAGGGGATTTCTCTATGATCCTTCAATAATCTATAACTCAACACAGTCTATCATTTTCCTTTGCATAATATAATTTATAACAATCGACTTTAATTTATCTTATAACATGTATCGTATATTCGTAATATCTCGTATCTTATTGTTCGCCTCACTATTTCCTTATGTTCATATTAGTCCCATATGACTAAATTAATTTCCTTCCTTCAACAAACTATTCCAATAGATATATTAGCTTTCCTTCAACAAACTATTCCAATAGATATATTAGCTAAAACAATCGTTTCTTACACGGCCTAATTATCTTCCGTTCACGTATTTAATAAGACTTTAATATTTAAGAGTTAATACTTCTTTAAATATTAATTTTTCTAACTATCATAGAAACAGTTTCTATCTTTAAAAGTGAGTTACATTTGTTCCTTAAATGCCTCCTTGGCAGGATAATAATGCACTAATTTCTTCATCATTTCTCATTTCTTAAATAGCAAAATTAACATCTATAACAGACATAGCGGCGCCAAACATCTGTGATGTTATACAATATTATGACTTGTTTCTCTGTCATCTATAAAGCGGCTATATTCTTACATAACTGGCCACCTGCTCTCGGTAGTGAAAATGTTCCCGCGCAAACAGAGAACTGATCATTTAGGCGCGAAAATAATAGCGGACGATTATACATATTACATAAAATCATAATCTTACCTGGTTCACAATGTATCATATATATAAATAAATAAATGTATTTATAAAATATGACAATATTTATTCGTGCAAATAGATGTTTGTTTTTACTATCTTTGGCACAATATGCCAATGTAAATTGAAACTACATGCTCAATGCTGAGTTTCATTGAAATTGACCATGTGACTTTCTCAAACAGTAACTTAACCTACGCAGGACGATTCACCCACACTCGGATGAGCTAAAACTATGCATGGAAGTTCACTTGCATAAACTGTGCATGTAATTTTTCGAATATTCGATATTACATCACATTAGTTGGTTTAAAATGCAGTTGATATATCTCAGTAGTTATTAATTTATTCACAAATCTAAAGTTTTGTTACATGTTTTGACATACACATATATGTTGCCACAGAATAAAACAGTTATACCACAATTCGTTAGTATGACTGGTCTGAACAAAGTCAAATAAATACAATGTAGTTTATGTAGCGACTCGGCTACCTGCTCCCATATTTGTGTCCATTTTTTAAAAAACTTACGCTGCCGGTTGCCCATGTGAGCGACGGGCAGTTTACCTAACAACACATTTCCTGGGCTCTCGCGTTTAACAAGTACTTAGCCAACCTCCGTAAGAAACTGCCAATTTGTTAATATAAAGAGACACGGCCTGAGAGTGGCTGGCCCGAACCAGTGACCGTAACAACTCACTACGGAGGCAAATTTGCTACCATATCTACATCCCTTATACATATATACGTGTCCGCTATACATACATTTTGTTTACAGCATGGATTTCATTACATAGGTCTTGTATATCATTCACATGTGTCTCTGAGTCACAGTTTGATATGTCATTGGCCCCGAAAACTAGTACGACACCATACAAATAATATAATAATAATTCCGCTTCAGTTTATTTTAGTTCACTGATTTACTATAATTCACTGTTTTACTTTTAAATAACACTTCATTTAATTTGATATGCATCATATGTGTGTACATGGAGTGTAGGACATAATACCCACATCCCCGTGTAGCTGTTGTTACGATTGTGCCATTAGGCAAGACACTTATCTCTCTTCCTCATTGCGATGGATTCCACCAGCGTCTCGAGAGCAATTAATCTAATGTTGTAAAACATGTTTCGTAGTGGAGCTAGCGCAAATCAACAGATATACAGCTTCATGGATTCCACCAGCGTCTCGAGAGCAATTAATCTAATGTTGTAAAACATGTTTCGTAGTGGAGCTAGCGCAAGTCAACAGATATACAGCTTCATGGATTCCACCAGCGTCTCGAGAGCAATTAATCTAATGTTGTAAAACATGTTTCGTAGTGGAGCTAGCGCAAGTCAACAGATATACAGCTTCATGGATTCCACCAGCGTCTCGAGAGCAATTAATCTAATGTTGTAAAACATGTTTCGTAGTGGAGCTAGCGCAAGTCAACAGATATACAGCTTCATGGATTCCACCAGCGTCTCGAGAGCAATTAATCTAATGTTGTAAAACATGTTTCGTAGTGGAGCTAGCGCAAGTCAACAGATATACAGCTTCATGGATTCCAACAGCGTCTCGAGAGCAATTAATCTAATGTTGTAAAACATGTTTCGTAGTGGAGCTAGCGCAAGTCAACAGATATACAGCTTCATGGATTCCAACAGCGTCTCGAGAGCAATTAATCTAATGTTGTAAAACATGTTTCGTAGTGGAGCTAGCGCAAGTCAACAGATATACAGCTTCATGGATTCCACCAGCGTCTCGAGAGCAATTAATCTAATGTTGTAAAACATGTTTCGTAGTGGAGCTAGCGCAAGTCAACAGATATACAGCTTCATGGATTCCACCAGCGTCTCGAGAGCAATTAATCTAATGTTGTAAAACATGTTTCGTAGTGGAGCTAGCGCAAGTCAACAGATATACAGCTTCATGGATTCCACCAGCGTCTCGAGAGCAATTAATCTAATGTTGTAAAACATGTTTCGTAGTGGAGCTAGCGCAAGTCAACAGATATACAGCTTCATGGATTCCACCAGCGTCTCGAGAGCAATTAATCTAATGTTGTAAAACATGTTTCGTAGTGGAGCTAGCGCAAGTCAACAGATATACAGCTTCATGGATTCCACCAGCGTCTCGAGAGCAATTAATCTAATGTTGTAAAACATGTTTCGTAGTGGAGCTAGATAACTATATACAGCAAGTCAACAGATATACAGCTTCATGGATTCCACCAGCGTCTCGAGAGCAATTAATCTAATGTTGTAAAACATGTTTCGTAGTGGAGCTAGCACAAGTCAACAGATATACAGCTTCATGGATTCCACCAGCGTCTCGAGAGCAATTAATCTAATGTTGTAAAACATGTTTCGTAGTGGAGCTAGCGCAAGTCAACAGATATACAGCTTCATGGATTCCACCAGCGTCTCGAGAGCAATTAATCTAATGTTGTAAAACATGTTTCGTAGTGGAGCTAGCGCAAGTCAACAGATATACAGCTTCATGGATTCCACCAGCGTCTCGAGAGCAATTAATCTAATGTTGTAAAACATGTTTCGTAGTGGAGCTAGATAACTATATACAGCAAGTCAACAGATATACAGCTTCATGGATTCCACCAGCGTCTCGAGAGCAATTAATCTAATGTTGTAAAACATGTTTCGTAGTGGAGCTAGATAACTATATACAGCAAGTCAACAGATATACAGCTTCAAACGATGGAAATCTTTGATCATGTAATAAACACGTTTTACAATAATTCACCTACACATGACACGACTAGGTATCTATTCCGCGCTCGTAGTTTGCTCTTGTCGGAAAACAAATACACTAGATCACCTAGCCTGGGTGACAGTCTATCGAATTTTCACTTTTTAGCTTCTGGCAAAATGATCAGAAACTCAATACGGCCCAATTAATAGTCTCGGTGTTAAAATATATTTATTTAACTGACGAGGCAAAATATATCGACGCCTGTTCCCCAGGCTATAGATCACTCACATAAACTACTTGTTTCGATCTGTTTTTACCACTTTTTAACTTTACACTGTATGTGTGGTTGGTATTGCGCAATTCGTTTTGCTTGATTATCACATCTCCGTCGGAGACAGGAATTTGTTCATGAGTATACTGACATCGTTGTGTCCATAATTCCATTGACGACAGTACTTTATGACATATGCGCGAGTTCAACCTTGCAGCTTTGACTGCTAATCATAACGTTGTGATAGGACATCCACCTGGTTCATAACGCATTAAACGCACTAGTTCATTTTCTAGTTCACGCATAGCCTTTTCAGCCACATGGTTTTTGTTTGGGTTTTTGACACGTCCAACTTCAAGAATAATGTTAAGTTTACTAAGAGTAATATCGGATTGTAGCGTTGCAAATCCGTGAGCAGGATCAACAGGAATGACAGCTGGTGGTCCATCTAATGGATGTAGCTCAGTCGACAGGCAATTAAGCGCTTCGCGTAACGTATCTCTCTTCTCGTCCTGGATAAAAGACGCTGTGGCAAAGGACGTCACTGTTTCACGAAGGACTAGGGTCAACTGCTGGTTACGTTTGAGAACATCTGCAGCAAACGATACGCCAACACACTCTGGTGGTTCTTCGGTTGACTGCTTGGCGTGGACATCAGGACATTGTTGCAATGACGCGCACACGTGACACTGTTTTGTCATTCTCTCGATAGTACTGCTCATATCTAACGAATAGAAATGTCGCTTCATAACAAGTTCAAGCTGGTGTTTTGTTGGATGGTCTAGTTTGCTGTGAGTAGGCCGTCTAGCGCAAATCTTGGTCCAACTACACGTTCAGTCAGTGGACGTAATGGTTCACTCCGCTTCACTACTAGCAAGTTGTCCTTCGCGATAGATGCCACTTGTAGATATCGTTTCACATCTTTCAAGTTGGTAATCTTCTTGGATGGGCGAGTACCTAGATGTGCATGTGTTCTACGAACCTCTGAACACTCTGATTGTGAATGATAAGCGGCTGGTACGGTTGAGTATGTTGTCGGCACTTACAGAGCGTACTACTGATTCCTCGGTTTGCCATTAGGCAAGACACTTATCTCTCTTCCTCATTGCGATGGATTCCACCAGCGTCTCGAGAGCAATTAATCTAATGTTGTAAAACATGTTTCGTAGTGGAGCTAGCGCAAATCAACAGATATACAGCTTCATGGATTCCACCAGCGTCTCGAGAGCAATTAATCTAATGTTGTAAAACATGTTTCGTAGTGGAGCTAGCGCAAGTCAACAGATATACAGCTTCATGGATTCCACCAGCGTCTCGAGAGCAATTAATCTAATGTTGTAAAACATGTTTCGTAGTGGAGCTAGCGCAAGTCAACAGATATACAGCTTCATGGATTCCACCAGCGTCTCGAGAGCAATTAATCTAATGTTGTAAAACATGTTTCGTAGTGGAGCTAGCGCAAGTCAACAGATATACAGCTTCATGGATTCCACCAGCGTCTCGAGAGCAATTAATCTAATGTTGTAAAACATGTTTCGTAGTGGAGCTAGCGCAAGTCAACAGATATACAGCTTCATGGATTCCAACAGCGTCTCGAGAGCAATTAATCTAATGTTGTAAAACATGTTTCGTAGTGGAGCTAGCGCAAGTCAACAGATATACAGCTTCATGGATTCCAACAGCGTCTCGAGAGCAATTAATCTAATGTTGTAAAACATGTTTCGTAGTGGAGCTAGCGCAAGTCAACAGATATACAGCTTCATGGATTCCACCAGCGTCTCGAGAGCAATTAATCTAATGTTGTAAAACATGTTTCGTAGTGGAGCTAGGCGCAAGTCAACAGATATACAGCTTCATGGATTCCACCAGCGTCTCGAGAGCAATTAATCTAATGTTGTAAAACATGTTTCGTAGTGGAGCTAGATAACTATATACAGCAAGTCAACAGATATACAGCTTCATGGATTCCACCAGCGTCTCGAGAGCAATTAATCTAATGTTGTAAAACATGTTTCGTAGTGGAGCTAGCACAAGTCAACAGATATACAGCTTCATGGATTCCACCAGCGTCTCGAGAGCAATTAATCTAATGTTGTAAAACATGTTTCGTAGTGGAGCTAGCGCAAGTCAACAGATATACAGCTTCATGGATTCCACCAGCGTCTCGAGAGCAATTAATCTAATGTTGTAAAACATGTTTCGTAGTGGAGCTAGCGCAAGTCAACAGATATACAGCTTCATGGATTCCACCAGCGTCTCGAGAGCAATTAATCTAATGTTGTAAAACATGTTTCGTAGTGGAGCTAGATAACTATATACAGCAAGTCAACAGATATACAGCTTCATGGATTCCACCAGCGTCTCGAGAGCAATTAATCTAATGTTGTAAAACATGTTTCGTAGTGGAGCTAGATAACTATATACAGCAAGTCAACAGATATACAGCTTCATGGATTCCACCAGCGTCTCGAGAGCAATTAATCTAATGTTGTAAAACATGTTTCGTAGTGGAGCTAGATAACTATATACAGCAAGTCAACAGATATACAGCTTCAAACGATGGAAATCTTTGATCATGTAATAAACACGTTTTACAATAATTCACCTACACATGACACGACTAGGTATCTATTCCGCGCTCGTAGTTTGCTCTTGTCGGAAAACAAATACACTAGATCACCTAGCCTGGGTGACAGTCTATCGAATTTTCACTTTTTAGCTTCTGGCAAAATGATCAGAAACTCAATACGGCCCAATTAATAGTCTCGGTGTTAAAATATATTTATTTAACTGACGAGGCAAAATATATCGACGCCTGTTCCCCAGGCTATAGATCACTCACATAAACTACTTGTTTCGATCTGTTTTTACCACTTTTTAACTTTACACTGTATGTGTGGTTGGTATTGCGCAATTCGTTTTGCTTGATTATCACATCTCCGTCGGAGACAGGAATTTGTTCATGAGTATACTGACATCGTTGTGTCCATAATTCCATTGACGACAGTACTTTATGACATATGCGCGAGTTCAACCTTGCAGCTTTGACTGCTAATCATAACGTTGTGATAGGACATCCACCTGGTTCATAACGCATTAAACGCACTAGTTCATTTTCTAGTTCACGCATAGCCTTTTCAGCCACATGGTTTTTGTTTGGGTTTTTGACACGTCCAACTTCAAGAATAATGTTAAGTTTACTAAGAGTAATATCGGATTGTAGCGTTGCAAATCCGTGAGCAGGATCAACAGGAATGACAGCTGGTGGTCCATCTAATGGATGTAGCTCAGTCGACAGGCAATTAAGCGCTTCGCGTAACGTATCTCTCTTCTCGTCCTGGATAAAAGACGCTGTGGCAAAGGACGTCACTGTTTCACGAAGGACTAGGGTCAACTGCTGGTTACGTTTGAGAACATCTGCAGCAAACGATACGCCAACACACTCTGGTGGTTCTTCGGTTGACTGCTTGGCGTGGACATCAGGACATTGTTGCAATGACGCGCACACGTGACACTGTTTTGTCATTCTCTCGATAGTACTGCTCATATCTAACGAATAGAAATGTCGCTTCATAACAAGTTCAAGCTGGTGTTTTGTTGGATGGTCTAGTTTGCTGTGAGTAGGCCGTCTAGCGCAAATCTTGGTCCAACTACACGTTCAGTCAGTGGACGTAATGGTTCACTCCGCTTCACTACTAGCAAGTTGTCCTTCGCGATAGATGCCACTTGTAGATATCGTTTCACATCTTTCAAGTTGGTAATCTTCTTGGATGGGCGAGTACCTAGATGTGCATGTGTTCTACGAACCTCTGAACACTCTGATTGTGAATGATAAGCGGCTGGTACGGTTGAGTATGTTGTCGGCACTTACAGAGCGTACTACTGATTCCTCGGTATGATATAGGAAAGTACATAGTTGGCACCTGGGCACTGTACATTCTGCTGCGTTTCGGCTGGCAAAGTCTGATGGCACATGGCAGACCCAGCAAGGTGTCGAACATTCACATTGTAACGACTGGCAATGGTGAGGAAAGACTCTCGGACTGGCAGAAAACTCACCACGACAAAACTTTTCAACTGCTTGCACACATGACTGACTGTCAGTTAGAACACAAGCCTGAACCTTAGACTGAATTATATATGGACTGAAGTGTTTGATGGCAGCAGCAATGCTTAGGGCTTCAATCTCGCATGGTAACCTGGTGTTTGCGTAGTTTTGCGCTGAAGAATCCTGCCAAGAGTAGTTGCGAGTCTCTAATCACATAGAATGTAGTGCCGATACCATGCTGTGTAACTGAACCATCGGTTACGATCCATAACTGGTCTGAGAGACGGGGTAGCACAATTGATTTATGATTGGTTAAAGCCAACTGAGCATCGTGAAAGAACTTCACTGTTGTGTCAGTCCATGTAACCTTCTCCTGAGACTGATTTCCGGCAACGATGTCGTCGAGTGGTGACAAGTACTTGGAACTATTTGGGAGCACTCGGCTGGGGACTTTATATGCTCCAATGAATGATCGAAAACCGTATATCGTCTCTGGCAGCTTGCATGATGATAAGGTGGCGATACGGTGGGAGCTTGCTGACAGCCAACCATCTGACCATATCCATCCTAGGATTGTAGTGGACCTGGGGCAAATGACTGTCTTCGTAGGCGGAGAGGCGTAGTTGACACGTATGGAGTGCATCAAGTACACGTTGCCAAGTTGCATACAATTCGTCTAGTGAACTCGCACAATAAAGGTCATCTGCTAACTTGGCGACAGTTCCCTCATATACGAAGTTACCCAGGACACGGCACATTAGCTCTTCTAGTGCTGTTTCGGATCCTGGCATTCCCATAGCGCACCGTGTGTAAACTCTCACGCCTCGGAAAGGGGTGGCAACAATACTTCATTGAGCTCTTTGACAGAGGAATTTGATAGGCTTTTGTTAAGTCCGACTTAATGATATACTTCCACTGGTCAACATCTGGCATCAAGCTGGTTTGAGGCTTACTGTATCTACCCACATCTGCGAATACAGTGACAAGACGGTGTCCACCATGAGTGTCGTAACTAGAAATGAGGGATTGAGGTACTCTACAGATATCCCAACATCTTCTGGACTACTAAACACATGACTCTTTTCAAGATCGTCAAACATCTGCTGTAGTTCTACCAGTTTGTTTCGAGAATATTGCGGTGCTCTCCCCTTTCTTTGAGGTGGCTACACTGGACCCATATTCACCACTGCTTCGAACTTATATCGGGATTGAAAACGTCATCATATTTGGAGTGTAAATCTCTAAACTGTTTCTGTGTCTCTACAGACGGACTGTTATCAGGATCAATCGTGACAATGTCCGAATGTTGTCTACTATTATCATGAGAACACTGTTGAACTGGTGGATTCTGACTTTCGACTGTCTGAGACGGTTCTAAGGCAGCAGACTCTGTATTTCTAAGAAATCCAACGTGTGCATGCTTCAGTACACGTTATGGTTCCTCAGTCGGCACTTACAGAGCGTACTACTGATTCCTCGGTATGATATAGGAAAGTACATAGTTGGCACCTGGGCACTGTACATTCTGCTGCGTTTCGGCTGGCAAAGTCTGATGGCACATGGCAGACCCAGCAAGGTGTCGAACATTCACATTGTAACGACTGGCAATGGTGAGGAAAGACTCTCGGACTGGCAGAAAACTCACCACGACAAAACTTTTCAACTGCTTGCACACATGACTGACTGTCAGTTAGAACACAAGCCTGAACCTTAGACTGAATTATATATGGACTGAAGTGTTTGATGGCAGCAGCAATGCTTAGGGCTTCAATCTCGCATGGTAACCTGGTGTTTGCGTAGTTTTGCGCTGAAGAATCCTGCCAAGAGTAGTTGCGAGTCTCTAATCACATAGAATGTAGTGCCGATACCATGCTGTGTAACTGAACCATCGGTTACGATCCATAACTGGTCTGAGAGACGGGGTAGCACAATTGATTTATGATTGGTTAAAGCCAACTGAGCATCGTGAAAGAACTTCACTGTTGTGTCAGTCCATGTAACCTTCTCCTGAGACTGATTTCCGGCAACGATGTCGTCGAGTGGTGACAAGTACTTGGAACTATTTGGGAGCACTCGGCTGGGGACTTTATATGCTCCAATGAATGATCGAAAACCGTATATCGTCTCTGGCAGCTTGCATGATGATAAGGTGGCGATACGGTGGGAGCTTGCTGACAGCCAACCATCTGACCATATCCATCCTAGGATTGTAGTGGACCTGGGGCAAATGACTGTCTTCGTAGGCGGAGAGGCGTAGTTGACACGTATGGAGTGCATCAAGTACACGTTGCCAAGTTGCATACAATTCGTCTAGTGAACTCGCACAATAAAGGTCATCTGCTAACTTGGCGACAGTTCCCTCATATACGAAGTTACCCAGGACACGGCACATTAGCTCTTCTAGTGCTGTTTCGGATCCTGGCATTCCCATAGCGCACCGTGTGTAAACTCTCACGCCTCGGAAAGGGGTGGCAACAATACTTCATTGAGCTCTTTGACAGAGGAATTTGATAGGCTTTTGTTAAGTCCGACTTAATGATATACTTCCACTGGTCAACATCTGGCATCAAGCTGGTTTGAGGCTTACTGTATCTACCCACATCTGCGAATACAGTGACAAGACGGTGTCCACCATGAGTGTCGTAACTAGAAATGAGGGATTGAGGTACTCTACAGATATCCCAACATCTTCTGGACTACTAAACACATGACTCTTTTCAAGATCGTCAAACATCTGCTGTAGTTCTACCAGTTTGTTTCGAGAATATTGCGGTGCTCTCCCCTTTCTTTGAGGTGGCTACACTGGACCCATATTCACCACTGCTTCGAACTTATATCGGGATTGAAAACGTCATCATATTTGGAGTGTAAATCTCTAAACTGTTTCTGTGTCTCTACAGACGGACTGTTATCAGGATCAATCGTGACAATGTCCGAATGTTGTCTACTATTATCATGAGAACACTGTTGAACTGGTGGATTCTGACTTTCGACTGTCTGAGACGGTTCTAAGGCAGCAGACTCTGTATTTCTAAGAAATCCAACGTGTGCATGCTTCAGTACACGTTATGGTTCCTCAGTCTCGTTAAGTATGCGTATTCGACCACCTACTGCTTCCACGATTTGATGGTTTGGCATGATACATCCTTGGTGATATGACTACTCGGCTCAACTACAAGAGTGGAATTAGGATCAAGAGCAGCAGGTACACACAGCTCGACAAATGAACCTGGCCAAATGACGGATGAGGTTTCTGTAGCTCTCAAAACGAAAGCCTGAGTGCGTCTTATGCGATGTTCACGAGTATCAGTGTTATGTGTGTATGGTCCATAATGAATCGCGTTTGTGTTGTCAATAGTTAGTTCGTGTTTTGCTGGCGTGATTCACCAACGATTTTCAACGGTGTTACACCATCGGTTTGGAGAGCACTCTGGTTAATAGTCTTGACTGGAGCACCAATGTAGTCTGCTACTCTTTGTTGGGTCATACTAATTTCAGCACCACTGTCAAGTGTCATATGGAGAGGGAAATGTTTGTAGAATACATTCAATGTATGCGACTGTTTTGTGCTCACTCGCCGAGGACGCATGTACGACATGTTCGTGATACGTCTGGTCCTCGTCATGATCTGCCTCCGACACTGCTTCATCGTCATCTGAATCCTCGTTCGTAGTATGGCGAATCTTGCTACTGCCACTTAAATATCGCTAATCGTCATCAGGCAAAAACTTGCACTGGCTCAGGAAATGTTGGAACTTTGGACTACCGGCCTGTTTACACAGTGGGCAGCTGGGCTGTGTACGTTTACTAGGGCGTCCACCCATCTTCAATGACGACTTGAACGTAGATCTCAGAACCTTTGCTTCAGCTGTGGCGTGCACTTCGTTAATAACCAGAGATATTTCAGGTTTCAGTGACGCGAGAGTCCTTGACCGTAATTCAGTGACATACTTCTGCTTGACCACTACTGGCAACTGTGGATGGATAAGACGTAACCATGTTAACACTATAAAGTTCTCCACAGTAGGGGTGAGGTCTTCCTCACTGGCTGGAATTGTCCTATGGTGGCTGACGGTGCCGCCAGCTTTCAAGAAGTTGTCATCCATGAAGCTAGCGAGACGCTCTCCAGGCTCTAACCGTATGCTGTCACGTCCAGGAAGTGGCCACCAGTAGATTGAAACCCGAATTGTAACCGTATAGCCTGTCAAATGGTATTGATGCTGGTGGAATTCTTCACAATTATGTTCCTTGATATGACTGGGCAAAGATTGGCTATCTGCCCCAGCATCAACTCGAGATGAGCCACTTTCTGTGCAGCTGTTCTTCCGCCTTCTGTGTCATCTACGAAGCCGCGAAGTTGGTCCGCATTTGTCTTGCGAAGCCATTCCGCCCCGTGTAGTAGATAGGAAGCAATGTTGGCATCGAGTGACAATGTGTACTGCAAGTTCTGGCTCTATGGTTCAAATGATGTTATGGACTCATGTGTGGTATCGTGTCAATGTCACGATTTTCCAAATAAACTTCACTTTTAACTGCCTCGTTCGTACCTCGCTCGGTAAATGGCTATTTGTCCGTTTATTACTGGCAGTGTCACAACTATTTCGTCAGTGGTAGGGTGAGAGGGTATGTGGATTGGTTTCACAAGGCTGCCGCCACGCCAGTCAACAGATAAACAGTTTCAAAGGATGGAAGTCTTTGATCATTTAATAAACACGTTTTGCAATTATACGGGCAGTAACCGTAAACGAAAGGTAATCTGGTAACACGGGAAGTAACTAGTCACCGCTGTTTACAATGATCATTATGTACTGGCGTAAACATCATTTGCAGTGTTTGCTTGTGCTTTGTCCCAATGGTTACTTTAATTGATATGTTGCTATGGGAAATTATAAAGTTACTATGAATTATGAAAAATATAGTTACCTAACAGCCTAAAACATTAAGTTATTAATTATATTGTATATTATTGACTATAATTAGATAACTGGATTAACTCAGTTACTACTAGTAGACGGTCGCACTTCTTTTGTCTTTTGACTGATATTTATACATTTCAAAATTATGGTATGATTTATGTTTGTGGTGACTTTAATAGCCCGTGTGGCGACCTAAGTGACTTTATTGCCGATTTAGATGATATACAGCTACGTAATGTTTAATAATCTCTACGGTGATTTGTTTATTATAGAGTTGCTGATGAATACAAACATGTGTATGCTAAATGGTAGAAGTGGTTATGCAGACAAGTTTACCTCTGTTTCTGTGATGGGTTCATTCGTCGTTGATTACTGTATTACTACACATGTGCAATCTGGCTGCTTTTTCTGTTACGCTAACGTCACAACTAGTAAATACATCTGGTGATCTACGTTCGCTAAAACCAACTAGTATGCCAGCTCATTCAATGACGTCATGGTATAGTGTTAGCAATGCCTGTTCAATGATACGTTTGACCTTGGAAATGTTAATGATTCTTTCATGGGTAGTTCTGAAATTTTAGTATCATTAACTAACCGGTTTTCGATACCATAAGGATTGCTGCTCTGTTATTGAAAGGAAAACACATGAAACGTAATGAAAACATACATTATCATTAAATTAATTCATTTCCGTTTTATCCATATCATTATACAGAAATAATGACCATCAAAACACATATTATTATTAAGTAAACAATAGGTAACAGCAAGCCGCCATTTTTAATGTTGACATATTTTCGATACCTTTAAAAATGAAGTGTCCTTGTATAGTTAATGTCCAAATGTCACCTAAAACATATATAATTAAAACTCAAACAACAACATGATATAGACATAACTATGTGACACTCTGGAACATTGGTCAAATTTAAGTCTATTCCTCAGTGAAGTTTAATGAAGAATTCATCATTGCGCCTGACCACAGATTGTTTGCAACAGTACTTGAGATGTTTGCAGTGTTTGCAAGATGGAAAGTCACAAAGGGCCCACTTGGTGAAACTACAGAAATGCAGTGATGTAGTTCTTTTGGTTGGAACAACTTGCAAACACAGCATTTCTCTTCATCTATAATTTCATCATCTGAAGATTCACCAGAGTCACTAGCAGGTGCAGTTCTAGATGGTCCTGGTTGTGGGTTACTAACTCGCCTCTTTTTAGCTGTTTGTGTTGAGGAAGTTTGTGACTTTCTGTTCACTGTAATCACTGTAATCGATTGTGATGTTCTTATTTCAGACTGATATACCATAATTTGTTCTTCTATTGAAGGAGACGTGATTTCTGTGCCAGAAACAATGCTGCTATACTTTTTCTTTACTTTAATTCAAATGTTTGTTTGTCCTCAATAACCTTTTCGGCAGACTTGATGAATGCTTCAGGTTGTGGCTTATCATCAATGGGGTGTTGTGTGCTGCGTGTATCCTGTGTAGCCTCAGGTGTGTAATAAGCATTGGAAGGGGTTACCTGTAACTCTGCTATATCCTCAGGATTCAATGGACAAATACCAGTTCTTCTGAATGAGGAGACTAGGTTTGCAACAGAGAGAGCTGGTGTGTATGCTGCACATGCTAGGGAGCAAACATTGTATCTGGTTATTCTTGATGCTGGGTTTGCTCTTAGAAATGTGTAACTTCCAGCATTGTAGATGCGCTGCACGGGTCCAAAAGAACCTACGTCCAGAGGTTGAAGAATGTGGCTGATATGGGCTGGTAGTACGAACAATATAATGTTGTGTTCCTTAGCCCAGTTTATGACTGGCATTGTCACATGGGATTTATGCTCAACAAATATGAGGGGAATTGGCTGATCTTCACTTGGACGTTGAATCAATTTTAGAAAGTGTGAATCAAGGTAACAATACCCTGCACACCAGGAGTAGCACCCTCCAGAAGCTCAGTTCGCATACGCTTGCCTTTGAATATGAAGAAAGGAAGTAGTTGAGTTCCCAGAGCATTACCACATCCTAAAAGTGTCACAGATGATCTTGCAGATGTTATTGCTGGAGTTGAATTCTTGGCACACACAATATAAGGAGGTGAATGCTCTGTCTGCACCTCTTTTTCATCAACGTTATATATACATTCAGGTTTGTCCTTTAAACCATACTTTTCAAGAGTAGCTGCATGATTGTTGAAGTATTTAGTCAAATTCTCTGCAGATGTGGCTTGAGCCTTGTATTTGGCAAGTGCTCTTGGTTTGACTAATTTAAGTTCGGGTCATCTGCCCATCAAACCTCTAAACCACCTGTCACTTAGAGGATGTTCTTTATCGCGTTTACCGAGGTAAACTGCCAGGTTTGACGCTTGGTCCAACAATTCACTCCATAAATAACCATACCCAAGCTCAGCCATACCCTTAATATGCTGGACGAACAAAGCCTCCTCTTCATGATTGAATAGTGCTGGTGGTCCAGATGACAGGGTTTCTGGGTCTATTCTACCCAAAACCCTGTCGCATAAAGTCGTCTGTGGGAGCCCATATTGACGTGCGGCGATCTTCACCAGCATTTTTTTCTCCCTAAAAGCCTGGTAGGCATTTTTCATGGCTGTGGACGAGTACATCCGGTACTTCGGGAGACATGGCGTTGGTCTGGCCTGTAATAATAATAATAATAGCCCATAAATGTATAACGAAGGTAATGAGGGTATTAATATTCTTAAGTTATCATAATTTTAGTAAAAAAATATAAGGTATGATGTATTTGGAGACACACTGTACCAAACTCAAATATCATGATGACGTCACATGACCTTCTGAAGCAGTCGAGAAAAAACTCCCCGCAATCTGTCAAAAAATATTATCAACTTCCTTATACTTTTTAAAAATGCAGTTGCTATGCAACTGATAAAAAGTAATAGCAAACACTATTATTTATTGATACTAGTTATAAAAAGTATTACTCACTTGTTTACGTCGCATTTTGGACAATACCACGGAAACACGGTTTGGACACCGTCTTGACCCAGATTCTTATAAACAGGTAAACAAACATTAAAACCGTTCATTATAAAATCACCGGTTTAGCTTATTTTGGCAATATACTACCTTCGACATACTCTGTTTACTTTGGTAGGTTGTTTTGTAACTGTATTATATCCGTATTTATATAACTACTGATAACAGAAGTGAATATTAGAGAGTAAACACGAATTCACGTACTAGTTTCGTCTAAAGAACCCTTTAGTCTAACGATGATTTCGGGTAGTAACTTATTCATCCACATATACTGGGTACTCCAAGCACACACTACTGCGTATGACAGGGTGACGCTTGTCGGGGACCGTTGATAAACATCTCATTTGAGACATAGAATGTTGAAAATAACCACATACTAAGGTCAAAAACAGTCCCGAGTGGTACAGTGGCCAGCCGCTCAGCAAAAATGATATATCTATCTATATATCTGTCTATCTGTCTATCTGTCTGTCTGTCTGTCTGTCTGTCTGTCTGTCTGTCTGTCTGTCTGTCTGTCTGTCTGTCTGTCTGCCTGCCTGCCTGCCTGCCTGCCTGCCTGCCTGCATGCCTGCCTGCCTGCCTGCCTGCCTGCCTGCCTGCCTGCCTGCCTGCTGCCTGCCTGCCTGCCTTTAATGTCGAACCCCTTGCGGGGATGTAGACATGTTGCGCATCAAAAGATGTTAAAAGTATGAATAGTTAAAAGCATAATTTAAGAAAGTAATGAAAATAAGTTGTGGTAAAAGTTTAAAAGCAGCTGCGCAGAACAACTAGGGACTGGCATGGTCAATATTGCAAACTGTCGTATTGGATTGTTCTTGGAAAAAAGGAAAACTTGTAGTAGTCTGTAGTTGCTGTAATTAACCTATAGCTTATGGAATGGCACTGGCGAGCAGGACGGGAGAGGGGAACTAGGTAATTTTCAATGGGAATAGCAATAAGATCATTATGAATGTTATACAGAAGGGATAACCTATTATCAATACGCCGTTGATCTAGTCTGCGTAGATTTAGGGAATGTAGCATGTCTGTAACACTAGAGGTACGATAGAAGTCAGCCTTTATCCAACGCGGTGTTGTCTCATATACCACTGGACACATTCATATGGTATATCAATGTTTGGGTATGGGGCAACCAGATCTCGGAGTCATATTCAAGCTGGGGTCTCACTAGTGTCTGGTAAGCCATGTACTTAAGGAGTTCGGATTTGACCTGGAGGTTTCTACGGAGGAATCCTAATGTTTGGTTTGCTTTCTTAGTTGACCTTTTTATGTGAGTGTCCCACGACAGGTTATTTGAGATATCCACGCCAAGGTATTTGGCTGTGGTGACCTACTCAAGTAGGACTCCATGGAGTTCATATTGACTGGGAATAGGATGTTTCCTTCTGATAACTTGACATTTGTAGGGTTAAAGTCCATGTCCCACTCCAACTCCCACTCTTCTAATCTCTTAAGGTCGTTTTGGAGTGTGACCGATTCATTTGCAGATGATAGATATACTGCAGTATCATCTGCAAAGATACGGACTTTGGAACTGATGTTTTGTGGGAGGTCGTTTAGATAGGCTAGGAAAAGCAGGGGTCCAAGTATGGATCCCTGTGGGACTCCAGAGGAATGGCATCTGAACTAATACCATTAAGGACAACTGACTGGAGTCTATTATCTAGAAAACTCTTAATTCACCTTAATGTTTGACCTTTGACTCCATAGTCATGCATTTTAGTAGTACTTTCTCGTGATTGACCTTATCGAAAGCCTTACTGAAGTCTAATAGGATGAGATCTATCTGATGCTTATTGTAGACAGAGGTAACCAAGTCATTGATTAGCATTACTAATTGGGTCACGCATGACCGTTTTTCTCTAAAACCATGCTGCAAATGGTACAGAATAATGTGGTTAGTGAAGTGTTTTACTATCGAAGCGGAAACTATATGTTCTAGAACCTTGCATAGAACACATGTCAGTGAGATAGGCCTATTGTTGGCGGGGTGTGACTTGTCCCCTTTTTTTGTAAATGGGAGCAACAATTGCTGACTTCCACTGGGCCGGCAGTGATCCTTCGTTGAGGGAGGCCATTCCATTGTCATGGGTTAATATAGTTAATATGGTGCGTGTGACCTAAATGTTACTAATGCATTCAATTACGTGTGTACATTCTATGTTTTATTGATGCCAAGCACCTTGTGGGGATCTTGACATGTTTTTGGACAGGCTTAGCAGACTTAAGTCACTAACCAGTACTGAGATGCCTCACTCAATGACACTATATGTGCCCCAAACTAGTATCATACCCGGGACCCTTTGAATCCAAATAAGACACTCTACCACTGGACAATGGACGACACACTAAGTAATTCTCTGAACCATATAACCCATATATTCGTAGGAACAGATATTGCGTCTAACTACTGGTAAATTTCAAGATTATGTGACACTCGGGTGTGTCATTCCTATACGAGTAATGCATATTTACGTTTGTTTACCTGTTAGTCTCGTGTTGGCGAAAGTAGGTCAAAACGGTGCGCTTATATCATAAGCCAAACCGTGTTTCTGTGTATTCTTCACGGAGCGAATGGTGTTGTGTTCGGGTACCTTGCATAACAATGCGTGACGTCATTGGAAATCAGGTCCAATGTTATACCCGCGAGATGAAAAATATCGAAAACACGTACATGTACGTATTGAAAACTCGTCAACATACGATACAAGTCAATATGGTTATTGAAACACTAGAACAAGGATTTCGTACACAGAATGATATTGATCTTGTATATATATATATGGTGATTGGTGTAGTATTTTGAAACGGAACATGTGTACTGACATTCCTTATATTATAAAACAATTGTAAGTAGCAGCAGTACAAATAAAAGAGGGTTCGGACGGACGGACGGACGGACGGACGGACGGACGGACGGACAGACAGATAGATAGATGGCTAATGGTAAATGGCTAAATTGTTGTAATAGAAATCATAACGTTAGATTTAAAGCTGAATATGTACAGGCTCGTAAGCTGTTTGACCGAGAAGTACAAAAGGCAAACGATTTTAATGGTTTACAATGCAAAATTAACTTTTAACAGATTGTAATGTTGACCAATCTAAGCTTTGGCAATCGATTTGGCAAGATTGGAGTAGGCCACTGTAAAAATGAATTAATACCAATGCAAATCATTCTTGATGATGGTTGGTTGTACTTCCTCGTGTATTGATGACGTTTTACTTAAATGGAAACGAGAGTTCATTTCTCTGTTTAATAGAGTAACAGTAAGTGATTCATTGCCAACTCAGATTGATATAAATAACGTGAGCGTACAACTACCGTTTAATGAGTATATTTCTCTGTTAGAAGTGAAAAGCTGGTGGAATAGATGATATTCCAGCTGAAGTATTAAAGAACAATACTACTGTTATATTTTTGCACGTTTTATACAATATATGTTTTGAAAATAGTATTGTTCCGACTTATGGAGTCAGTGCATTATTATACCTATACCAAAATCTTCAGCAGCTGACCATAGAGACCCTATGTCATATAGAGGAATTGCTTTAGATATACTGTACTATTTTGAATAATAGACTCAGTTCTTGGGTAGAAGATAATGGTATTGTAGCAGGTGAGCTGAATGGCTTCCGGGGAAAAAACGAAATACTTCTGGTCAAATTTCGTCTTTGGTATTAAAATATAATTGATACGCGGAAGAAGCTCAGAAAATCCACCGTTACTGCTTTTATCGATATCCGTAAAGCATGTGATGTTAATAATAGGTCTAAACTATGGACACTGTTAAACGAAACGGGTGTTTCGGGTAAAATGTTACTAGTCATTAAGTCATCTACTCATATGTCGTCTCGTGTGTTAGAATCAACTCCTTTAAAACGTGATGGTTTGATGTGCATTGTGGACTGAGACAGGGCTGTATATTATCACCATTATTGTTTAAGTTCTATATTAATGATTTAACTGTTTACTTAAAATCGCTTAATATTGTCATTAACATAGAGAATGAGATTGTATGTATACTTCTATATGCTGATGGCATCGTTTTATTAGCTGAAAGCGCACACGATCTGCAATCTTTGTTAAGCTCACTCTACGACTGGTGTTGTCTGAATGACATGTCAATTAATGTTAGTAAAAGTAACATTATACAGTTTCGTCCAGAACGTGAAAATATATTTGATTATATACTGGTTAGATGGAGAATTTCATACTTATAGCCATCAATAGGCAAATTTGGTATCAAATTGTGCAAAAATGTATTGGCTACACGATGTTTTACTTTTAATTGAAATTTGATAATTATCAGAACATTGTTTTACGTGTGAAGCAAAAAATGTTCCCTCTAACTAAGTGCACACTTTCTTTTTCGTGTGAGCATACATGTATATTTAAGTGTGGAAATGAACAATTTGCAACTGTTGATGGATATACTTACCTTGGGGTTGTGCTATATGAGCACTTAATTTAAATGTTACAGCTAGAAGTGGTTGCTCAAAGTGCTAGTCGTGCATTAGGTTTACTGAATGCAAACTGATTGGAGGAGTGCCTTATAATGTATTTACCAAATTATATGATTCAATCGTGTGGCCAGTAATTGCTTATGGGGCTTCAGTCTGGGTTTTTAAATCCTTTTCATGCATAAATGCAGTCCAAAACCGTGCCATAAGAAATGTTCTTTTTTTTTAATTTTGAGGCCCCTTTTCGGGTAACCCCGTTTATTTCTTCCTTGTATGTACATAAAAAGCATTTACACAATGCTACAACATAAATGATCTAATAAGACTTTTGCTTTCCATATATATATATATATATATGGAAAGCAAAAGTATATAATATATAATAATATAGTAAATATATATATACAAACGAGTTATTTATGGATAAGTATCCCTAGTTTGAAAAATAAATTTTAAAGCAAAAAGAAAAGGGGGAAAGTAGCATATGGGTGGTCGATTCCATTTATTTATTTTCAATTACACAAGAAAATACAAATAGAGGAATTAATTGATTATATAAACGCTACCCACTTGGAGTTGTATTTTTCTAATTTGTCTGTTCGTAAAGCAACATCCCGTTCTAAATTAATTCTAATATTTAGATAACTTTTAAAGCACTCAAAACGTGGCAATTCTTTTCTACACTTCATTCTATATAATATTATAAAATATTGTATTGTTCATTACTGAGTTGTTTATTTTACCAAAACAAATTACTTCAAAATTTATATCCACATCAATATTTGTTGTCTTTAGAAATATGCTTAGTTGATTCCACATGTGTTGTACACATGGGCATTCCCAAACAAATGTTCAATATTTTCGACATTCATATCACAAAGACGTGTCGAAACTATTTTGCATTTTAATAAATGTGTATTAGTCGGTAGAATATGCTTCAAGAATTTGTATTGAAAACTTCTTAACTTCGTATCTATTGTCGCAAAATATAAAACTGAGTAAATACTTTTCCATTTAAATTCTTGTTTACCTAGTATGACATTCCATTTATTTTCTGATTTAGTTCCTTCAATCTCTGAATTGTCCATTTGTGTTTTATATAATAGTTGATTGGGGATTTTTGAGGTTTTTAGTTTGTCAATTAACGTTTCTGTTCTTATTTCTGCAAAGAGTCGTTGGTTCATTTTATTTACGTATGATTGTGGTATATTGCTTTTTTAGTTTATGATAGGTTAAGAATCCTTTTCATTTACATTAAATCATTCTATCATGTCTTCAAATGTTGAATATTTACCATTCCTAAAATCAAATAATTGACCTACAAAATGTATTCCCTTGTTGAACCAATCCCTATAGAAGACAGTGTTTCCCTTCACTTTAATATCAGAGTTAATCTAGATGATATGTTGTTTAAAAGAAACACTAGAATTATTAAATTGTGCATAAATCTTAAACCATGACTTTAGAATATCATGTAAAAATGAATTACCACCACTGACGTTATGAATATCATTATCGGACAGATTGCAATCTAGTGACATTTCGCCCCATATTTCTCTATTTGTTTTGCATAAATACATGTCCAGAGTCCTTTATTTTTGTCGTCTAAGATTATGTTAGGCCAACAAGCTTTTATTGAGTTTAAAAATATGTTTGTTAACTTTAAACCGCCCATTTTCATATTTTTTATGTAATGTAGTTCTCTTGATTTTTTCTGGTTTATCGTCCCACATGAATACAAATATTTATTTCATTATATCACTAATGATATGTGCTGGTGAATTAGGTAAAACAGTAAATGGATAAACAAGTTTTGGTAATGCAAAAGTTTTAATAACTGTCACTTTCCCCATCAAAGTAAGCTTACGATGTTGCCACTGCTTTAAGCAGTTTTTAAATTCTTGCAATGTTGGTTCTAAATTTGATGTAAGATTAAATTCTTTATCATTACTAAAATACATTCCAAGTGTTTTTGCATTCTTTGAGGTCCATATAAAGTTCTTATCTTGACACAACTGAATATCTGAATTTCTTAAGGATCCTATTTTGAGTATAATGGTTTTTGATGTATTTAATTTCAATCCTGCCAAATTCACTTATAACATAAATCAAACGTTCAAAAGAAGCTTTATTACCATTGTTTATATATGTTCCGTCGTCAGCATATAGTGATTGTTTTATTTCCTGACCATTTATGTTTATTCCTTGTATATTATATTGTATTTGATAATAGTTCCATACATATATAGTATCAAACCCAGGACCCTTTGAATCCAAATAAGACACTCTACCACTGTACCACTGGACAATGGACGCCACACTAAGTAATTCTCTGAAACATATAACCCATATAGTAATACATTCGTAGGAACAGATATTGCGTCTAACTACTGGTAAATTTCAAGATTATGTGACACTCGGGTGTGTCATTCCTATACGAGTAATGCATATTTACGTTTGTTTACCTGTTAGTCTCGTTTTGGCGAAAGTAGGTCAAAACGGTGCGCACTATATCATAAGCCAAACCCTGTTTCCGTGTAAGTCAGACGGTGTTATTGATATAGTGGTCTGTGATTGGTTGAAAAAGGGTAGGGAAGACCTTAAGAGTTATTGATACATGAACTGATTGGCTGAGTAGGTATTGTCACAAATAGTGAACATGACTTCTAAATATTAAAATACAATATATGAGCTGCATTTTGGAATATTTAAAAATATTTGCAGACAATATGGTGACAAATAAACAGCATATTATAAATGCAGGTGTCAGTGCAACATTCACCACTAAATTACCTTCAGAGTAGGGGGTGGGTGCCTTTAGTGGGAAATTTAAAAAACGCAATCGGTCAACCCCATTGAAATTTGACATTTTCCTGTGGCTCAAAGGCCAGTCTGTTGAAAACTACTGTCTTTTGTGCCAAACTATTTTGGGGGGAAATATAATGGCACTGTATGTTATAATGGTGACCTATGGAAATTGCAATAGCGGTGTCTGACCTGTATAAGCCAAATCGTGTTTACGGGAGGAAATAGCGACAGGTAACCAACGCGTTACACGCTCTTTTTGATTAAAATTTAATCTATTTTACTCAGAGAATAATATTCCAATGCGTTATGTCGATTTGGAATGCGTTTTTATATAATTTTAATGCGTAATTACGCATTCACGCGCCTTATCTGGAGCTCTGGATCATACGGATATGTTATTTAGTCTATCCCTTTCTTAAATGTATGACATGAAATATTCTTTGAAAAGAACCGGCTAGATGGTAACATGTGCTGCCTTATTTTACAGATAAAGACGGACACTTCCTCAACTTAATTGATCTTTATGTCTCGTTTCGGTAAAGGTCAATATAATATTTATACATGAGGATACATAAAGGAAATTTATTGATTTACATATCTCTAATTAGTTGACCTTTATGCCGCATTTCGGTCAAAGTAAAAAAGATATATAAATTTACTTAGATGTGATTGATAAAGTGTTGAATTGATGGTATGTATATATAAACATGTACAGTTGTTTTATAGAGTTTCAAGAGAGTTTATTTAGAAATACAATGGGCAATATGCCCATGAGTACACATTATATACACATTACATACTTTCAAACGTAAACATTGGCACTGCGTGCCTTGTGTAAATATGTAATATAATTATATAGAGCAAATGTGCAAATAAAAACACGTGTAAAAACAAAACGTTTACGATTGGCTAGCGTATAACGTATACTGAGATATGAACACTACCCAGTGGGCAATTGACGTCTAAGGGACGTTGTTTAGACGTCTTTTTCTGACGTTGGATAGACGTTGAAAAGTAGTTGAATTTGCAATTTTTTTAGACGTCATGAAGATGACGTTGAAATGACGTCATTTTCACAACGTTATATCAACATTGTATCAACGTCATTTTCACAACGTTGTATCAACGTAATTTTCACAACGTTGTTGCAACGTCGTCAACATGACGTCTAAGCAACTTTGAACTGACGTTGAAACAACGTCAAAACAACGTCATAAACCAGACGTTGTAACAACGTTACATGCAGACGTTGAAACAACGTCACAAATCGACATTGAAACCACGTAACCTAACGTTGATTGATTGATTATTGGTGTTTAGCGGCCTATCAACAGCTAAGGTCATTTAAGGCCGGGCCAACAGGATGGATTTTCCCGTATTCAACCTGTCCACAATGAGGGAAATTCCCAAAATCAGAACTCAATATTTACATAACAATATATTCAGTCCTGAAATTAGAATATCCTGACCTGGTGCCAGGTCCATACCGCACCAGAGTCACTTAGCTCTGCCCCAAAGTAATAGGGTTAGCTATATTAAAGCTTATTACTTCTTAATGGAGCATACCAGGATTTAGCTCTCAAGTACAGGGGGCATGTAAAGGAGGGCTAAACCATGTAAGTCGGCATTCCGGAAAGGATGAATACCGATCGTTAAACTACCCTTCGCTGCTCCCAACCAACCACCCAAGCCTAACGTTGAAGTAGCACCAAAATCATCCCAATCCTGCAACGACTGTCAAACAATGTGGCATTAACACAACAGTGTAAACAAGTCACAACACAAGCCCAGCCTTGTATTCACACGTTTGATGGATTATTGATATTTTACGGCTCATATGGATGTCTAACTTTGTCATTTGGGTCGCATACACACAGAAGCACATCTAGTGTTTTGTAACCTGTTAATCTGGATAGAAGTCAGCAAGAGGGATTGATTATAGAGCTTCAAATAAGTGTCAGTTTTCCGTAAAAGACAATTGTAAAAAATTGAAATTAACTTATTTCAATGGGTTGGTATACATGGAATTGATGAAGAAAGGTTTGAATGACAAGAATAACACTTCATTTTCAAAATAACGAGTCAAAAACCCAACATGTATCTGAAGCTCTTGTATATACTATTCCCAAACCTTTTGAGCTGGGCAACAACACTCAAAGACAAACGAAGAACAATTTAATTCTTTATTTTTTTCCTTGTCAAACAGCAAAAGGTTGTTCATGGCAGGAACTTTCACTACAGGTGATCACTGATCAGCCCTTCTTCCGCCACCACCTCTTCTGTCTGGTGCGTACTTCAAAACCGACCCAATTCCCAGTTTCTTGGCATGCTCTGTGCCTGGAAAGGACTTCTGGGCACTTGCTGAAATGAACATGAACTAATTGGGAGTGATTTTGATGTCACTTTAAGGGCCAATTCAGTTTTGACGGAAGAATGGATGGGGTGGGGGACACTATGGTAGAGGGGGGGCACAGTATATGTTTGGCAAAGTTAGTTAGGCTATGATGCAAGTGTATTGCACACAAAAAGAACGGTATCCGGACAGAACCCCCTCGGACAAAACACCCTCAACCTAAAAATTACAACATGGAGCGGGTTTCGTCCATGTAGTCATTTTTGTGCTGAGGCTGTTTGTCCGAGGGTGTTTTGTCCTTCACTAAAAAATAACCCATGGCTATATCCACTGAGCCACACCGGCTCCTGGCACATTTTTACGTAAAAACATGAAATATGTAGAATTTTCAAGTGACCGAAAATAGATTGTTCCGGGATACTCTTCGGCTAAGGGTACTGGACCAGTATACACCAGCGGGAACGTGTTGCCTTGATCACTATGTATAACGTTAAAGTTTGGTAATGATTAAAACATAGAGTAGATATATATATACCTTCAATTTTCAGATTGTTTTAAACAACTTTCAAACAGCATGGCGCGCTCCGATGATGTATGAATTACATTCTGAGTTTGTAGTTTCGAATATCACAAATGGTAATATTGTTCCCATTTATGCTTCTCAAAAACAAAATTTTATTTTTTGAATATTAAGATATTAAATAATTTAATCCATTATTTATATATCAACAGATTATGGATCAATGCAAGTGATTCGAATATGCGCATATAGTAAAATGAGGTGAAACTGAACCAATTAATCGGGAATAGGTTAGAGTGAACCAAATTATAGAGCTCTACTACAGTATAGGTATTATAATCGCATCGGCTCGTGTGTACCTTATTCCTAGACCTACAGTACAGCGTTAAATATTCTTTTCAGGTGCGTAGCTACTATAAGGCCATGAATGTGCCAGAAAATGAAAACTCAAAACTGCAATAAAGTGGGGAAGGGGAGGTATATGGGTATGAAGAACAGTATAGGATATCCAGCTTGGATGTGGCATATTGCCATACATACATAATTATTTTTACTCCAAACTACGAAACTAGGTAACTATAGGGGTGTACAATTGGGGTAAAATATCACCATCACCATTTACAATGCCACAGTTCGTTTTTTCTCGGGGGAAGAGGGGAACACCCCGAGCCCCCTCCAGCATCATATAAATAATCTACTCGAACACTGAATTAAAGAGTTGATGTTCATGATCAGTGTCTCACTTTCAAGAATTTCAACAAGTCGTGCATATATTTTCATAGCCCCAAACAGCTAGGCATTAATATGCAGCTAACATCCATCCTAATGTGGCTTCAAATGTCAGGAAATCGCGTGCACAATCTAAACAAATCACGGGGGAACATGCCCCCGGACCCCCTAGAAAAGTCGCACTTTCTGCTGGTTAGGCTGAAGAGGTCGCATGCTCTGGAGAAGAGGTTCGTCAGTAATTGAAGTTGTTCCTCTGAGTGGGCGGCAAGTGCAGCATCATCGCCAAAGAGCATGTATCTGATGAGGACTTCTCTTGTCTTGGATGTTGCCTTCAGGCGAGTGATGTTGAAGAGCTTGCCGTCAGATCTGGAGTGAAGCTAGTCTCCTTCTGTAGCTCTCTTGAATTGCATGCCTGAATAGCATGGCGAAGAAGATGCCGAAAAGTGTCAGGGCGAGTACACAGCCTTGCTTGACACCGCTTTTGACCTCGAATTATGTAGAGGTTTCGCCATCATACTGCACAGTACTCTGCATGCCATGATGAAATGACTTTACGATGCTGAGGAGCTTGGATGGACAGCCAATCAGTGGTAGGATCTGAAATAGCCCTTCGTGGCTCAGCAGGTCGAACGCTTTGGTGAGGTTTATGATTAAGGCGATGTAGCTGTTGCTCTCGACAGACATTTTTCTTGTAACTGCCTTAGTGAGAAGACCATGTCGGTTATAGACCTCTTGGAGCGAAAGCCGCACTGCGATTCTGAATATACTTGGTCAGCTACGGCCCTGCTTTTAATACTTATATAATTATTATTCCAACCGTGTAGCCTGACGTTGTACCAATATCGGGTGTCCGACGTTGGCTAGACGTTCAATAATGGTTACCGAAGTGTCACGACCAAATTCCAACGTTGATAGAACGTTATGACAACGCTTTAGCCTGACGTTGTGTGGATGTCGGGGATCCGACGTTAAATAATGGTCACCGATGTCGCGAACAACAACGTACGAAGCCGCCTCCGTGTGCGAGTGGTTTAAGTCGCTGACTTGTATACCACTGTACCTATCATCACTGATGTTCCGGGTTCGAGCCCCCGCTCAGGCCTTGTCCTCATTTATATGAAAAAGTTGGCAGTTTCCTTACGGGAGGTTGGTGCACCCAAGTACTGGTTAACCGCTGGAGCCTGCCCAGGAAAGGTGTTGTTAAGTAAACTGCCCGCCGGCGATATAGCCCAAAATGGTGCTGATGCAGGCGTAAAACCCGAAATATAACATAACATAACAACGTACGATGTACTACATAGCCTGCCGTTGTATGAATGCCGGGTGCCCGACGTTGAATAGACGTTGTATAATGGTCAACAACGTCGCGACCAAATTCCAACTTTGATCCAACGTCCATCAAAGTACGTTCTAGTCTGACGTTGTATGGATGTCGGGAGTCCGACGTTGGATAATGGTCACCAAAATCACGACCAATTCCCAACGTTGATCCAACGTCGTAACAACGTTGTAACCTGACGTTGTATGGATGTCGGGGGTCCGACGTTGGATAGACGTTGGATAATGGTCACCGACGTCGCGGCCAAATTCCAACGTTGATATGACGTCAAGTGTTTGCTGGGTAGTCATAGAACAGGTTGTTTCTGACTTGAAATGATTTGTATATATACATAGCCAAATCTTTAATTATTATAAAAAATTTTGAGGTCATTAATTCAATAAATTTAGGAACATTTGGATTTCTCCAAAAGTATTTCTTAATATGTGTTTTTCTTAAATCGGTATATAGCTGACATTCTAAAACAAAGTGAAATTCATCTTCTAAAGTTACACAATATCTACATTTTCTTTCTTCATATGGTATTGCTAAGGGTCTATGCCATCGACCAGTTTCTACTTCAAGTCTATGAGATGATACTCTGAAGCGTGACAATGCTATTCTAAATTTATCAATATTTACACCGTTCATATATGTCTGAAACTTGAAGTCTGCATATAGAACATAAGTTCTAGCCCTTGTGGAGTTACTCAATTCTGAAAACCAATTTTGCATACAAATATCATTTAGTCTTTGTTTTGCTACACTTATAAACACATTCTTATTTCTGACTCCTTGGTTTAACCATCATTAAATCCTAATGCTTGTAATAAATGTCTAATACCTGAAGCCCAATTATTATAATCTGGTCTAATTTCTATTTCACTATACATCATATCATATACAATTCTAACATACTTAACACTAACTAACTGAACAATTTTAACCAGTATTTTAAAACATTTTGAGATCTTCTATTTCTTAAGATTGTTCTACCTAGTTCTCCATAAATAAAATTGTTTTGGGTTTGATGTCTAACCCCTAATAAATTCTTACAAAACTTCAAATGAACTGTTTCTATTTTTTTACTTTCATTTAACCCCCAAACCTCTGAACCATAATTAAGAATAGGTAAAATTAATTTTATCAAAAAGATCTAATTTGTGTTTAACAGTAATACCAGGATATTTTACTAGTTCAGACTGAAGTCTATATAGTGTTTTAGAAGCCTGTCAAAACAAAGTGTCAAAAAATGTATTAAAAGAGCCACCCGTAGTAAACAGAATATCCAGGTATGTAAATTTATTCACTATATTAATAATTTCGCCCTTATATAAGAAATTAACATTTCTTCTAATTCTCCCACCCTTTTTAAAAATCATTACTTTAGTTTTAATCGTGTTCACAGTCAATTTCCATTTATTCACAATCACAATATTCTTCTAATAAAATTAAACCTTTCTGCAAACCCTCCTCTGTTTCTGACATAATTACAATATCATATGCATATAGCAACAAGAATAATTTCAACATGCCTAAATCTAGTCCATTAAATCCATTTAACATAAAATACTCCTCTATATCATTAATATACATCGAAAACAAAAAAGGTGATAAAGATTCCCCTTGTCGTACCCCCAATAGACATTCAAAGTCCTCAATTAGCATGTTTTTATACTTAACCCGTGAACGCACATTTTCATACATATATTTAATAATATCCAACATCTTCCCCCTAATTCCATACTTTATAAGCTTGTACCAAATCACATCCCTGGTTAGAAAATCGAACGCTTTAGTATAATCAACAAAGGCCGCATATAATCTTTTATTATTATTTAACAAATGTGTTATAACCCCATGTAAAACAAATATATTATACATACCAATACTAGTAGTAGCAGGACACATCAGCAAATACTATCGCTATGTGGATTATTAAGTGAAACAAAATTTTAAATTACATTTTGTTAGAGATTGAATCCCAAACACAGAGGCTTCTTTTAATTAGACGATTTGTTTGTATAATGTGAATACAATTGAATGTGTACCTTAAACTACAGTGAAATGATCTGCAATTATACAATATTGTATCATAATTCCAAATTCACCCTGTGAATACGCACTACTACGCATACTGTCCGTCTGTCTGTCAATCTGTCTGTTGGTCTGACTCACTTTTGTTATGTTTTTAAAGTCAACTGACAATAAAATGAGCGAGCGGGATTAAGAATGTCAAACATGTATTGATTCAATGAAGAACACAACTCAAACTGCTTGATGCTGTGCTATAGATCTACTTGGTAAAGAATTTAAAACAATTATATACTGTAGTTGCAGCCCGTGACCGAGATTATTTTTTCTAAAACTATGACATTACATTCTTTACATATTTGCGTGATCGTTCCCATTTATTTTAGATTGACAATTATGTCATTTCATTTTAAGTAGTATGAAATTATTGATGTGTTCATATAATGTTAGAGGTCTTGGGAATACTAAAAACGATTGGAAGTATTTAACTGGGTAAAGAGTAAAACACTATCAATTTGTTTTCTCCAGGAAACACATTCTTCAGGAAAAACTAAAAGTAGATGGATTTCTGAATGGGGTAATAAAGACTATTATAGTGGTATAAAAAGTAACAACGAAGGTGTCGCTATATTATTGAACATATAGGTCCTCATACGATTAAGAATTTCGTAGAAATAATTAAGGGTAGGTTAATTGCTCTGGAAATAGTAATAAATGATCACGAGTTTACATTAATTAATACCTATGGACCTAACGATGATAACGTCACATTCTTTGAAGAACTGGACAATTACTTAAATGAAAATAACGATAAGAATTTCATCACTGGAGGAGATTGCAATACAGTATTAGATATAAATGTAGATAAGAGAAATGGTAGAATAGATACCCACTCTAAATGTAGACTACAATTAAAGGCAAAATAAATAAGGCTATTACAAATACCAATATTGATCATTATCAGGAAGAACTGTTGAGTAAAAAGGATCTGCTGAATAATTTGTACAAAAAATGTTAACGGAATAATGAGCAAAACTACTAATCAAAAGCACTCGATATTGAACTCAATGAAAAAAATACTAATTATTTTACTAATCTTGAAAAACGCCATGCTGAAAAAAAGAATATTACGAAATTAGTAGTAAATGATAAAGAAATTACAGGGAGCAGCCAAATTGTATATGAAGGAATGGCATATTATAAGCATTTATACCAGGAAACTGAAATGAAAATACCTTCTATTGGTTTTTGTTTGTTTAATCAAACAATAAACAAACTAGAACCAATAGAATACTTTAACTGTGATTAAATGAATATGAGCTCACAATCTCTATTTCAGATGAAAAACAAAAAAAGTCCAGGATCAGACGGACTGAGCGTTGAATTTTACAAAATATTTTGGAAAAGTCTAAAGCAGTACTATATAGTTTGGGGCGCATATAGTGTCATTGAGTGAGGCATCTCAGTACTGGTTAGTGACTTAAGTCTGCTAAGCCTGTCCAAAAAACATGTCGAGGTCCCCACAAGGTGCTTGGCATCAATAAAACATACAATGTACATACGTAATTGAATGCATTAGTAACATTTAGGTCACACGCACCATATTAACTATATTAACCCATGACGTTGGAATGGCCTCCCTCCCCTCAACGAAGGATCACTGCCGGCCCATTGGAAGTCAGCAAATGTTGCTCCCATTTACAAAAAAGGGGACAAGTCACACCCCGCCAACTATAGGCCTATCTCACTGACATGTGTTCTATGCAAGGTTCTAGAACATATACTTAGTTTCCTCCTCGATAGTAAAACACTTCACTAACCACAGTATTCTGTACCATTTGCAGCATGGTTTTAGAGAAAAACGGTCATGCGTGACCCAATTAGTAATGATGCTAATCAATGGCTTGGTTACCTCTGTCTACAATAAGCATCAGGTAGATCTCATCCTATTAGACTTCAGTAAGGCTTTCGATAAGGTCAATCACGAGAAAGTACTACTAAAATGCATGACTATGGAGTCAGAGGTCAAACATTAAGGTGGATTAGATAATAGACTTCAGTCAGTTGTCCTTAATGGTATTGGTTCAGATGCCATTCCGGTGTCCTATGGAGTCCCACAGGGATCCGTACTTGGACCACTGCTTTTCCTAGCCTATATAAACGACCTCCCACAAAACACCAGTCCCAAAGTCCGTATTTTTGCAGATGATACTGCAGTCTATCTATCACTGACATCTGCAAATGAATCGGTCACACTCCAAAACGATCTTAAGAGATTAGAAGAGTGGGAGTTGGAGTGGGACATGGAATGTAACCCCTCCAAATGTCAAGTTATCCACGTCACCATAAGGAAACATCATATTCCCAGTCAATATGAACTCCATGGAGTCCTACTTGAGTCGGTCACCTCAGCCAAATATATTGGCGTGGATATCTCAAATAACCTGTCATGGGACACTCACATAAAAAGGTCAACTAAGAAAGCAAACCAAACATTAGGATTCCTACGTAGAAACCTCCAGGTCAAATCCTAACACCTTAAGTCCATGGCTTACCAGACACTAGTGAGACCCTAGCTTGAATATGGCTCCGAGATCTGGTTGCCCCATACCCAAACATTGATAGACCATATGAAGGTGTCCAGTGAAGAGCAGCCCGTTGGATAAAGGCTGTCTTTAACTTCTATCGTACCCCTTGCTAGTGTTACAGACATGCTACATTCCCTAAATATACGCAGACTAGATCAACGGCATATTGACAATAGGTTATCCTTTCAATATAAAATTCATAATGATCTTGTTGCTATTCCCATTGAAAATGACCTGGTTCCCCTCTCCCGTCCTGCTCGCCATTGCCATTCCATAAGATATAGGTTAATTACAGCAACTACAGACTACTACAAGTTTTCCTTTTTTCCAAGAACAATCTACCATTGGAACCATCTCCTTCCTGACATTGTCCATCTCCCTACCATAGAGCAATTCAATATGGCAGTTTGCCATATTGATCATGCCAGTCCCTAGTTGTTCTGCGCAGCTGATTTTAAACTTTTACCACAACTTATTTTCATTACTTTTTTAAATTATGCTTTTAACTATTCTACTTTTAACTTCTTTGTGGTTTTTGACGCGCAATATGTCTACATCCCCGCAAGGGGTTCGACATTAAAAGAAGATAGATAGATATATACTATGTACAGTCCAGCCCCAGCCTTTACCATTTTTGCTGAGCGGCTGGCCACTATACCACTCAGGACTGTTTTTGCCATGCAAAAAGCTATCAGATGCTGAGCACTACTAGCCGACTAGAAGACACCAACCGACGTTGCTTAGAGCTTTGCTCCACCTCGTCCAGGAAGTCATTCTTTCTGACTGGTTCCATTGCCATGCCTGAAAGAATACAATAACTACCCACATCGATCATTTCCTTTTACAATTTCCAAATCGGTACTTATCTATGGACAGGGCGTCTGTCGCTGTCACATCCACACACGACCCATGGTACCATACATCGCAGTAGTCGCACTGGATCATGATCCGTCCCTGCCATGGCTTCCTACAATAACAGTACAACTCACCATCTGCTTGATCAGGACCCGAATCCTCACCTGGCGCCTCTTTCCACTGTTTGATCCAAGCTGGCAGCTTCCTGTCCTTACAAGGCTTCAGTCGATCATGGTTCACTACCAATAGGCTATTCCGCAATTTGGCCCTAAAAAGAGAGACTGAAAACTTCTTCTGAATTATTGCTGGGTCGATAAGGGGAAGATAAATGCTTGTACTTACCTTTCAACGTAGCGGTATCTAATATACATACTATATCGCCTACCGCATACGACCTTTCCAGTATTCTACGGTCATAATTCCTTTTCATGCGCTTCAAGGAAGTCTTCAAAGTCTTTCTCGCTCGCTGTATTATGTGCTTCTTGCATTGTACTAGTAAGCTTTGCTACATAGTCGTCTGCGTCCGCAGTCTTGTCTACAGTTTGTGGGAACATCAAATGAACTGGTACATTTACTTCTCTCCCCAACATTAATTTGTTGGCTGTAAACCCAGTATTGCGATTCACTGAAGCTCTTAGAACCCCAGCCAACTGTTGTAAATGAGTATCCCACTGGTTTTGAGACTTGCCTATAAAACATCGAAAGGCGTCCATCCGAGTGCTGTTGTATCACTCTACTTGACCATTTGCGGAAGCCCTATAGGTATTGTCCTAGTTTTGTGGATTTGTAGAGCCTCACACAAGGCAGCAAACAGCTTAGATTCGATGTTACGACCTTGATCAGAAAACAACTGCAGCGGGTACCCGAACCTTGAAAAGAATTGATTTACCGCCGCCCTTGTCGTCAATTCCGCTGTCTGAGACGGCAATGGCACACATTCCACCCATTTGGTGAACTGATCTACCATCATGAGGATGTGTTCATTTCCCAGTGGTGTACGGGGCAATGGACCCATGAAATATATGTGTACCCTCTCCATGGGTGTCCCTGCTTGGTATTCCTTCATCCCACAGTGACCGTATCTATTCGTTTTCTTGTTTCGACTACATAGATCTCACGTTGTCACGAAGTAAGCTATCTCTTGACCCATGCCATACCAGAAGGATTTATCTTTCATCCTGGCCTTGGTCCTTGCAACTCCCTGATGACCTACAGAGGGCAAATCATGATTCCACTGCAGAGCTAACTCTTTCAAACCTTTTGGAATAACCAAAATGTTGTCCTCCGAACTCCCCTTGCTCTTGTATAGCACCTTGTCTATTAATATATATTGTTCCTTGCTTAGCCAGTACGACTTTGCCGCAGGGCTTGCAAGAAACAATAATTTCTCGCTAGGCTCTTATTTGTTGTTAAGCCAATCAAGAATTATCTCAAGATCTTCATCTTTGGCTTGAGCCTCTCTAGTTTCTGTCACAGTGAAGCCCCAACAAGACGGTTGTATTGATACATTTGAATTCACATTCTGTGCCGCTTTGCAGCTCAGAATTTGGAATTCACCGTTGTCCATGATGATCTCCACATCAACATGTTATCCACATGTTCTTACACTCTGGTTGATATTGGTCCATTTCTCTCACTTCTAGCACCTGTGCTCCTTTTGTCACGTTGTTCTCACGTCTACCCGTGCTACGATTTCCTGCAGTACCATTCCTCACTATTAACCCCTGGTGATCGTCCGAAGCCCTTTGACACCATTTCCTGTCAAAGAAATTGCCTCATTGACATTAATGGAACCGCAATCTCCTTCTTTTGACACCAATTCCCGTCAAAGAAATTGCCTCACCGACATCGATGGAACAGCAATATCAATCTTTGACACCTTTATTCGTCAAAGAAATTGCCTCACCGACATCGATGGAACCGCAATATCCATCTTTGACATCATTACCTATCAAATACATTGCCTCACCGACATCGATGGAACCGCAATATCCATCTTTGACACCTTACTCGTCAAAGACATTGCCTCACCGACATCGATGGAACCGCAATATCCATCTTTGACACCTTACTCGTCAAAGAAAGTGCCTCACCGACATCGATAGAACCGCAATATCCATCTTTGACAGCATTCTTTGTCAAAGCAATTGGCTCATCGACATCCCTCACATCCCCAATTTTGGTTAGCCCTTTTACAATGGTCACATCCCGCACAAGGTAATTCACTCACCTTGTCGTTGGCCTCATATGCTAGACTCCCCCCCCTGTTTCGGGTATTTGGGACAATGTATCTGCATGTTCATACTTCTGGCCCGGTGTTTCAGGATCATGTTGTACTTGGACAACTCCTCCATCCACCTGGCTAGCTGACCTTGTGGCTCTTTAAACCGTAACAACCATGTCATACTCGAATGGTATGTTCGTATGGTAAATGGCCAAACAAATGCTAGAAGTTCCCTCCGTTGTTCTTTAGACAGAGAAAAACTTCCATATGCCACCACTTTCTCTTCACCATTTTGAATTGGTAGCAATTCGGCTCTAATGGCGTCCAATGAAGCGTCTACATCCAGGATGTAATCGTCAGTTTGGTTTGGGAGAACTAGGACGGGTGGTGTGGACAATGAATGTTGTTTTAAAGCCCTAAATGCCCTTTCCTATTCATCTTCCCACTGGAAGTTATTTTTCCCTACCACTAATTTAGAGAGTCTTTAACAAATACTCTATGATAATTAGCTAAACCCAACCAACGTTCGACATCTTTTGAACATGATGGAGTTGGCCAATCACGTATCACTTTGGTGTTTTCTTCGGACATAGCCAACTTATTGCTATTAACCCTTCTACCCAAGAATTTAGCTTCACGCATGAAAAACACACATTTCTTAGGATTCAGTTTCAAGCCATATACACGAAACCTGGATAATGCTTCAGCTAGGTTCATCAAGTGTTCTTTGAAACTTGACCACAGCACGAGCAAATCGTCTAAAAAGCTAGCACTGTTTTCCAATTTAGACCTCTCAGCACTAAATTCATCACTCGAGCAAAAGTCGCTGGAGCATTGCACAAACCAAACCAAACTTTACATGCTCAAACAACTCATACTTGGTGATAAAAGCAGTCTTTTTCCGGTCCTCCTCCTTTACTAATACTTGCCAGTATGCTGCATTGCCATCTAATTTTGAAAACCAAACGCTACCGGCGAGAGTATCTAAACAGTCATCCACCAAGGGTAATGGAAACACGTCTTAGACGGTCACATTATCTAATGCCCTATAGTCGATGTACCATCTAACTGACCCATCTCGTGTGCGTATCAGCACTGGAGCGGATGCCCATTCAGAGATCGACTCTTGTATCACACCTGCTCCCAGCATATTTTTCAGGTGTGCCTCCTCTTCCCCCACAAAACATGCTGGTGTTCTGCACATGCGTTGTTTGACAGGATTAGTTCCTCATGTATCAATGCTGTGCTCAATCTTGGTGAAATGCCCGAGGTCGAATTCGTTTTTTGCAAATACATCTTGAAATTAAATCTAAACGTTAGCTAAATGAATGCTTTGCTCTTCGGTTAACTGTTTCTTAGAAGATTCCAACATCTCCTTTAAAGGTTACGGAATCTTTAGTTCTCTTTTAGAACTCCCTTGTTGAACTTTTTGCACACTCAAAACTTGTGTTGGAATTAGTTCCTGTTATCGTTATCCAGACACGCGCCTATAGGATAAGCTCTTCCCAACTGCTGTCCCCGTTTGAGAAGTCGATAACGGTCCGATGGGTTCACAAAACACATGATTGGGTCTGCATTATCAATGCATACCACACGCAGAGCTAACATCTTCAAACCATCTATTGGTTCCATTACAAGATCCCCTGGAATGGGGTCGCTCATTTTGCATTTAACCCGTATCACAGACTTAGGCGGAACAACTTGCCTTTGACCTATTACTACTCTGGCCACCAGTGGAGTACCCCCTGGTTTCCCCACATCGAGACTAATGTCTTGGCCATCAAATATCAAAACAGCTCACCCCATGTCCAGTGTCGCAGCTCCTCTATGATACAAAAGGTCAAACCCAAACAACATGTCTCGTTCTATCGGCGCTACATGTACCTGCTCGCTATACCGTTTCCCCCAAACTTTCAACATAACCGGTCCAACCACAAACCCATTCATGGAAAGCTGTCGTCCGGCATTGTAGAGTTTTACATCACGAATTTTATTTGGTTTGAATTTCAGCGAATTGTAACGTCTGTCCGAAATTATGGTCACTTCTGCAGCCGCTTTAACTATCCGGTAACCGACATTGACCATCATACTGAATTGTGACAATGTCCTTAATTGACCACAAAGGATACACACGTTGCATCACTTGCCCTAGTTGTGTTGTACCATGTTCGGATAAAGAGGGCTGTTTCACTACCCCCCTTTGGCCAATGCCTGGACTGGAAGTTGGGTTCAAGGTAATCAGGCCAATGTTCTCCATGTTACTCAACGTACTTTTCCATATGTCGAACTATATTAGTGCTGCCCATGCTCGATACGGCTTTGCCAGTACCAATGTTGACGATATCAACAATTGTCTACGTAAACAAATGTCAATAATGCAACAAAAACTAACTATGGACAGTCTTTGACTGGACACTAGTCTTCACAAGTTCTCAACCGGTTAGACAAATACAATATTCTCCAAACAAAAATCCCGAGAATGTAGAATTTTGAAACTAATGGTTTCCAAAAAAAATTGATTCCACTTTATCAGGGGATTTCCTTCACTCGACGTAGGTCGAATCCCTTCGCTGCCACCACGTCGCCTTAATTCTACACTGACGTAAGTAGCATTTTTCTTGTTTTGAGAAATAAGCGTTTAAAACTTGGAGTGTCAATAACTTTTTCGTAAATTTATAGATTTTTCTGGGTGTTTCTGTGGAGCTTTTAATTATGGTTATCTGCTTAATTGTTATTTTTTATAAATATAACAAAAATACTTTTTATTTTAGAAAATAAAAACAAAAAATATTATAAGTCTTTTTAACATTTAAGTGCATTACTGATCAATTCCACACTGCCACATTGACATACGACGTTTTGGAATTCACAAATTATATTGAAATTTGACTTACGTCTGTGTGGAAATAAGACATCATCATACCTGTTGATATAAAATTAACAAGAATAGTATTGAAAATGAACTTTATTGAAAATAAATCTAGTAACACCAGAAGAAATATGGAAGAAAAAAAAACTCTTAGAAACATCATACTATAATTCATGTACATCCACAATGTCTCTTTTTTTTCTCACTGAACATCACAGGTACTTTGTTCATTGCTCGTGCAATAGGTGGGAATTGACAAGATCCGCTCGCACGCGTAATTCTGTTTGCGATGGTTGCCTGTCTGAATCCAGTATCAGCAAAAGCCAGTTTAAACTCTACAAGGAATGGCTGCGACTTTGTGTACTTCAGGCACTTTACTTTTGTAAATTAATATTTATTCCATTGAATTTTAGGCCCAAATTATACTTCTGGTAGTCATGAAAGTTATGTTTTTGCATCTGGATGATACAAAAAGGATTTCTCTGACGTGTCCTCTTAAGAACCCGTGATATTGGACTATATATTTCAGCAAGCCATAATGTTTTCTCAATACCGCTATGAATGTTGTCAACCTCCTGTATGCTAGAATGACCTGGGCAGCAGAACTTCTGAACGATTGTATCTACATTATAGTCGATTATGAACCTTTTCAATGCATAGCACATTATTGAGTTCTTATTCTATTCACAAGAGTCTGACCACAGTATAAATGATTTTACTGCAGTGTGTGTCCCTTTGATATCTCTCAGTATAGTCACAATCGCAATAGCTATTTCATTAGCACCCCTTTCACATACTGCTTCGTTCCAAATGGCATTATATGCAGCACCATCGATTGAACAGTTAAGTTGAATGTACTGAGATTTCGTTTATAGAAAAAGTTGCTAACATTTGCTTTTGGTAATACTATTACATTTTCGAGGTCAAAACAAACTATAGCCTGCGTTTTATCACTGCGATCGTTGTCCCGTTCAGTTTTTGTCTGTGTCTTGTTTGCTTCATGTGCATTGTATTTCTGTTGTAATTCACTGTCTATCACGTTTGTATTTCTATTTTATTTCCTACACAAATCACACCTGTCCTTTTTTGGAATATGGAAACCAATCTGATATTCTTCTTTAAATATCTTTCTATACATGCTTTTTCCAATGGATCCACATTACTGTCATGGTACTTTGTAACATACATATCATACATTTCTGCAATAGATAGACCTGGTTCTAAATATTCTTTTTTGGTTGAAGAGCGACAGTAGTGTGACGGTATCCGAGGAAAGGAGTCTATGTGAGCGTGAATGACATTAATATCCTCTTCTTTAGTCCTTCGTTTTGTGTTTCTGTATACTGATTCCCATCACCTTTCTCTAACTTTTCATAGAATTTGCGGATACGTTTGTCAGAGACTTGCAGGACTGACAGATAGAAGTCCTTACAGACTTGCACCTTTTCTGATTCTCTTAAAAAGAAATATCTGTACTTAAACTTCCTTCTACTGTTAGCTTTCTTACTAGAATGTATCAACTTTTCAGTTGTTTGAGAAAAATAAGAATACTTTTCGCTATCAGAAAGAGACCAAAAGTTTCTACTTATGCTGCCAATTTCATCTCTGTTGAACAAATGACCACATTTTCTACGTCATTTACCCTGGCAATCTTTTGTTAATTTCATGACTTTCTTAGGAATCAGTTTGCCTCTTGAACTCGTGTACACCTCGCCAGCCTGACGTTTTCGTTTTCTGACTTCTTTTTGCCAGGATAATGGATCTTTGACCCGTTTCCTTCCACGCTGTATTTGAAAATTTAGCATTTCATCACTTTCATTTCTAACCTTTTCATTTTCATTGACCAAACTTTGTTCAGGAACTTTCTCACTGTTTGTTTCATTCTCAGACATCACCTCTGAATTGCTAACATCGTCCACAGTCATGCTATTTATGCCGATATCACTGGCTTGAATCATTGCATTAGAATCATTTTCTAAATACACATCCAGCACATCTATTTCACTGTTTTGTTCATAATGTATTATATTCACTGCAGCTGTATTGCTGACATTAGCTTCACTACAACATGTATCACTGTTATTCACAATGTTATTATTGTTATTGTCTTTGTCTAGATCTTTATTATTGTCAATTGTGTCTCTTGTTATGTTCCTCTCTTTGTCTCTTTGTGTATCTTCATTTGGAATTATATTTAACTCTGTATTTTTGTACATAAATGTATCTATATTCCTTTCATTTCTGTCTAGATTCATGTAAACGTCAACGTTGCTATCGGATACCATCCAAATATTTTCATGTTGAAATGGTATTTCACATTCAAGTTCCTCAACAAAAGAATTTGGTAGAGTTTTTTGGGTCGTACGATTTGGTGCCCCAAACAAAAAGCACAAAGTAGAAATTGGCGAATCACTAAGATCAAGCCAAACTAAAGACTTAAAATTGGCTCTGGTAAATACCCAGTCTGTTTCCGGAATGCTACATGCAAACGTCGTACATGGCAAAATCAGTTATTCGATCTTCGTGGAATGACATAAAATGGACTGTAAATTTTCTTTCGATACTTGCACTGGATACTCAAATCCTATCTCATTCCACAGAACTGATGTATATTTGATTATTTCCCAAAATATGCTGCACACTCTGCTAACATTTGTCAACAGTTCAAGAATTGGAATGTACCAGAATATATCAACTAGCAAATCATTTGGAAGGTCGGTCAAAACACTACGGAAATAAATAAAGGAAATGGTTATAAAATCTGGTAATTAAAACTTTTAGTGGAGCATTCTACAATTGTCTTAACCCCAAATGAAGTTCACCAGCTTTTGAAAATATATAGGTAGGATGGTAGCACTACTATTAAAGTATGTGACCTCAACATACCGTCTGTATTTGACTTCAAGACACACGAACTGACAGTATTGCCTCCATGCACAGTCACATAGTCACATAACACATTACATTTGTTTACATAGGGCATAAACTGTCTTTCTCTCACAAACTATTGGCTTAGATAACTAATTTAAACTCAAATATTGAAGTTTATTATTAATTCAACGTGTTGAGTCCAGTTACCAGCAGTGAAAGCCGAATTTCAATGTGAAATTTAAGTTCAGTGTATCCGAAACGTGTATGTGTCCGAAACATGTATTGTAGGAAATGACGCCAAAGTATACAATCAAAAGCATTATTGTATCCAATTTCCATTCTCTTGATGAATATGTATAAAAATAAACATAATAAAGTATTTATACTTACATATTTGTACATATTATTGTGATAATTGTGATATTCAGATTGACAAAATACAAACATGTACCATTCCAATGCCATGTTTGTCTTGCGTTGTTGAATTTGATTGGTTCATCTGTTACGGCGTTGTGGAAATAATAGTAAGCCATTAACACGAACTTACGTCTTTGTGGAATTGAAGTTTAGCCTACTTAGAACAACTACACAAGGACATATATCTCACCATCATGTAGAGCTCGACGAGACGATTACAACGATACCAAACACTCAAAATTTCCAAAAATTGACTTACGTCCCTATGGAATTAAGGCGACGACCATATAAAGCGTCGTACCTATTTAGTTTTGCTTTATCTGTATCTGTCTTTATTGACACAACCGGTTGTCTCGAATATACTATATATCTGTCTTGTTAAGAGATCTGTAATACACGGAAACACGGTTTGGCTTATTATATAGTGCGCACCGTTTTGACCTACTTTCGCCAAAACGAGACTAACAGGTAAACAAACGTAAATATGCATTACTCGTATAGGAATGACACACATAAGTGTCACATAATCTTGAAATTTACCAGTAGTTAGACGCAATATCTGTTCCTACGAATGTATATGGGTTATATGGTTCAGAGAAGTACTTAGTGTGTTGTCCATTGTCCAGTGGTAGAGTGTCTTATTTGGATTCAAAGGGTCACGGGTTTGATACTAGTTTGGGGAACATATAGTGTCATTGAGTGAGGCATCTCAGTACTGGTTAGTGACTTAAGTCTGCTAAGCCTGTCCAACAAACATGTCAAGGTCCCCACAAGGTGCTTGGCATCAATAAAACATACAATGTACATAAGTAATTGAATGCATTAGTAACATTTAGGTCAAGCGCACCATATTAACTATATTAACCCATGGCATTGGAATGGCCTCCCTCCCCTCAACGAAGGATCACTGCCGGCCCAATGGAAGTCAGCAAGTGTTGCTCCCATTTACAAAAAAGGGGACAAGTCACACACCGCCAACTATAGGCCTATCTCACTGACTATGCAAGGTTCTAGAACATATACTTAGTTATTAGTACTTAGTTACTCCTCGATAGTAAAACACTTCACTAACCACAGTATTCTGTACCATTTGCAGCATGAGTTTAGAGAAAAACGGTCATGCGTGACCCAATTAGTAATGCTAATCAATGACTTGGTTACCTCTGTCTACACTAAGCATCAGGTAGATCTCATCCTATTAGACTTCAGTAAGACTTTCGATAAGGTCAATCACGAGAAAGTACTACTAAAAATGCATGACTATGGAGTCAAAGGTCAAACATTAAGGTCGATTAAGAGTTTTCTAGATAATAGACTCCAGTCAGTTGTCCTTAATGGTATTAGTTCAGATGCCATTCCTCTGGAGTCCAACAGGGATCCGTACTTGGACCCCTGCTTTTCCTAGCCTATATAAACAACCGCCCACAAAACATCAGTTCCAAAGTCTGTATCTTTGCAGATGATACTGCAGTATATCTATCATCTGCAAATGAATCGGTCACACTCCAAAAGATTAGAAGAGTGGGAGTTGGGGTGGGACATGGAATTTAACCCCTCCAAATGTCAAGTTATCCACGTCACCAGAAGGAAACATCCTATTCCCAGTCAATATGAACTCCACTTGAGTCGGTCACCTCAGCCAAATACCTTGGCGTGGATATCTCAAATAACCTGTCGTGGGACACTCACATAAAAAGGTCAACTAAGAAAGCAAATCAAACATTAGGATTTCTACGTAGAAACATCCAGGTCAAATCTGAACCCCTTAAGTCCATGGCTTACCAGACATTAGTGAGACCCCAGCTTGAATATGGCTCCGAGATCTGGTTGCCCCATACCCAAACATTGATAGACCATATGAAGGTGTCCAGTGAAGAGCAGCCCGTTGGATAAAGGCTGACTTCTATCGTACCTCTAGTGTTACAGACATGCTACATTCCCTAAGTCTATGCAGACTAGATCAACGGCGTATTGACAATTGGTTATCCCTTCTGTATAAAATTCATAATGATCGTGTTGCTATTCCCATTGAAAATTACCTAGTTCCCCTATCCCGTCATGCTCGCCATTGCCATTCCATAAGCTATAGGTTAATTACAGCAACTACAGACTACTACAAGTTTTTCTTTTTTCCACGAACAATCTACCATTGGAACCATCTTCCTCCTGACATTGTCCATCTCCCTACCACAGAGCACTTCAATACGACAGTTTGCCATATTGACCCACAGGCACCAGACACAAAAAAATAATATATATTACTACCATAGGCCAAACAATTTTTTTTTTTTTTTTGTGTCTGGTGACTGTGTATTGACCATGCCAGTCCCTAGTTGTTCTGCGCAGCTGCTTTTAAACTTTTACCACAACTTATTTTCATTACTTTCTTAAATTATGCTTTTAGCTATTCATACTATTAACTTCTTTGCGGTTTTTGACGCGCAACATGTCTACATTCCCGCAAGGGGTTCGACATTAAAGGAAGATAGATAAAGGTAGATAAAGGTAGGTAGATAAAGGTAGGTAGATAGATAAAGGTAGGTATATAAGGGTAGGTAGATAAGGGTAGATAAGGATAGATAGATAGATAGATTAGTATAATATACAATGTACAGTCCAGTCCCAGCCTTTACAATTTTTGTTAAGCGGCTGGCCACTGTACCACTCGGGACTGTTTTTGACCTTAGTATGTGGTTATTTTCAACATGCTGTGTCTCAAATGAGATCTTTATTAACGGTCCCCGACAAGCGCCACCCTGTCATACTCAGTAGTGTGTGCTGGGAGTACCCAGTAGGCCTATATGTGGATGAATAAGTTACTACCCGAAATCATCGTTAGACGAAAGGTTTTTTAGACGAAACTAGTACGTGAATTCGTGTTTACTCTCTAATATTCACTTCTGTTATCAGTAGTTATATAAATACGGATATCATACAGTTACAAAACAACCTACCAAAGTAAACAGAGTATGTCGAAGGTAGTATATTGCCAAAATACGCTAAACCGGTGATGTTATAACGAACGGTTTTAATGTTTGTTTACCTGTTTATAAGAATCTGGGTCAAGACGGCGTCCAAACCGTGTTTCCGTGTATGAAAGAACGTTGCGTGGGGGCAGCCTCGATCTTCACGCTTCTCGTCTCGTCGTGTCTCCCAGAATCTCGTCTCGTGCTGCCGTGGTGATATTTCCCCGGCCTCAAGCCGTACCGAACCGGAGTTATCACCACAGTTCCATGGAAGTAGTAGCATTTCCTTCTTCCAGAATGGTCTGTTGCCGGAAAAAGTTGTTGAGAATATTGGCTTTATTTGTTCGTCTTTCTGAATGTCGTCTCCATCCTGCAGAGGTGGAATGGTTGAAGAAGCTGTGGAGGGTTTTTATAAAATATTCCATGTACGTCCACCAGGATTTCGAGGTATGGGGTGCTGTATGAGGTCATTCGTCAGCTAATGAATGTGATTTGAGGCTTGAAGACATGGTGGTGTCCTTTATATGTCCGAAATATACTTCACTACAAACGAAGACATGACTTAGAAATTCCCGGTGTTGAATGTATATGGATTGAACTAGGTACCAGAACTAAGCACATTCTGTTTGTTTCTACCTGGCTCCTAATACTACAGCATACCAGTACATTCGAATTGAAGATTATATACATCAAGCTGTGGACACCGGAATAAATGATATCATAATCAGCGGAGACTTTAATATAATACGTTAAACCCTATTGCATCTAGGAAGATCAAAACCCTTTGTCAACAATTTGCCCTTTGCCTGCTCACTTTACCGAAATCCTTCTTCTCTTATCGACAGTATTATGACCTCTAATCCAACACGCATCAGCGTATCAAGTGTAGGCGACCATGCCTTCACCAGACAACTCGTTAGCATTGTCCAGTCTTCGGTGTTCTTAATCTCAAGAAGCTCCAATATCATAAAATTAAACGGCACATATTTGACAAAGGTAACTATACCAGCTTCTTCGTGAAAAAGTAGCAGGCACCAACTGGGAAGAACTAAAAGACTGGAACATCAACATTTATACAAGAAACATCACTAACGCTATCCTCAATGTCTCTAACTTGTTCATTCCAAATAAAGATGTTACTGTTCGACCGAGTGACCTACCCTAGCTTTATTTAACAGAAAGAGTCTTACATGGCATATATACGTAGGGCTTAAAGAAAAGGCAAACAATCAAATAGCGATGACAACTGGTCCAAATTCAGAATTCTGTGAAATACTGTTGTTTCTGAAATTAATTTCGGGTACATGAACATTGTCGAAAGCCACATTTTATTGAGAGATTGAAACATTTAGTCAAGTTTCGGAAAAGCAGAGGATGTCAACATTCTTAAATTTAGCATAAATCGTGTCTAGCTTCTATTGAATACTCTGAACATTTTAATGATTAATGAGAGGGTTTTTGACAAGTCAATTCATTCGAATGAGAAAATGGAAGTGGGTGTACATGGGTTTGGGTTAGGATGAACATCTCCAGAAAGGCAACATAGTAAGATTAAAAATGCGAGGAATTAGAAAATGATATAAGACAACGAGTATAATACAATATGTGAACTAAAACAACTATAGAATGTCTGAATCTCCTAAATTAGCACATGGATGTCAACATACCAGTGTTATCTTTAATAAATTGCAACAACGATAATAAAAAGGTCGAATAGAAGTGAAGCTGAAGTAGGAACTGATGGATATAGTTAAAGTCGGAAACTCCTCATATCAGATGACTGGTTGGACACGTGGGGATTTCTTCAGGCAGCTTTCCTCGTGAGTATAACCAATCCGTAACATCATTCATCATAAGGGGCCAGTACAAGAATGATGAAGCACGTAGACAACAATACACACACGTTGTTCCAAGGGGAGGAATACAGAGAAAATAGCAAAGTATCACATAGAGTGAAAACATAGACATGAACTGTCTGACAATAATGAAAGTTGTGAAACTCAGGATATAGGAGCTGATCATTTATAGAAGTTGAGATATACCATTAGGTGTCATATATATAATTCCAGAAGTACTTTTCTATAATAACCGTGCTCGCCAAGTATGCAATTAGGACCGTCGTACCAGAAATCCCAAACCAGTTTATATAAATTTATTTTAGTTCGATTGCAAAACAAGTTCTTACAACTTTTATTAATCACATTCGAGACCTCATTCCTGATGGAATCCATCGCCACGAGGAAGAGAGAAGAGTCAACGTGGAATTTAAATGCTTTGCCTAAAGGCACAATCGTAACGGCTCCAGTGTTTCGCAATCGAGCTAAAATAAATATTGTTTAAACTAAGTATTTCTGTATTTTAAAAAATATATAAATTATATATATACCCATAATGCATCCTAATCATCATCATCATCATCATCATCATCATCATCATCATCATCCATCATCATCCATCATCCATCATCATCATCATCTCATCACATCATCATCATCATCTCATCACATCATCACATCACATCATCATCATCATCATCATCATCATCATCATCATCATCATCATATCATCATCATCATCATCATCATCATCATCATCATCATCATCATCATCATCATCATCATCATCATCATCATCATCATCATCATCATCATCATCATCATCATCATCATCATCATCATCATCATCATCATCATCATCATCATCATCATCATCATCATCATCATCATCATCATCATCATCATCTCATCTCTAGTGATAGCCTCACCCTGTCAAGAGTATTTTAGCAATATATTTTATTATATTGATATGGTCCAGAATCCCCACTGAGCATACATGCAAGGTACCTTGCTTAGTACTAGATATCTGCTTAGGTCGCCTAAGCCTGCCCAGTAAAACATGTATTGGTTTCCGCAAGGGGCTTAACATTAATGGAACCTACATCCTCGCAAGTGGTTTGACATTAATGGAACCTACATCCTCGCAAGTGGTTTGACATTAAAAGAAGATTGATAGATATAGAGCTATATATAAATATGGAGATTTCAATAGTGGTGTCTGACCTACATTTTATCATATCATTTGTTTCCGCATATATTTCTACCTCCGTGAAGACTATTTAGTATGGGAATATAGTACCAAGCTTTCTATTTGTCAGTGACACTTAAATCATAGTTGATGTTTAAATTGTGTGTCATTGCATATTAAGTTTTTAAACACACTGAAATGGTTAAATGGGAATGTCGTGTATCCGATTTCCGGCAACGGTCTTGCCACTATGTTCAGCCAATCGGCACCCGTTATTGTGCTGTCGGGTAACATACAGACCTGATTGTTTTACTCATAACAGACTAACTATCACACCGGTTACGTTATCGTCCAGTCGTCAAGTGCATCTGTGTGTGACCACGTTGTGTAAAATGTCGGATCAGTCGAGAAATTCCTGGATTTTGAAAGGTTTGTAACCAATCACTCGAGCAATTTTAAACACCATCCACCTTAAACTGTTAAACATTACTTACTATATATACGACCATAGGGCAAACATAGTTGTGTGTCTGTGCCTTATATATATATTATTGGCACCCCCACACCCTAGCACATTGTATAAGAGGGGTGTCGGAGGTTTCGTCAACTAGAGGTTTCGTCAACCCTGGAGGTTTCGTCAACGATGTCATTTGATGTGAAATGTTTGTAAGTTATTAATTGGCAATGACTTAGTTGTGGACATTAATTGTTAATTGATTTAACTAGATCTATGTGTTATTTTCATTTTTATGTGATTTTTATGTATATTTGTTATATAGATGGCTGACAGTCCCACTGTAGAAATCTTCCGGTAGATCCGCTGATTCCAGTGGAATATATATCTTTACTTGGCTTTGGCATGTGACCTGCATCTCCAAAAAAGAGCTTACATTGTACGCTTGCAAGCTTCAATTATTGTTGCTTAATCGCCTAATTGACGAAACCTCTCGCATAATCACATCGTTGACGAAACCTCTTAACAATTTCCCTCTATATTGCCTTGTTGACGAAACATCCAGTTGACGAAACCTCCTGCATTCGTATAAGAGCATGCACAGTTTTAAACATCCAAATCTTGTGTGAACTTGGACATCCCTAAGTGTTCTGTTGTGTGCTGCTGCCTTTTTAAACTTTGTATGCTCTTATATTTTCAGTCAGACTTGCTGTGTTATTTTAAGTATCTATCTATCTTCCTGTAATTTCAAGCCCCTTGCGGCGATGTAGACATCGCCCCTTGCGGCGATGTAGACATGTATGCGGTCTGTAAAAATTAAAACTGCGCATTGGTGGAATATGATATCGTGGCAGTATCGGTGGTGGCGCAGGATCAGACATGGCTTGAATGCTTATATCTCTTGTTTGACACGCGCAGTGACGTACGCGACAGATTATTTTTAGGAAAGCTGCATGGTTCCTGTTCAATAAAAAAATGTGCAACTGAAAGCAATCGAAAGGTAAGTAAACATACCTATAAATCTACATGTTTTCTTATTACTATTGTCGTACCGGTGTCATATAGAATATTGACCCGCCAAAATAATGAGCTGCTAGTCATTATTCTATAGGAAAAAGTGACCCGCGGGTCCATATTCTATAATTGAATAATGACCCCCCCCCCCCTCCCCAAAGCCTACAAAAACAATGTTATCAATATATTTTATTAATAATTGCATAATTAACAATTATTAATAAAACTATATTGAATTAATGTATGAAAAAAGACATACACCCAACGTAATTGGGTATATGAAACCATGCAGCTCAAAATAGATACCATATAATATGCTATTAACCATTATAATTCTGACTGGTGTGGCTAACTAATTTTGTCACAGGTGTGAAAATCCCCATAATAAAGCAATAAAACCTTATTGTTGGAGCACTGCAATCAACTGTGACACTTCCTGTGTTCCCAATACTCTGTTTACATGTTTATATCATAATAAGTAATATTTTATTATTGCTGTGAGTAAAGGCAGACAAAATTATGGGTCATTATTCTATGGCATGGAACCCCCCCATCCTCACTTGTACTGTGTAAACATAGGGGTGTCATTATTTTATGGCATGGAAAAGTGACCAGCCATATCTCATATAGTAAACATTATTTTATGGCCAGGAATGGTGTGTGTATCAGAATGTCTATGTGTGTGTATCAATGATATAAAACATCTTAAAAGAGTCGTATAATTTACATATATGGGGTCATTATTCTATGGCATGGAAAAGTGACCCCCCCTCACTCGTACAGTGTAAACATAAGGGGGTCATTATTCTACGGTATGTAAAGGTGACCAGCCAAATCTCATATAGTTTACATACAGGGAGGTCATTATTCTATTTCATGAAAAAGTTACCCCCCCCCTCACTCATATAGTTTACATACAGGGGGTCATTATTCTATGGCATGGAAAAGTCACCCCACCCATCCTCACTCATACTGTGTACATAAGGGGGTCATTGTTCTATGGCCAGTAAACGTGACCTCACATCACTCATATAATTTACATATTAGGGGGTCATTATTCTACGGCATGTAAAGGTGACCAGCCAAATCTCAAATAGTTTACATACAGGGGGGTCATGGAAGTGTGACCTGCCTTCACTCGGATAATCTACATATGGGGGTGGGGGTCATTATTCTATGGCATGGAAAAGTGACCTACCCTCAATCAGATAATCTACATTAAGGGGTCACATTCTACATGTATGTATGGAACAGTTTCTTGCACTGAATACATAGCAGGGATCATTCTAGAGGGCGATGTGGGCGAAATTGTCGCCCTTGGTACCCTGACTTCGCCCTCGTCACTTCTCCCTAAAGTAAAAGAAAAAAAAAAGTTTTTTGTTTTTACGATTTTCAAACAAAATTGTGTCTAGTAAGATACACTGGCCCATTGTAAAGCACTCCTTCTATTCAAATGTTGTATTTAATGGTTGTACTGTGCATTTTAACCCTATTTTGCAGAAGTCCATTTAAGGAAGCGATCACACGCTGTCTCACTTCTCCCAAAAATTCTGACCTAGAATGAACACTGCATAGGGAGGCACACGTTATGTATGTTCCGTTAATGTCAAACCCCCCTCGGGGACCTAGACATGTTTTCCTGGGCAGGCTTAGCTGACCTAAGCGATTAACCAGTACTAAGCAATGTGTGTGAGGTGCCTTGCTCGATGACACTACATACGTGGCTTGTTCGAGTATCGAACCCGTGACCGTTCGATTCCAAATCTGACGCTCTACCACTGGACCACGGACGCCACATAATGTTATCTGTCCTTGCTCATACAATATTAAAATATATTTATTATGAATGATATAAAACATGTAGCCAGTGTATTTATCGGGAACACAGGGAGTGTCACTGTTGGTTGCAGTTTCCTAAAAAAAGTTTTATTGCTTTTCACACCTGTGGCAAACAAGATAAGGCTTAATTTGATCCACATACATGCACACATGTGTAGGCACACACATACACAGACACATACATATACATATATATACACATACACACACAGACATACATACAGACACACACGCACACAGACATACAGGTCCGCCACCGTGGTCGAGTGGTTACGGTCGCTGACTTGTTTACCACTGCAACCTATCATCACTGATGGTCACTGGTTCGATCCCCGCTCAGGCCGTGTCTCATGTATATGAAAAAGTTGGCAGTTTCTTACGGAGGTTGGTGCACCCAAGTACTGGTTAACCGCTGGAGCCTGCCCAGGAAAGGTGTTGTTAAGTAAACTGCCCGCCGGCGATATAGCCCGAAATGGTGCTGATGCAGGCGTAAAACCCGAAATATAACAGACATACAGACACACACATACACACAGACACACACATAGACATCCTGATACACACACATAGACATCCTGATACACACACATAGACATCCTGATACACACACATAGACATCCTGATACACACACATATACATCCTGATACACACACATATACATCCTGATACACACACATATACATTCTGATACACACACATAGACATCCTGATACACACACACACACACAGACATTCTGATACACACACACACACACAGACATTCTGATACACACACACATATACATTCTGATACACACACACAGACATCCTGATACACGCACATATACATCCTGATACACACACACAGACATCCTGATACACACACAGACATTCTATATACATCCTGATACACACACATATACATCCTGATACACACACATATACATCCTGATACACACACATAGACATTCTGATACACACACATATACATTCTGATACACACATAGACATCCTGATACACACACATAGACATCCTGATACACACATATAGATATCCTGATACACACACAATACATCTGATACACACACATAGATATCCTGATACACACACATAGACATCCTGATACACACACATATACATCCTGATACACACACACACAGACATTCTGATACACACACATATACATCCTGATACACACACACACACACAGACATTCTGATACACACACATAGACATCCTGATACACACACACACAGACATTCTGATACACACACATAGATATCCTGATACACACACATACATCCTGATACACACACATATATATCCTGATACACACACATAGATATCCTGATACACACACATATACATCCTGATACACACACATAGATATCCTGATACACACACATAGATATCCTGATACACACACATATACATCCTGATAGACATCCTGATACACACACATAGACATCCTGATACACACACATAGATATCCTGATACACACACATATACATCCTGATACACACACATAGATATCCTGATACACACACATAGACATCCTGATACACACACAGACATTCTGATACACACACATAGATATCCTGATACACACACATAGATATCCTGATACACACACATAGATATCCTGATACACACACAGACATCCTGATACACACACATATATATCCTGATACACACACATATACATCCTGATACACACACAGACATCCTGATACACACACATAGATATCCTGATACACACACATAGACATCCTGATACACACACATAGATATCCTGATACACACACATAGATATCCTGATACACACATATAGATATCCTGATACACACACATAGACATCCTGATACACACAGATATCCTGATACACACACATAGATATCCTGATACACACACATAGACATCCTGATACACACACATAGATATCCTGATACACACACAGACATCCTGATACACACACAGACATCCTGATACACACACAGACATCCTGATACACACACAGACATCCTGATACACACACATAGATATCCTGATACACACACATATACATCCTGATACACACACATAGACATCCTGATACACACACATAGACATCCTGATACACACACAGACATTCTGATACACACATATATATATATATATATATATATATATATACAGTCCTCCTCACTCCTGGTGTGCAACGTCAGTCAGCGGATGGTACAAGTGGGTACAGCGGCGTAGGAATGTGGACGTTGTTGTCTCATTCGCCATGTATCGGTCCTTGGGGTGGGCATCTAATCTAGCGATTGTTGGTCGCATATCTCGCTCACGGTCACCGACATTGATGTTGCTCGCAACCAGTTCAGCTTCCTGTGGCACCAGAACGTAAAAGCCGACACCGACCTGTTCTGCGCGGTGGTTCATCCGGTGGTGCCATCCTGGAAGTCGAAATAAATTACAATAAATTATAGTTACCTAATACTGGAAGGGTATATATGGTCGTACCATGAATTTGAGTAATAATGTATAATTGTCACTTAATAGTATGTGCGAAATTATATTTATTGTCAGCACAATTATAAACACGCCATCTTAACCCTTTCCCTCATAGAAGCACCACCAAACCTAATGCAGGTCACAATCTCGTGTAGTCCCTGTAATATCTATGGAGGTGGGATAGGTATGTAGTCCCTGTAATATCTATGGAGGTGGGATAGGTATGTAGTCCCTGTAATATCTATGGAGGTGGGATAGGTATGTAGTCCCAGTAATATCTATGGAGGTGGGATAGGTATGTAGTCCCTGTAATATCTATGGAGGTGGGATAGGTATGTAGTCCCTGTAATATCTATGGAGGTGGGATAGCTATGTAGTCCCTGTAATATCTATGGAGGTGGGATAGGTATGGCAACTACTTGTCCACTGCATGATAGCTAAATGGCTGTCGTTTGTATGCAGATATAATAGTATATTAACCTAAATCTCTATGAAGGAAAGGGTTAAGGACAGCCGTCGAATAATTAGGGCTTACCGTGCAATTAAATTCACAGATAATCAAACATTCTGGAAACACGGTCAAATTAATGATACCGCAAAGAGATTAAACTTTCATTTAATTATACACTCTTCAGTTTTTTACATTTCTTGTAAAGTGTACCATATTACAATCAATTTCGCCGATGGCGAGGGTAAATAAGCTCAAACATCATCAGACAATCGATATCGATACTTGTTTTCATCTTTATTAATTATCATCTACCGGTATGTACATACAGTACAACACATTTAAACAATCATATTAAAAGTACATAGCCATGTTATGTTTATGGCGATGAAAATAATTATTATGTGTTTATGCCAACTAAAATATATTGCATTGAATTCTGAATAGAATTATAAGAAACATATTGACACAAAACATATCACATTATAAAAATCAAAAGTTACTAAATATTAGTTAACGTAACCACCAGTCTAGCTATGAATCCAATAATAGTAAACTTTATTCAAATCTCTATTTTCAATTTGACAGACCATATTAATTGGATTCCAACAAACAGTGATGTGCATATTCGGTTACATGAACAGTATAACAAACATGTACACATACATGGACATCAATTCGGTTAAATAAAGTTTTTCTTTCACATCGTATTGTTGATTTATTCACGCGAGTCTGCACGTGTACAATAGGGCGATCCAGAATGATATATTTATTTCACAAAATGACAACTATAACTAATTAACCAACAACATTTACATGCACGCACACACATGTGTATATATATACACAGTGAATTTTATTATACATGTACATACATGGCAATCTTTTAAATAGTATTGCGATACACAATAATTATTACACTAAGCTAAGTTGCAATAGTAATCATAAACATTATGGAGTTTCATTAAATTATATTCAATTTCACATACATGGCTGGACAATTTCACATACATGGCTGGACAATTTCACATACATGGCTGGACAATTTCACATACATGGACAATTTCACATACATGGCTGGACAATTTCACATACATGGCTGGACAATTTCACATACATGGCTGGACAATTTCACATACATGGCTGGACAATTTCACATACATGGCTGGACAATTTCACATACATGGCTGGACAATTTCACATACATGGCTGGACAATTTCACATACATGGCTGGACAATTTCACATACATGGCTGGACAATTTCACATACATGGCTGGACAATTTCACATACATGGCTGGACAATTCCACATACATGGCTGGACAATTCCACATACATGGCTGGACAATTCCACATACATGGCTGGACAATTTCACATACATGGCTGGACAATTTCACATACATGGCTGGACAATTTCACATACATGGCTGGACAATTTCACATACATGGCTGGACAATTTCACATACATGGCTGGACAATTTCACATACATGGCTGGACAATTTCACATACATGGCTGGACAATTTCACATACATGGCTGGACAATTTCACATACATGGCTGGACAATTTCACATACATGGCTGGACAATTTCACATACATGGCTGGACAATTTCACATACATGGCTGGACAATTTCACATACATGGCTGGACAATTTCACATACATGGCTGGACAATTTCACATACATGGCTGGACAATTTCACATACATGGCTGGACAATTTATTATATTTAACTAATTGTACTAATTATGCAGTCTACATTGCAATAGTTTCATCTCGATGGGCTGCCACAAAGTTCACGTACGATATAGAACTCCAACTTGAAATAGAAATACAGTATACTGAATTATAACACCTGTATTAGCAGTGGACATAAAATCGTATTAACACTGGAACATTTCGACAATATATACATAGCTTGTCACTTCTAGAGAGAAAATATTGACTTTGGGGCGAAACTACCCATACCACCGATATCTACAGTAACCTACTACATAGGCCGAAACGACCCGGTGTGAACATGTATTTAGGCGAAATGACCAGATACTGTATGTGTGTTTAACGTTTATTTATCGTCAACTACTTGTTGCCCATATGAGCGACTCCTCCTGAAGAGATTACGTCATTTTAGATTTTTGGAGGATAGTGCAATGATAGACATTCCAGGGGGTCATTATTCCATGGCATTGAAAAGTGACCCTCTCTCATATAGTCTACACATAGAGGGGTCATTATTCTATGGCATCGATGCTCAGTGGGGGGTCATTATTATTTGTTTTGTGTTTGTCTGTGTAAATATTATGCATTGTATGAACCTCCTAGTTATACAGCACCCACCACCTCATTATCATCTTTAGAACTTGATAAAGACAAATTATCTGCATACTTTTTTTGTTCAGATTCAATATAATTATGTGTACATAATTTAATCAAAATATATGTTGCTAGGTGCTGATTAACATTTTATAATAAATTCAATATTTTCCCACTTTATATTGCTATTCGCAAGGGGGTAATTTTTCCGTAAGAGGGGTCAATATTCTATGGCCGAATAATGATCCGCGGGTAATTATTTTGAGGGGGGCTCAACATTCTATATGACACCAGTATTCAGCCGTCTTAAGGCTTTTCAGTGAATGGCTTCTTATCAGTCTGTTTTACAGCAGGTGAAATAATAATTAGTAAATAAAGTGATCATTTTTGCATTTACCGGTAATGCAATTGTCTAAACTGAGATTGCATAACAAATGTTCAAAATAAAATACATTTTCACTTGCTTGTGATTTCAACATGGCGTCGAAAAAAGTATCTATTTTCGGCCGACCTTGAAAATCCATGTAACAGAAATGTGGATTACAGTTAAGTTCCAAAAAGCTAATTAACATTGGGGCTAGTAATAATTGTTACTCAAAACAGAGGAATTTAACACCCAACAAATTATGATTACTCTTCAATATGAGGTAAGTTGTGACATGGAGAGAAATGTCACTTAATGTGGAGAGTGGCACACCATACTGTCTTGCTGCCAATTTTACATGTCTCTAACAGCCTGATATGCATTTGTCAGTGCACTTGGTGAATAGAGAAGCCAGGTTGGAAATGTCGAAAAGTAGTGTCCGTAAGGAGTAATGTTGCTATTTCCGAAAAAGAAAAGATATGCATGAAACGGAAAGCTATGGTTCATTTGTGCAATAAAGTTAATGCCAAGTTTCTTTTGTTTTTCAGAGTAAAGCTATATACAGACTATATCATGAGGAATTTATGACATATGTAGTAGAAGAGTAGAAGAGTTAATGGAACTGTAAGAATAGATGTGTTAGATCTGGTCTTGATCCACTGTTTAGTATAGAACAGAAAGCAAAACTCGTAAGCCATGTGAAACTGTTGGCAAAAGTTGAATATGGATATTCTCGGGGAGAGCTGTGTAACCTAGCCACAGATTTTGCAGTCGATCTTAGAGTGAGAGATAGTGGCCACCCACTTTCTGTGAGATATTCAGAAAGCTTCTCCAGGAGCATTTCTTGTCCTTCGCACAAGACTGTGATCCAGTCTATTCTTTTGCTCTACGATGGACAGGTCACATACCTATTGAGTTGATTGAGTGGGCACAAGAAAACAATATTATACTGTTTGTTTTACCGCCACATACAGGTCATGTGTTGCAGCCCCTGGATGTTGGTCCATTCCAGAAGATATACGACAACTTGCGCCACAAGTTTATCAACCTGAAATTAAGTTTCAAAGCATGCAGTATGTGAACTTGGCTGTAAAGCATATAATTTAAGTCTTTCATCAGCAAACCATATGGCATCTTTCCGCAAGTGTGGTATATGATTATATGCCCATTTGATCCTTCTGCTCTAGATACCATTAACTTCATGCCATCCACTGTATTCAGAAATAAATCTGATATCATCTGATATTCCCAGTGATGAACAAGTTGTCGTGGATACTGTTCCTGGTACAAACATCGATTTGGATGATCGTATAGACTTAGATAGTGACCCTCAGAATACCAGTCATAAACCAGTAACCATGGATACAGTTCCTGAGCAGAAGAATGATGACACCGATCTTGTCCTCCAGACAGATGAACTAAGTCAGCAAGTAGCACGTTTCTTCAGGAATAAGGAAGGTCTGTTAATTTTAGCCTGTTCTTGTTGTTTAAACTAACTAGTATATTGTCTTATACCTCATATCGCGTTTTGTCACATCCTGAATATTAAATCACTATAACTTGATCAAGGCTTCTAAAATGTTTGAAACCGAATCGGTCTTGGCCGAAATCGGACGTGTCATTCTAATATTTTGCCCCCCCCCCCGCCCATAATTTTGTGTTTTTTTTATCATTTTTAAAATAAAGTTTATTGATATTTGAACAGTGAAGTGCTGGTCATTCATTAAAATCATCACATACTATTGCCAGGGGTACTAAAGTGTAAGTTTGGCTGAGTGGACTAGGGTACGGGTTGACCGTGTAAGTGTGTATATGTCAGAGCTGCATGGGTGTATATATGCAATTGGCTGCCTATGGCATTATCTCGTCGAGTAAGTGCTCGCTATGTAGCAAAACCAATTTTCTAGAAAAAATACGGAAAATCTATTTTTAGACACGCACCTGTCCGAATGGATTTTCGGCTTTCTGTTTGAAATATTTAGTTATTAATTATTTACAAATTTAATGATACTTAATCCTCGCACACTTGAAACAAATGAATCAATCGGCTATTCATTATCGATCACTCAATACAAATCAAACTTTTCAGCTTCCTGTTTGAAATATTAATTATTATTTAATTGCAAATATAATTCTCACGCACTTTTAAGTTAATGGAAACAATCTTAAAACAATTTTCTTTCATATATAATCGACTGTCAATCATTCGGTCAAATTCAAAGAAATTAAAAACTGCCGTAGACTCGTAGTTGTAAACATCAAACGAATACAGCGCTACTTTCATGTAATTGACATCACATGCATTGAAAGTGTGATCGCCATGGATACATTGGGCAAATTCATAGCTATTAGCTAGTGTGTAACCGGAAACAGGTGTGAACAAAGGATTATCGGTTTGTTACCAAAATGTGGTTGACTGATTACTTGATTTTTTCAACAATTTTGGTGACTGATTTTTAATACCGATTTTTAATAATAAAATAAATGACTTTTTGGTTACTACAATCGGTCCGCCAGTTTAAAAATCGGTCCAGGACCGGGAGACCGGTGATTGTAGAAGCCCTGAGCTTAATAATATTCACGGTGTTGACCTGATTCACTTTCATTGGTAGTTTTAGTTGAACTTGGAATCATAAATGGTTAGTTAAATAAGTATCTTTCAGGTGTACTGATCAAGGAACAAGATACGAAGAAACGAAGGGTTCTTAGTGCAATTGTTGGCCGATAACTGAAGACCACAGTGTAGCAAACATAACGACACACATGGAAGAACAACAGCCTACTTGTAGTAAGAAGAAACTAAAGACAAATTAAGAAACAACTAAAGCTGCAAGGATATTGAAGTTGGTAAAGAGACAACCATGTAAAACATGGAAGTCAAAGAGAAAAGTAACAAGTAAGGAAAAGAAAATGCCAAAAAAAGGCTCAACAACTCTGAAATATCCTCAAGTCCTCACTCGCTGGACGATCTGGTCTACAGCCACTGTGATGACTTATTTGATGACTTTACTGGTGATGATATACCTGAGCAAGACTTGTGTTGTGTGTGCAACAAATTTACACCGACTTCTCTTAAGAAAATACGGTACATTGAATTTGTGAAATGGGCAGAGTATACCATTGAGGGTTACCATTGGATCTAAAATATTGCATTGAGGAGGCATGGTGAATTTGCTTGCCCATGTCACAAGGCCATGTAGAAAGAACATTAACATTTGGTGAACAGTGTGTAGTAATATGAACATGTTATGTTTCTGTGTTGTTGTTAAAATTTGTTATGTGTAAATGCCTACATGGACCACTACACAATTAATGTAATATGTTAACGTTACTAAATATTACATTTCAGTAAATTCAGCCTGTTCCAAGATAAAGAGCAGGCAAAATATAAAAATGATATTAGTTGGAAACGATTGATTAATCCATTCAGTTTCCCCCATTTTTTGGGGTCTGTCTAAAATGTGGACGCGTTATGCGGGCGCTATATATATATATAGAGAGAAAACGCGGACGCTATGTAATATATAGGGAAAAAGCGGGCGCTATAGGTATTACTTGATAAAGGTGTTGGATAATGTGTGAGATTAAACGTCCTTATGGTCGCTGTGTTTGTTAATGTGTCAGTTGTCTTTTCTTTCATTCAACATGTTATTTTCTTTAAATTACATAATATTTAGTCTTTTTTTAAAAAAAAGTATGAGTTTCTTGGTCCGCTTCTGTTATTATTTTCGTCATTAATTTGTTTAGCAATTTCAAATTTTCGGTACATCTGTATAAATCAACTACCCCGACGTCACTGAAGATATTGTAGGTATTTAGCCGGCGACACTGAAGACCTGGTATAAATTAATTACCCCGACGGCACTGAATATATTGTAGAGATTACCCCGTCGACACTGAACATCTGGTTATAAATTAATTACCCCGACGACACTGAAGGTATTGTAGACATTACTCCAATGACGATGAAGATTGGTATAAATCAAATGCCCCGACGACACTGACGATATTGTATACAATGCACCGACGACACTGACGATATTGTATACAATGCACCGACGACACTGACGATATTGTATACAATGCACCGACGACACTGACGATATTGTATACAATGCACCGACGACACTGACGATATTGTATACAATGCACCGACGACACTGACGATATTGTATACAATGCACCGACGACACTGACGATATTGTATACAATGCACCGACGACACTGACGATATTGTATACAATGCACCGACGACACTGACGATATTGTATACAATGCACCGACGACACTGACGATATTGTATACAATGCACTGACGATATTGTATACAATGCCCTGACGATATTGTATACAATGCACCGACGACACTGACGATATTGTATACAATGCACCGACGACACTGACGATATTGTATACAATGCACCGACGACACTGACGATATTGTATACAATGCACTGACGATATTGTATACAATGCCCTGACGATATTGTATACAATGCACCGACGACACTGACGATATTGTATACAATGCACCG
>CM026404.1:38917835-38944928 GCA_014843695.1 Archivesica marissinica | reverse complement strand
TATGTTATACTAGCAGTTATAGATATGTATATACTCTGTTATACTAGCAGTTATAGGTAGGTATCGATTCGGTTATGCTAGCAGTTATAGGTAGGTATAGACTATGTTATGCTAGCAGTTATAGGTAGGTATATACTATGTTATACTAGTAGTTATAGGTAGGTATAGACTCTGCTATACTAGCAGTTATAGGTAGGTATATACTCTGTTATACTAGCAGTTATAGGTAGGTATAGAGTATGTTGTACTAGCAGTTATAGGTTGGTATATACTCTGTTATACTAGCTGTTATAGGTAGGTATATACTATGTTATACTAGCAGTTATAGGTAGGTATAGACTCTGTTATACTAGCAGTTATAGGTAGGTATATACTATGTTATACTAGCAGTTATATATAGGTATAAACTATGTTATACTAGCAGTTATAGGTAGGTATATACTATGTTATAATAGAGGTTATAGGTAGGTATATACTCTGTTATGCTAGCAGTTATAGGTAGGTATAGAGTATGTTATAATAGCAGTAATAGGTAGTAATAGACACTGTTATACTAGCAGTTATAGGTAGGTATAGCCTCTGCTATACTAGCAGTGATATGTAGGTATATACTCTGTTACACTAGCAGTTATAGGTAGGTATATACTATGTTATACTAGCAGTTATATATAGGTATAGACTATGTCATACTAGTAGTTATAGGTAGATATATACTCTGTTATACTAGCAGTTATAGGTAGGTATATACTCTATTATACTAGCAGTAATAGGTATGTATATACTCTGCTATATTAGCTGTTATAGGTAGGTATATATTATGTTATACTAGCAGTTATAGGTAGGTATAGACTATATTATACTAGCAGTTATAGATAGGTATAGACTATGTTATAATAGCGGTTATAGGTAGGTATTGACTATGTTATACTAGCAGGTATAGGTAGGTATATACTATGTTATACTAGCAGTGATAGGTAGGTATATACTCTGTTATACTAGCAGTTATAGGTAGGTATAGAGTATGTTTTATCGATATGTTATACTAGCAGTTATAGGTAGGTATAGACTATGTTATACTAGCAGTTATAGGTAGGTATAGACTATGTTATACTAGCAGTTATAGGTAGGTATATACTCTGCTATACTAGCAGTTATAGGTAGGTATATACTCTGTTATACTAGCAGTTATAGGTAGGTATATACTCTGTTATACTAGCAGTTATAGGTAGGTATAGAGTATGTTATACTAGCAATTATAGGTAGGTATCGATTCGGTTATGCTAGCAGTTATAGGTAGGTATAGACTATGTTATACTAGCAGTTATAGGTAGGTATATACTCTGTTATACTAGCAGTTATAGGTAGGTATATACTATGTTATACTAGCAGTTATAGGTAGGTATAGACTATGTTATACTAGCAGTTATAGGTAGGTATATACTATGTTATACTAGCAGTTATAGGTAGTATATACTATGTTATACTAGCAGTTATAGGTAGGTATAGACTATGTTATACTAGCAGTTATAGGTAGTTATAGACTATGTTATACTAGCAGTTATAGGTAGGTATATACTCTGTTATATTAGCAGTTATAGGTAGGTATATACTATGTTATACTAGCAGTTATAGGTAGGTATATACTATGTTATACTAGCAGTTATAGGTAGGTATAGACTATGTTATACTAGCAGTTATAGGTAGGTATAGACTATGTTATACTAGCAGTTATAGGTAGGTATAGACTCTGTTATACTAGCAGTTATAGGTAGGTATATACTCTGTTATACTAGCAGTTATAGGTAGGTATATACTCTGTTATACTAGCAGTTATAGGTAGGTATAGAGTATGTTATACTAGCAGTTATAGGTAGGTATATACTCTGTTATACTAGCAGTTATAGGTAGGTATAGACTATGTTATACTAGCAGTTATAGGTAGGTATAGACTATGTTATACTAGCAGTTATAGGTAGGTATATACTCTGTTATACTAGCAGTTATAGGTAGGTATATACTCTGTTATACTAGCAGTTATAGGTAGGTATATACTATGTTATACTAGCAGTTATAGGTAGATATAGACTATGTTATACTAGCAGTATTAGGTAGGTATAGACTATGTTATACTAGCAGTTATAGGTAGGTATATACTCTGTTATACTAGCAGTTATAGGTAGGTATAGACTATGTTATACTAGCAGTTATAGGTAGGTATAGACTATGTTATACTAGCAGATATAGGTAGGTATATACTATGTTATACTAGCAGTTATAGGTAGGTATAGACTATGTTATACTAGCGGTTATAGGTAGGTATAGACTCTGTTATACTAGCAGTTATAGGTAGGTATAGATTATGTTATACTAGCAGTTATAGGTAGGTATAGACTATGTTATACTAGCAGTTATAGGTAGGTATAGACACTGCTATACTAGTAGTTATAGGTAGGTATATACTATGTTATACTAGCAGTTATAGGTAGGTATATACTCTGTTATACTAGCAGTTATAGATATGTATAGACTATGTTATACTAGCAGTTATAGGTAGGTATAGACTATGTTATACTAGCAGTTATAGGTAGATATAATCTATGTTATACTAGCGGTTATAGGTAATTATATACTAGGTTATACTAGCAGATATATGTAGGTATAGACTCTGTTATACTAGCAGTTATATGTAGGTATAGACTATATTATACTAGCAGATATAGGTAGCTAAATACTCTGTTATACTAGCCGTTATAGGTACGTATAGACTATGTTATACCAGCGGTTAGATGTATGTATATACTATGTTATACTAGCAGTTATAGGTAGGTATATACTCTTTTATACTAGCAGTTATAGGTAGGTATAGAGTATGTTATACTAGCAGTTATAGGTAGGTATTGACTATGTTATACTAGTAGTTATATGTAGATATAGACTATGTTATACTAGCAGTTATAGGTAGGTATAGACTCTGTTATACTAGCAGTTATAGGTAGTTATATACTCTGCTATACTAGCAGTTATAGGTAGGTATATACTCTGTTATACTATCAGTTATAGGTAGGTATATACTCTGTTATACTAGTAGTTAGAGGTAGTTATATACTATGTTATACTAGCAGTTATAGGTAGGTATAGACTATGTTATACTAGTAGTTATATGTAGATATAGACTACATTATACTAGCAGTTATAGGTAGGTATAGACTATGTCATACTAGCGGTTATAGGTAGGTATAGAGTCTGTTATACTAGCAGTTATAGGTAGGTATATATTATGTTATACTAGCAGTCATAGGTAGGTATAGACTATGTTATACTAGCAGTTATTAGTAGATATAGACTATGTTATACTAGCAGTAATAGGTAGGTATAGACTATGTTATACTAGCAGTTATAGGTAGGTATAGAGTATGTTATACTAGCAGTTATAGGTAGGTATAGACTCTGTTATACTAGCAGTTATAGGTAGGTATATACTATGTTATACTAGCAGTTATAGATAGGTATAGACTATGTTATACTAGCAGTTATAGGTAGGTATATACTCTGTTATACTAGCAGTTATAGGTAGGTATATACTATGTTATACTAGCAGTTATAGGTAGGTATAGAGTATGTTATACTAGCAGTTATAGGTAGTTATATACTCTGTTATACTAGCAGTTATAGGTAGGTATATACTCTGTTATACTAGCAGTTATAGGTAGGTATATACTATGTTATACTAGTAGTTATAGGTAGGTATAGACTATGTTATACTATCAGTATTAGGTAGGTATTGACTATGTTATACTAGCAGTTATAGGTAGGTATATACTCTGTTATACTAGCAGTTATAGGTAGGTATAGACTATGTTATACTAGCAGTTATAGGTAGGTATATACTATGTTATACTAGCAGTTATAGATAGGTATAGACTATGTTATACTAGCAGTTATAGGTAGGTATAGACTATGTTATACTAGCAGTTGTAGGTAGGTACAGAGTCTGTTATACTAGCAGTAATAGGTAGGTTATGTTATGCTAGCAGTTATAGGTAGGTATATACTATGTTATACTAGTAGTTATAGGTAGGTATAGACTCTGCTATACTAGCAGTTATAGGTAGGTATATATTATGTTATACTAGCAGTTATAGGTAGGTATATACTCTGTTATACTAGCAGCTAGTAGCTGTATACTAGCGGTTATAGGTAGGTATAGACTCTGTTATACTAGCAATAATAGGTAGGTATATACTTGTTATACTAGCAGTTATAGGTAGGTATAGACTATGTTATACTAGTAGTTATAGGTAGATATAGACTATGTTATACTAGCAGTAATAGGTAGGTATTGACTATGTTATACTAGCAGTTATAGGTAGGTATAGAGTATGTTATACTAGCAGTTATAGGTAGGTATAGACTTTGTTATACTAGCAGATATAGGTAGGTATATACTATGTTATACTAGCAGTTATAGATAGGTATAGACTATGTTATACTAGCAGTTATAGGTAGGTATATACTCTGCTATACTAGCAGTTATAGGTAGGTATATACTCTGTTATACTAGCAGTTATAGGTAGGTAAAGAGTATGCTATACTAGCAGTTATAGGTAGATATAGACTATGCTATACTAGCAAATATAGGTAGGTATATACTATGTTAGAATAGAGGTGATAGGTAGGTAGAGACTATGTCATACTAGCTGTTATATGTAGGTATAGAGTCTGTTATACTAGCAATAATAGGTAGGTATATATTATGTTATACTAGCAGTTATAGGTAGGCATATACTATGTTATACTAGTAGTTATAGGTAGATATAGATTATGTTATACTATCAGTATTAGGTATGTATTGACTATGTTAAACTAGCAGTTATAGGTAGGTATATACTCTGTTATACTAGCAGTTATAGGTAGGTATAGAGTATGTTATACTAGCAGTTATAGGTAGGTATAGACTGTGTTATACCAGCAGATATCGGTAAGTATATACTATGTTATACTAGCAGTTATAGATAGGTATAGACTATGCTATACTAGCAGTTATAGGTAGGTATAGACTATGTTATACTAGCTGTTGTAGGTAGGTACAGAGTCTGTTATACTAGCAGTAATAGGTAGGTATAGATTATGTTATACTAGCAGTTATAGGTAGGTATATACTCTGTTATACTAGCAGTTATAGGTAGGTATAGAATATGTTATACTAGCAGTAATAGGTAGGTATAGACTTTGTTATACCAGCATATATAGGTAGGTATATACTATGTTATACTAGCAGTTATGTATAGGTATAGACTATGTTATACTAGCAGTTATAGGTAGGTATATACCCTGCTATTCTAGCAGTTATAGGAAGGTATATACTCTGTTATACTAGCAGTTATTGGTAGGTATAGAGTATGCTATACTAGCAGTTATAGGTAGATATAGACTATGTTATACTAGCAAATATAGGTAGGTATATACTATTTTAGAATAGAGGTTATAGGTAGGTATAGACTATGTCATACTAGCGGTTATAGGTAGATATAGAGTCTGTTATACTAGCAATAATAGGTAGGTATATATTATGTTATACTAGTAGTTATAGGTAGATATAGACTATGTTATACTATCAGTATTAGTTAGGTATTGACTATGTTAAACTAGCAGTTATAGGTAGGTATAGAGTATGTTATACTAGCAGTTATAGGTAGGTATAGACTTTGTTATACCAGCAGATATAGGTAAGTATATACTATGTTATACTAGCAGTTATAGATAGGTATAGACTATGTTATACTAGCAGTTATAGGTAGGTATAGACTATGTTATACTAGCGGTTGTAGGTAGGTACAGAGTCTGTTATACTAGCAGTAATAGGTAGGTATAGATTATGTTATACTAGCAGTTATAGGTAGGTATAGACTATGTTATACTAGTAGTTATAGGTAGATATAGACTCTGCTATACTAGCAGTTATAGGTAGGTATAGACTATGTTATACTAGCGGTTGTAGGTAGGTACAGAGTCTGTTATGCTAGCAGTAATAGGTAGGTATAGATTATGTTATACTAGCAGTTATAGGTAGGTATAGACTATGTTATAATAGCGGTTATAGGTAGGTATATACTATGTTGTACTAGCAGTAATAGGAAGTAATAGACTCTGTTATACTAGCGGTTATAGTGAGGTATTGACTCCGTCATCCTAGCAGATATAGGTAGGTATAGACAATGTTATACTAGCTGTTATAGGTAGTTATATACTCTGCTATACTAGCAGTTATAGGTAGGTATATACTCTGTTATACTAGCTGTTATTGGTAGGTATATACTGTGTTATACTAGCAGTTATATGTAGGTATAGACTATGTTATACTAGCTGTTATAGGTAGGTATAAACTCTGTTATACTAGCAGTTATAGATAGCTATATATTCTGTTATACTAGCAGTTATATGTAGGTATAGACTATGCTATACTAGCAGTTATAGGTAGGTATAGACTATGTTATACCAGCGGTTAGATGTATGTATATACTCTGTTGTACTATCAGTTTTGTGTAGCTATATACTCTGTTATTCTAGCAGTTATAGGTAGGTATAGAGTATGTTATGCTAGCAGTTATAATATGTATATACTCTGTCATACTAGCAGTTATAGGTAGGTATATACTCTGTTATACTAGCTGTTATTGGTAGGTATATACTGTGTTATACTAGCAGTTATATGTAGGTATAGACTATGTTATACTAGCTGTTAAAGGTAGGTATAGACTATGTTATACCAGCGGTTAGATGTATGTATATACTCTGTTGTACTAGCAGTTTTGTGTAGCTATATACTCTGTTATTCTAGCAGTTATAGGTAGGTATAGAGTATGTTATGCTAGCAGTTATAAGTAGGTATATACTCTGTCATACATGCAGTTATAGGTAGGTATATACTCTGTTATACTAGCTGTTATTGGTAGGTATAGATTCTGTTGTACTAGCAGTAATTGGAAGTTATGGACTATGTTATACTAGCGGTTATAGGTAGGTATTGACTCCGTTATACTAGCAGATATAGGTAGCTATATACTCTGTTATACTAGCAGTTATAGATTTGTATAGACTATGTCATACTAGCAGTTATAGGTAGGTATAGTGTATGTTATACTAGCGGTTAGAGGTAAGTATATATTATGTTATACTAGCGGTTATAGGTAGCTATAGAGTATGTTATGCTAGCAGTTATAGGTAGGTATAGACTATGTTATAATAGCGGTATTGGTAGGTATATACTTTGTTATACTAGCAGTTATAGGTAGGTAAAGACTATGTTATAATAGCGGTTATAGGTAGGTATATACTCTGTTATACTAGCAGTTATAGGTAGGTATAGACTATGTTATACTAGCAGTTGTATGTACGTACAGATTATGTTATACTAGCAGTTATAGCTAGGTATATACTATGTTATACTAGAAGTTATAGGTAGGTATATCTTATGTTATACTGGCAGTTATATGTAGGAATAGACTATGTTATACTAGCAGTTATAGGTAGGTATAGACTATGTTATACCAGCGGTTAGATGTATGTATATACTCTGTTGTACTATCAGTTATGGGTAGGTATAGAGTATGTTATGTTAGCAGTTATAATATGTATATACTCTGTCATACTAGCAGTTATAGGTAGGTATATACTCTGTTATACTAGCTGTTATTGGTAGGTATATACTGTGTTATACTAGCAGTTATATGTAGGTATAGACTATGTTATTCTAGCTGTTATAGGTAGGTATAGACTCTGTTATACTAGCAGTTATAGGTAGCTATATACTCTGTTATACTAGCAGTTATAAGTAGGTATATACTCTGTCATACACGCAGTTATAGGTAGGTATATACTCTGTTATACTAGCTGTTATTGGTAGGTATATACTCTGTTGTACTAGCAGTAATAGGAAGTTATGGACTATGTTATACTAGCTGTTATAGGTAGGTATAGACTCTGTTATACTAGCAGATATAGGTAGCTATATACTCTGTTACACTAGCAGTTATAGGTAGGTATAGACTATGTTATACTAGCGGTTAGATGTATGTATATACTCTGTTGTACTAGCAGTTATAGGTAGGTATATACTCTGTTATACTAGCAGTTATAGGTAGGAATAGAGTATGTTATGCTAGCATTTATAAGTAGGTATATACTCTGTCATACTAGCAGTTATATGTAGGTATATACTCTGTTATACTAGCTGTTATTGGTAGGTATAGACTCTGTTGTACTAGCAGTAATAGGAAGTAATAGACTCTGTTATACTAGCGGTTATAGTGAGGTATTGACTCCGTTATACTAGCAGATATAGGTAGTATGTTATGCTAGCCGTTATAATAGGTATATACTCTGTCATACTAGCAGTTATATGTAGGTATATACTCTGTTATACTAGCTGTTATTGGTAGGTATAGATTCTGTTGTACTAGCAGTAATAGGAAGTTATAGACACTGTTATACTAGCCGTTATAGGTAGGTTTTGACTCCGTTATACTAGCAGATATAGGTAGCTATATACTCTGTTATACTAGCAGTTATAGATATGTATAGACTATGTCATACTAGCATGTATATGTAGGTATAGACTATGTTATACTAGCAGTTATAGGTAGGTATAGTCTATGTTATACTAGCGGTTAGAGGTAAGTATATACTATGTTATACTAGCAGTTATTGGTAGATATAGACTTTGTTATAATAGCGGTTATTGGTAGATTTATACTATATTATACTAGCGGTTATAGGTAGGTATATACTCTGTTATACTAGCAGTTATAGGTAGGTATATACTCTGTTTTACTAGCAGTTATAGGTAGATATAGACTATGTTATACTAGAAGTTATATGTAGGTATAGATTATGTTATACTAGCAGTTATAGGTAGATATATACTCTGTTACACTAACAGTAATAGGTAGGTATATACTATGTTATACTAGGAGTTATAGGTAGGTATATACTATGTTATACTAGCAGTTATAGGTAGGTATATACTCTGTTATACTACCAGTAATAGGTAGGTATATACTATGTTATACTAGGAGTTATAGGTAGGTATATACTATGTTGTACTGGCAGTTATAGGTAGGTATATACTCTGTTATACTAGCAGTTATAGGTAGGTATATACTCTGTTATACTACCAGTTATAGGTAGGTATAGAGTATGTTATACTAGCAGTTATAAGTAGGTATATACGCTGTCAAACTAGCAGTTATAGGTAGGTATATACTCTGTTATACTAGCAGTCATAGGTAGTTATATACTCTGTTATACAAGCTGTTATAGGTAGGTATAGATTATGTTATACTAGCAGTTATAGGTAAGTATAGACTATGTTATACTAGCAGTCATAGGTAGCTATATACTCTGTTATTCTAGCAGTTATATATAGGTATAGAATATGTTATACTAGCTGTTATAGGTAGATATAGACTATGTTATACTAGCAGATATAGGTAGCTATATACTCTGTTATACTAGCAGTTATAGGTAGGTATAGACTATGTTATACTAGCGGTTAGAGGTAAGTATATACTGTGTTATACTAGCAGTTATAGGTAGATATAGACTATGTTATATTAGCGGTTATAGGTAGGTATAGAGTATGTTATGCTAGCAGTTATAGGTACGTATAGAGTATGTTATAATAGCGGTTATAGGTAGGTATACTCTATGTTATACTAGGAGTTATAGGTATGTATATACTCTGTTGTACTGGCAGTTATAGGTAGGTATATACTCTGTTATACTAGCAGTTATATGTAGGTACAGATTATGTTATACTAGCAGTTATAGCTAGATATATGCTATGTTATACTAGAAGTTATAGGTAGGTATAGATTATGTTATTCTAGCAGTTATAGGTAGGTATATACTCTGTTACACTAACAGTAATAGGTAGGTATATACTATGTTATACTAGGAGTTATAGGTAGGTATATACTCTGTTGTACTACCAGTTATATGTAGGTATAGACTATGTTATACTAGCTGTTATAGGTAGGTATAGACTATGTTGTACTACCAGTTATATGTAGGTATAGAGTATGTTATACTAGCAGTCATAGGTAGGTATAGAGTATGTTATACTAGCAGTTATAAGTAGTTATATACTCTGTCATACTAGCAGTTATAGTTGGTTTATACTCTGTTATACAAGCTGTTATAGGTAGGTATAGACTATGTTACACTAGCAGTTATAGGTAGCTATATACTCTGTTATACTAGCAGTTATATGTAGGTATAGACTGTGTTATACTAGCTGTTATAGGTAGGTATAGACACTGTTATACTAGCAGATATAGGTAGCTATATACTCTGTTACAGTAGCAGTTATTGGTAGGTATAGACTATGTTATAGCAGCGGTTAGATGTATGTATATACCCTGTTGTACTAGCAGTTATAGGTAGGTATATACTCTGTTATACTAGCAGTTATAGGTAGCTTTCGAGTATGTTATGCTAGCAGATATAAGTAGGTATATACTCTTTCATAATAGCAGTTATAGGTAGTTATATACTCTGTCATACTAGCTGTTATTGGTAGGTATAGACTCTGTTGTACTAGCAGTAATAGGAAGTAATAGACTCTGTTATACTAGCGGTTATAGGGAGGTATTGACTCCGTTATACTAGCAGATATAGGTAGCTATATACTCTGTTATACTAGCAGTTATAGATATGTATAGACTATGTCATACTAGCAGTTATATGTAGGTATGTACTATGTTATACTAGCAGTTATAGTCTATGTTATATTAGCGGTTAGAGGTAAGTATATACTCTGTTATACTAGCAGTTATAGGTAGATATAGACTATGTTATACTAGCGGTTATAGGTAGGTATAGAGTATGTTATGCTAGCAGTTATAGGTAGGTATAGACTATGTTATAATAGCGGTTATAGGTAGGTATACTCTATGTTATATTAGGAGTTATAGGTAGGTATATACTCTGTTGTACTGGCAGTTATAGGTAGGTATATACTCTGTTATACTAGCAGTTATAGATATGTATAGACTATGTCATACTAGCAGTTATAGGTAGGTATAGACTATGTTATACTAGCTGTTATAGGTAGGTATAGACTATGTTATACTAGCGGTTAGAGGTAAGTATATACTCTGTTATACTAGCAGTTATAGGTAGATATAGACTATGTTATACTAGCGGTTATAGGTAGGTATATACTATGTTATACTAGCAGTTATAGGTAGGTATATACTATGTTATACTAGCAGTTATAGGTAGGTATATACTCTGTTATACTAGCAGTTATAGGTAGGTATATACTCTGTTATACTAGCAGTTATAGGTAGCTATAGACTATGTTATACTAGCAGTTATAGGTAGGTATATACTCTGTTATACTAGCAGTTATAGGTAGTTATATACTCTGTTATACTAGCTGTTATTGGTAGGTATAGACTCTGTTGTACTAGCAGTAATAGGTAGTTATATACTCTGATATACTAGCGGTTATAGGGAGGTATTGACTCCGTTATACTAGCAGATATAGGTAGCTATATACTCTGTTATACTAGCAGTTATAGATATGTATAGACTATGTCATACTAGCAATTATATGTAGGTATGTACTATGTTATACTAGCAGTTATAGTCTATGTTATACTAGCGGTTAGAGGTAAGTATATACTCTGTTATACTAGCAGTTATAGGTATATATAGACTATGTTATACTAGCGGTTATAGGTAGGTATAGAGTATGTTATGCTAGCAGTTATAGGTAGGTATAGACTATGTTATAATAGCGGTTATAGGTAGGTATACTCTATGTTATACTAGGAGTTATAGGTAGGTATATACTCTGTTGTACTGGCAGTTATAGGTAGGTATATACTCTGTTATACTAGCAGTTATAGGTAGGTATAGTCTATGTTATACTAGCGGTTAGAGGTAAGTATATACTCTGTTATACTAGCAGTTATAGGTAGATATAGACTATGTTATAATAGCGGTTATAGGTAGATATATTCTATGGTATACTAGCAGTTATAGGTAGATATATACTATATTATACTAGCGGTTATTGGTAGGTATATACTCTGTTATACTAGCAGTTATGGGTAGTTATAGAGTATGCTATACTAGCAGTTATAAGTAGTTATATACTCTGTCATACTAGCAGTTATAGGTAGGTATATACTCTGTTATACAAGCTGTTATAGGTAAGTATAGACTATGTTATACTAGCATTTATAGGTAGGTATAGACTATGTTACACTAGCAGTTATAGGTAGCTATATACTCTGTCATACTAGCAGTTATATGTAGGTATAGACTATGTTATACTAGCTGTTATAGGTAGGTATAGAGTATGTTATGCTAGCAGTTATAGGTAGGTATGTACTATGTTATACTAGCAGTTATAGGTAGTTATAGTCTATGTTATACTAGCGGTTAGAGGTAAGTATATACTCTGTTATACTAACAGTTATAGGTAGATATAGACTATGTTATAATAGCGGTTATAGGTAGGTATATTCTATGTTATACTAGCAGTTATTGGTAGGAATAGACTATGTTATAGCAGCGGTTAGATGTATGTATATACCCTGTTGTACTAGCAGTTATAGGTAAGTATATACTCTGTTATACTAGCAGTTATAGGTAGATATATACTATATTATACTAGCAGTTATTGGTAGGTATAGACTATGTTATAGCAGCGGTTAGATGTATGTATATACCCTGTTGTACTAGCAGTTATAGGTAGGTATATACTCTGTTATACTAGCAGTTATAGGTAGCTATCGAGTATGTTATGCTAGCAGTTATAAGTAGGTATATACTCTTTCATAATAGCAGTTATAGGTAGTTATATACTCTGTTATACTAGCTGTTATTGGTAGGTATAGACTCTGTTGTACTAGCAGTAATAGGAAGTAATAGACTCTGTTATACTAGCGGTTATAGGGAGATATTGACTCCGTTATACTAGCAGATATAGGTAGCTATATACTCTGTTATACTAGCAGTTATAGATATGTATAGACTATGTCATACTAGCAGTTATATGTATGTATGTACTATGTTATACTAGCAGTTATAGTCTATGTTATACTAGCGGTTAGAGGTAAGTATATGCTCTGTTATACTAGCAGTTATAGGTAGATATAGACTATGTTATATTAGCGGTTATAGGTAGGTATAGAGTATGTTATGCTAGCAGTTATAGGTAGGTATAGACTATGTTATAATAGCGGTTATAGGTAGGTATACTCTATGTTATACTAGGAGTTATGGGTAGGTATATACTCTGTTGTACTGGCATTTACAGGTAGGTATATACTCTGTTATACTAGCAGTTATAGATATGCATAGACTATGTCATACTAGCAGTTATAGGTAGGTATAGACTATGTTATACTAGCAGTTATAGGTAGGTATAGTCTATGTAATACTAGCGGGTAGAGGTAAGTATATACTATGTTATACTAGCAGTTATAGGTAGATATAGACTATGTTATACTAGCGGTTATAGGTAGGTATAGAGTATGTTATGCTAGCAGTTATAGGTAAGTATGTACTATGTTATACTAGCAGTTATAGGTAGTTATAGTCTATGTTATACTAGCGGTTAGAGGTAAGTATATACTCTGTTATACTAGCAGTTATAGGTAGATATACACTATGTTATAAAAGCGGTTATAGGTAGATATATTCTATGTTATATTAGCAGTTATAGGTAGATATATACTATATTATACTAGCGGTTATAGGTAGGTATATACTCTGTTATACTATCAGTTATGGGTAGGTATAGAGTATGCTATACTAGCAGTTATAAGTAGTTATATACTCTGTCATACTAGCAGTTATAGGTAGGTATATACTCTGTTATACAAGCTGTTATAGGTAAGTATAGACTATGTTATACTAGCATTTATAGGTAGGTATAGACTATGTTACACTAGCAGTTATAGGTAGCTATATACTCTGTTATACTAGCAGTTATTGGTAGGTATAGACTATGTTATAGCAGCGGTTAGATGTATGTATATACCCCGTTGTACTAGCAGTTATAGGTAGCTATCGAGTATGTTATGCTAGCAGTTATAAGTAGGTATATACTCTTTCATAATAGCAGTTATAGGTAGTTATATACTCTGTTATACTAGCTGTTATTGGTAGGTATAGACTCTGTTGTACTAGCAGTAATAGGAAATAATATACTCTGATATACTAGCGGTTATAGGGAGGTATTGACTCCGTTATACTAGCAGATATAGGTAGCTATATACTCTGTTATACTAGCAGTTATAGATATGTATAGACTATGTCATACTAGCAATTATATGTAGGTATGTACTATGTTATACTAGCAGTTATAGTCTATGTTATACTAGCGGTTAGAGGTAAGTATATACTCTGTTATACTAGCAGTTATAGGTATATATAGACTATGTTATACTAGCGGTTATAGGTAGGTATAGAGTATGTTATGCTAGCAGTTATAGGTAGGTATAGACTATGTTATAATAGCGGTTATAGGTAGGTATACTCTATGTTATACTAGGAGTTATAGGTAGGTATATACTCTGTTGTACTGGCAGTTATAGGTAGGTATATACTCTGTTATACTAGCAGTTATAGATATGTATAGACTATGTTATACTAGCAGTTATAGGTAGGTATAGTCTATGTTATACTAGCGGTTAGAGGTAAGTATATACTCTGTTATACTAGCAGTTATTGGTAGATATAGACTATGTTATAATAGCGGTTATAGGTAGATATATTCTATGGTATACTAGCAGTTATAGGTAGATATATACTATATTATACTAGCGGTTATAGGTAGGTATATACTCTGTTATACTAGCAGTTATGGGTAGTTATAGAGTATGCTATACTAGCAGTTATAAGTAGTTATATACTCTGTCATACTAGCAGTTATAGGTAGGTATATACTCTGTTATACAAGCTGTTATAGGTAAGTATAGACTATGTTATACTAGCATTTATAGGTAGGTATAGACTATGTTACACTAGCAGTTATAGGTAGCTATATACTCTGTTATACTAGCAGTTATATGTAGGTATAGACTATGTTATACTAGCTGTTATAGGTAGTTATAGATTCTGTTATACTAGCAGATATAGGTAGCTATATACTCTGTTACACTAGCAGTTATTGGTAGGTATAGACTATGTTATACTAGCGGTTATAGGTAGATATAGAGTATGTTATGCTAGCAGTTATAGGTAGGTATGTACTATGTTATACTAGCAGTTATAGGTAGTTATAGTCTATGTTATACTAGCGGTTAGAGGTAAGTATATACTCTGTTATACTAACAGTTATAGGTAGATATAGACTATGTTATAATAGCGGTTATAGGTAGGTATATTCTATGTTATACTAGCAGTTATTGGTAGGTATAGACTATGTTATAGCAGCGGTTAGATGTATGTATATACCCTGTTGTACTAGCAGTTATAGGTAAGTATATACTCTGTTACACTAGCAGTTATTGGTAGGTATAGACTATGTTATAGCAGCGGTTAGATGTATGTATATACCCCGTTGTACTAGCAGTTATAGGTAGCTATCGAGTATGTTATGCTAGCAGTTATAAGTAGGTATATACTCTTTCATAATAGCAGTTATAGGTAGTTATATACTCTGTTATACTAGCTGTTATTGGTAGGTATAGACTCTGTTGTACTAGCAGTAATAGGAAGTAATAGACTCTGTTATACTAGCGGTTATAGGGAGGTATTGACTCCGTTATACTAGCAGATATAGGTAGCTATATACTCTGTTATACTAGCAGTTATAGATATGTATAGACTATGTCATACTAGCAGTTATATGTAGGTATGTACTATGTTATACTAGCAGTTATAGTCTATGTTATACTAGCGGTTAGAGGTAAGCATATACTCTGTTATACTAGCAGTTATAGGTAGATATAGACTTATAACTGCTAGTATAACAATGTTATACTAGCGGTTATAGGTAGGTATAGAGTATGTTATGCTAGCAGTTATAGGTACGTATAGACTATGTTATAATAGCGGTTATAGGTAGGTATACTCTATGTTATACTAGGAGTTATAGGTAGGTATATACTCTGTTGTACTGGCAGTTATAGGTAGGTATATACTCTGTTATACTAGCAGTTATATGTAGGTACAGATTATGTTATACTAGCAGTTATAGCTAGATATATACTATGTTATACTAGAAGTTATAGGTAGGTATATACTCTGTTGTACTACCAGTTATAGATAGGTATAGAGTATGTTATACTAGCAGACATAGGTAGGTATAGAGTATGTTATACTAGCAGTTATAAGTAGTTATATACTCTGTCATACTAGCAGTTATAGGTAGGTTTATACTCTGTTATACAAGCTGTTATAGGTAGGTATAGACTACGTTATACTAGCAGTTATAGGTAGGTATAGACTATGTTACACTAGCAGTTATAGGTAGCTATATACTCTGTTATACTAGCAGTTATATGTAGGTATAGACTATGTTATACTAGCTGTTATAGGTAGGTATAGACTCGGTTATACTAGCAGATATAGGTAGCTATATACTCTGTTACACTAGCAGTTATTGGTAGGTATAGACTATGTTATACTAGCGGTTAGATGTATGTATATACCCTGTTTTACTAGCAGTTATAGGTAGCTATCGAGTATGTTATGCTTGCAGTTATAAGTAGGTATATACTCTTTCATAATAGCAGTTATAGGTAGTTATATACTCTGTTATACTAGCTGTTATTGGTAGGTATAGACTCTGTTGTACTAGCAGTAATAGGAAGTAATAGACTCTGTTATACTAGCGGTTATAGGGAGGTATTGACTCCGTTATACTAGCAGATATAGGTAGCTATATACTCTGTTATACTAGCAGTTATAGATATGTATAGACTCTGTCATACTAGCAGTTATATGTAGGTATGTACTATGTTATACTAGCAGTTATAGTCTATGTTATACTAGCCGTTAGAGGTAAGTATATACTCTGTTATATTAGCAGTTATAGGTAGATATAGACTATGTTATACTAGCGGTTATAGGTAGGTATAGAGTATGTTATGCTAGCAGTTATAGGTAGGTATAGACTATGTTATAATAGCGGTTATAGGTAGGTATACTCTATGTTATACTAGGAGTTAAAGGTAGGTATATACTCTGTTGTACTGGCAGTTATAGGTAGGTATATACTCTGTTCTACTAGCAGTTATAGATATGTATAGACTATGTCATACTAGCAGTTATAGGTAGGTATAGACTATGTTATACTAGCAGTTATAGGTAGGTATAGTCTATGTTATACTAGCGGTTAGAGGTAAGTATATACTATGTTATACTAGCAGTTATAGGTAGATATAGACTATGTTATACTAGCGGTTATAGGTAGGTATAGAGTATGTTATGCTAGCAGTTATAGGTAGGTATGTACTATGTTATACTAGCAGTTATAGGTAGTTATAGTCTATGTTATACTAGCGGTTATAGGTAAGTATATACTCTGTTATACTAGCAGTTATAGATAGATATAGACTATGTTATAATAGCGGTTATAGGTAGGTATATTCTATATTATACTAGCAGTTATAGGTAGATATATACTATATTATACTAGCGGTTATAGGTAGGTATATACTCTGTTATACTAGCAGTTATAGGTAGGTATATACTCTGTTATACTAGCAGTTATTGGTAGGTATAGACTATGTTATACTAGCAGTTATATGTAGGTACAGATTATGTTATACTAGCAGTTATAGCTAGGTATATACTATGTTATACTAGAAGTTATAGGTAGGTATAGATAATGTTATACTAGCAGTTATAGGTAGGTATATACTCTGTTACACTAACAGTAATAGGTAGGTATATACTATGTTATACTAGGAGTTATAGGTAGGTATATACTCTGTTGTAATGGCAGTTATTGGTAGGTATATTCTCTGTTATACTAGCAGTTATAGGTAGGTATATTCTCTGTTATACTAGCAGTTATTGGTAGGTATAGACTATGTTATACTAGCAGTTATATGTAGGTACAGATTATGTTATACTAGCAGTTATAGCTAGGTATATACTATGTTATACTAGAAGTTATAGGTAGGTATAGATAATGTTATACTAGCAGTTATGGGTAGGTATATACTCTGTTACACTAACAGTAATAGGTAGTTATATACTATGTTATACTAGGAGTTATAGGTAGGTATATACTCTGTTGTAATGGCAGTTATAGGTAGGTATATACTCTGTTATACTAGCAGTTATAGGTAGGTATAGAGTATGATATACTAGCAGTTATAAGGAGTTATTTACTCTGTCATACTAGCAGTTATAGGTAGGTATATACTCTGTTATAATAGCGGTTTTAGGTAGATATTGAGTCTGTTATACTAGCAGATATAGATAGCTATATACTCTGTTATACTAGCAGTTATATGTAGGTATAGACTATGTTATACTAGCAGATATAAGTAGCTATATACTCTGTTACACTAGCAGTTATAGGTAAGTATAGACTATGATATACCAGTGGTTAGATGTATGTATATACTCTGTTGTACTAGCAGTTATAGTTAGGTATATACTCTGTTATACTAGCAGTTATAGGTAAGTATAGAGTATGTTATACTAGCAATTATAGGTAGGTATATACTATGTTATACTAGTAGTTATATGTAGATATAGACTATATTATACTAGCAGTTATATGTAGGTATAGACTATGTTATACTAGCAGTTATAAATAGTTATATACTATGTTATACTAGAAGTTATAGGTAGGTATAGATAATGTTATACTAGCAGTTATAGGTAAGTATATACTCTGTTACACTAGCATTTATAGGTAGGTATAGAATATGTTATACCAGCGGTTAGATGTATGTATATACTCTGTTGTACTAGCAGTTATAGGTAGGTATATACTCTGTTATACTATAAGTTATAGGTAGGTATAGACTATGTTATAATAGCGGTTATAGGTAGGTATAGACTATGTTATACTAGCAATAATAGGTAGATATGGACTATGTTATACTAGCAGTTATAGGTAGGTATATACTATGTTATACTAGCAGTTATAGGTAGGTATAGAGTATCTTATACTAGCAGTTATAAGTAGGTATATATGCTGTCATATTAGCAGTTATAGGTAGGTATATACTCTGTTATACTAGCAGTTATAGGTAGGTATAGAGTATGATATACTATCAGTTATAAGGAGTTATATACTCTGTCATACTAGCAGTTATAGGTAGGTATAAACTCTGTTATACAAGCTGTTATAGGTAGGTATATAGTATGTTATACTAGCAGTAATAGGTAGGAATATACTCTGTTATAATAGTGGTTATATACTAAGTCAAAAAAGAAACGATACCTGGTGTTTATGTGTCTATAATTTCAACATTTATTAAGAAAATTCTTTGAAAATTCATAAGATGATAGTCCAACATGTTTGACAGAGGAGCATATAAAGCATAATGAGCCTCCGAAACTGTCTGCTCCGTGATGACGTGATTCGTCGGACAGGGGTCTAATGGAGTTTTCACACAGACGTCAATACCGAGTATGGGCACCATTTGCGTCTCTCACTGCAATGCACCGCCGTCGCATCGAACGGAAGAGTGTCTGAATCTCTTGCTGGTCAATATTTGTCCACTCCTGACGCAAAACATCCCTCAGTTGGTTTAACGTTACCGGCTGACGTCGTCTGACGTGCCGGTCTAACGTATCCCACAAATGTTCTATGAGCCCCACTGGAGCCGTTACGATTGTGCCCTTAGGCAAGGCATTTAAATTCCACGTTGCCTCTTCTCTCTCCCTCGTGGCGATGGAGAGAGAAGATTATGTTATACTCTCCCTCGTGGCGATGGATTCCATCAGGTCTCGAGAGTGATTTATATAAGTTGAAATAACTTGTTTCGCAATCGAGCTAAAATAAATTTGTATAAACTAAATGTTCTATGGGTGACAAGTCTGGTGACGAAGCAGGCCACGGCAGGGTTTCAATATTGTTCTGCTCCAATAATGTGGTGGAAATCCGAGCAGTATGACACCTGGCGTTGTCCTGTTGGAACAGTGTGACGTTTCTGTTGGCTTATAAGAACGGCACAACAACTGGCGCAAGGATCTCATCACAGTACCGCTGGGCGTTTAGGTTCCCGTCCACCACTAACAGTTCAGTGCGACTACCGAAGGTGATACCGCCCCACGCCATAACGCTTCCGCCCCCGAACAGATCGACCTGACGTACACATGCGTCGGCGTAACGTTCACCGCGTCTGCGATATACCCGCTCTCTGCCATCCGCTCGACGCAAACAGAACCGCGATTCATCGCTAAACATCACCGAATTCCACTGTAACCGAGTCCAGCGAGCACATTCCGTCGTCCATTACCGCCGTACGTCACGGTGACGTCGTGTCAGGATGGGTCCAACGTATGGCCGATAGGCACGAATGCCACGTTCACCGAGCCGGTTCCTGACTGTTTGTGCACTGATGCGATTGTTGGTCATCCCAGGAGTAACAGCAGCTGTGTGCGTAGCAGGTAGGAACCGGTCACGTAAATGTGACGTCCGAATGTGACGGTCCTGTTCACGCGTCGTCACACGTGGTCGACCAGATCTTGGACGGTCGTCCACCGATCCATGTGTTCGATAACGTCGAAGTAGACGTGTTATCGTGATCCGCGTAACCCCGAGTCGATTTGCGACGTCACGCTGACGTAAACCGCCGTCAATCATGCCAAAGGCACGCATTCTCTGATTGCGGTTTAGCCTAGGCATTTTGTTAGAGGTAACAATGGGTATGTAAGGTGTTTTTCCTCGATGATAATGCAATACCAGTACAATAAACCGGTTTTCCGATTTGTACATGTGTAGGAAGTTGTCTTTGTTGAGGAGCGAGTGCAAATCGGACATTCGGCTTTCCAGGATTATCGGGTGTTTATTTACCTGTGTTTATGGTTGGCTGACGTTGCAATAAGATACCCGGTACTGATACGTAATAATATATTAAACCTTTCTATGGTTTTATCCATTTTACGTCATTTTTAGTATGGTATCGTTTCTTTTTTGACTCAGTATAGATAGATATTGAGTCTGTTACACTAGCATATATAGATAGCTATATACTCTGTTATACTAGCAGTTATATGTAGGTATAGACTGTGTTATACTAGCAGATATAGGTAGCTATATACTCTGTTATACTAGCGGCTATAGATAGGTATTGACTCTGTTATATTAGCATATATAGGTAGCTATATACTCTGTTACACTAGCAGTTATAGGTATGTATACACTATGTAATACCAGTGGTTAGATATATGTATATACTCTGTTGTACTAGCAGTTATAGGTAGGTATATACTCTGTTATACTGGCAGTTATATGTAGGTATAGAGTATGTTATATACTAGCAGTTATAAGTAGGTATATACTCTGTCATACTAGCAGATATAGGTAGGAATATAATGTTATACTAGCAGTTATAGTTAGGTATAGACTAAGTTATAATAGCGGTTATAGGTAGGTATATTCTATGTAATACTAGCAGTTATAGGTAGCTATATACTCTGTTACACTAGCAGTTATAGGTAGGTATAGACTATGTTATACCAGCGGTTAGATGTATGTATATACTCTGTTGTACTAGCAGATATTGGTAGGTATATACTCTGTTATACTAGCAGTTATAGGTAGGTATAGAGTATGTTATACTAGCAGTTATAGGTAGGTATATACTATGTTATACTAGTAGTTATATGTAGATATAGACTATATTATACTAGCAGTTATAGGTAGGTATAGACTATGTTATACTAGCAGTTATAGATAGTTATATACTATGCTATGCTAGCAGTTATAGGTAGGTATATACTCTGTTATACTAGCAGTTATATGTAGGTACAGATTATGTTATACTAGCAGTTATAGCTAGGTATATACTTTGTTATACTAGAAGTTATAGGTAGGTATAGATAATGTTATACTAGCAGTTATAGGTAGGTATATACTCTGTTACACTAACAGTAATAGGTAGGTATATACTATGTTATACTAGGAGTTATAGGTAGGTATATACTCTGTTGTACTGGCAGTTATAGGTAGGTATATACTCTGTTATACTAGCAGTTATAGGTAGGTATATACTCTGTTATACTACCAGTTATAGGTAGGTATAGAGTATGTTATACTAGCAGTTATAAGTAGGTATATACGCTGTAATACTAGCAGTTATAGGGAGGTATAGACTCTGTTATACCAGCAGATAAAGGTAGCTATATACTCTGTTACACTAGAATTTATAGGTAGGTATAGACTATCTTATACCAGCGGTTAGATGTATGTATATATTATGTTGTACTAGCAGTTATAGGTAGGTATATACTCTGTTATACTATAAGTTATAGGTAGGTATAGACTATGTTATAATAGCGGTTATAGGTAGGTATAGACTATGTTATACTAGCAATAATATGTAGATATGGACTATGTTATACTAGCAGTTATAGGTAGGTATATACTATGTTATACTATAAGTTATAGGTAGGTATAGACTATGTTATAATAGCGGTTATAGGTAGGTATAGACTATGTTATGCTAGCAATAATATGTAGATATGGACTATGTTATAATAGCAGTTATAGGTAGGTATATACTATGTTATACTAGCAGTTATAGGTAGGTATAGAGTATCTTATACTAGCAGTTATAAGTAGGTATATATGCTGTCATACTAGCAGTTATAGGTAGGTATATACTCTGTTATACTAGCAGTTATATGTAGGTATAGAGTATGATATACTAGCAGTTATAAGGAGTTATATACTCTGTCATACTAGTAGTTATAGGTAGGTATATACTCTGTTATACAAGCTGTTATAGGTAGGTATATAGTATGTTATACTAGCTGTAATAGGTAGGTATATACTCTGTTATAATAGCGGTTATAGATAGATATTGAGTCTGTTATACTAGCAGATATAGATAGCTATATACTCTGTTATACTAGCAGTTATATGTAGGTATAGACTATGTTATACTAGCAGATATAGGTAGCTATATACTCTGTTATACTAGCGGCTATAGGTAGGTATTGACTCTGTTATACTAGCATATATAGGTAGCTATATACTCTGTTACACTAGCAGTTATAGGTATGTATACACTATGTAATACCAGCGGTTAGATGTATGTATATACGCTGTTGTACTAGCAGTTATAGGTAGGTATATATTCTGTTATACTGGCAGTTATATGTAGGTATAGAGTATGTTATATACTAGCAGTTATAAGTAGGTATATACTCTGTCATATTAGCAGATATAGGTAGGAATATAATGTTATACTAGCAGTTATAGTTAGGTATAGACTAAGTTATAATAGCGGTTATAGGTGGGTATATTCTATGTTATACTAGCAGTTATAGGTAGCTATATACTCTGTTACACTAGCAGTTATAGGTAGGTATAGACTATGTTATACCAGCGGTTAGATGTATGTATATACTCTGTTGTACTAGCAGTTATAGGTAGGTATATACTTTGTTATACTAGCAGTTATAGGTAGGTATAGAGTAAGTTATACTAGCAGTTATAGGTAGGTATATACTATGTTATACTAGTAGTTATATGTAGATATAGACTATATTATACTAACAGTTATAGGTACGTATAGACTATGTTATACTAGCAGTTATAGATAGTTATATACTCTACTATACTAGCAGTTATAGGTACGTATATACTCTGTAATACTATCAGTTATTGGTAGATATATACTCTGCTATACTACTAGTTATAGGTAGATATAGACTCTGTTATACTAGCAAATATAGGTAGGTATATACTATGTTAGAATAGAGGATATAGGTAGGTATAGACTATGTAATACTAGCGGTTATAGGTAGGTATAGAGTATGTTATACTAGCAGTAATAGGTAGGTATATATTATGTTATACTAGCAGTTATAGGTAGGTATAGACTATGTTATACTAGTAGTTATGTGTAGATATATACTATATTATACTAGCAGTTATAGGTAGGTATAGAATTTGTTATATTAGCAGTTATAGGTAATTATATACTCTGCTATACTAGCAGTTATAGGTAGCTATATACTCTGTTACACTAGCAGTTATATGTAGGTATATACTTTGTTATACTAGCTGTTATAGGTAGGTATAGACTGTTATAATAGCGGCTATAGGTAGATATTAACTCTGTTATACTAGCAGATATTGGTAGCTATATACTCTGTTACACTAGCAGATATAGGTATGTATAGACTATGTTATACCAGCGGTTAGATGTAAGTATATACTATGTTGTACTAGCAGTCATAGGTAGGTATATACTCTGTTATACTAGCAGTTATATGTAGGTATAGAGTATGTTATACTAGCAGTTATAAGTAGGTATATACTCTGTCATACTAGCAGATATAGGTAGGAATATAATATTATACTAGCAGTTATAGGTAGGTATAGACTATGTTATAATAGCGGTTATAGGTAGGTATATTCTATGTTATACTACCAGTTATGGGTAGGTATAGAGTATGTTATACTAGCAGTTATAAGTAGGTATATACGCTGTCATACTAGCAGTTATAGGTAGGTATATACTCTGTTATACAAGCTGTATTAGTAATAGGTAGGTATAGACTATGTTACACTAGCAGTTATAGGAAGCTATATACTATGTTATACTAGTATACCATAGTCAATACCTACCTATAACTACTAGTATAACATAGTCTATACATACCAATTACTGCTAGTATAACAGAGTATATACCTACCTCTAACCGCTAGTATAATATAGTCTATACCTACCTATAACTGCTAGTATAACATAGTCTATACCTACCTATAACTGCTAATATAACAGAGTATATACATACCTATGACCGCTAGTAAAACATAATCTATACCTACCTATAACTGCTAGTATAACAGAGTCTATACATACCAATAACTGCTAGTATAACAGAGTATATAACTACCTCTAACCGCTAGTATAATATAGTCTATACCTACCTATAACTGCTAGTAAAACAGAGTATATACATACCTATGACCACTAGTATAACAGAATCTAAACCTACCAATAACTGCTAGTATAACAGAGTATATACCTACCTATAACTGCTAGTATAGCAGAGAATATACCTACCTATAATCGCTAGTATAGCGTAGTCTATTCCTACCTATAACTGCTAGTATAACAGAATCTATATCTACATATAACTGCTAGTATAACAGAGTCTATACCTACCTATAACTGCTAGTATAACATAGTCTATATCTACCTATAACTACTAGTATACCATAATCAATACCTACCTATAACTGCTAGTAAAACAGAGTATTTACATACCTATGACCGCTAGTAAAACATAATCTATATCTACCTATAACTACTAGCAAAACATAGTCTATACCTACATATAACTGCTAGTATAACAGAATCTATATCTACATATAACTGCTAGTATAACATAGTCTATATCTACCTATAACTACTAGTATACCATAGTCAATACCTACCTATAACTGCTAGTAAAACAGAGTATATACATACCTATGACCACTAGTATAACAGAGTCTATATCTACCTATAACTACTAGCATAACATAGTCTATACCTACATATAAATGCTAGTATAACATAGTCTATACCTACCTATAACTGCTAGTATAACAGGCTATATACCTACCTATAACTGCTAGTATAACAGAGTCTATATCTACCTATAACTACTAGCATAACATAGTCTATACCTACATATAAATGCTAGTATAACATAGTCTATACCTACCTGTAACTGCTAGTATAGCAGAGTATATACCTACCTATAACTGCTAGTATAACAGAGTATATACCTACCTATAACTGCTAGTATAACAGAGTATATACCTACCTCTAACCGCTAGTATAATATAGTCTATACATACCTATAACTTCTAGTTTAACATAGTCTATACCTATCTATAACTGCTAGTAAAACAGAGTATATACATACCTATGACCGCTAGTAAAACATAATCTATATCTACCTATGACTCCTAGTATAACATAGTCTATACCTACCTATAACCGCTATTATAACAGAGTCTATACCTACCTATAACTGCTAGTATAACATATTTTATACCTATCTATTACTGCTAGTATAACAGAGTATATACCTACCTATAACTGCTAGTATTGCAGAGTATATACCTACCTATAACTGCTAGTATAACTGAGTATATACCTACCTATAACTGCTAGTATAGCAGAGTATATACCTACCGATAACTGCTAGTATAACATAGTATACACCTACCTATAACTGCTAGTATAACCGAGTATATACCTACATATAACTGCTAGTATAACATAGTCTATACATACCTATAACTGCTAGTATAACATAGTCTTTACCTACATATAACTGCTAGTATAACATAGTATATACCTACCTATAACTGCTAGTATAACATACTCTAATCTATACCTACCTATTACTGCTTGTATAACAGACTCTAAACCTACCAATAACTGCTAGTATAACAGAGTATATACCTACCTATAACTGCTAGTATAGCAGAGTATATACCTACCTATAATGGCTAGTATAGCGTAGTCTATACCTACCCATAACTGCTAGTATAACAGAATCTATATCTACATATAACTGCTAGTATAACATAGTCTATACCTACCTATAACTGCTAGTAAAACAGAGTATATACATACCTATGACCACTAGTAAAACATAATCTATATCTACCTATAACAACTAGCAAAACATAGTCTATACCTACATATAACTGCTAGTATAACATATTCTATACCTGCCAATAACTGCTAGTATAACAGAGTATATACCTACCTCTAACCGCTAGTATAATATAGTCTATACATACCTATAACTTCTAGTTTAACATAGTCTATACCTACCTATAACTGCTAGTAAAACAGAATATATACATACCTATGACCGCTAGTAAAACATAATCTATATCTACCTATGACTCCTAGT
>CM026404.1:38889611-38915826 GCA_014843695.1 Archivesica marissinica | reverse complement strand
CATTAACTACTAACATTAAATACTACATTAAATACTAACATTAAATACTAACATTAAATACAACATTAAATACTACATTAAATACTACATTAAATACTACATTAAATACTAACATTAAATACCAACATTAAATACTACATTAAATACTACATTAAATACTACATTAAATACTAACATTAAATACTACATTAAATACTACATTAAATACTAACATTAACTACTACATTAAATACTACATTAAATACTAACATTAAATACTAACATTAAATACTACATTAACTACTAACATTAACTACTAACATTAAATACTACATTAAATACTAACATTAAATACTAACATTAAATACTAACATTAAATACTACATTAAATACTAACATTAAATACTAACATTAAATACTACATTAAATACTACATTAACTACTAACATTAAATACTACATTAAATACTACATTAAATACTAACATTAAATACTACATTAAATACTACATTAACTACTAACATTAAATACTAACATTAACTACTAACATTAAATACTACATTAAATACTACATTAAATACTAACATTAAATACTACATTAACTACTAACATTAAATACTACATTAACTACTAACATTAAATACTACATTAAATACTAACATTAAATACTAACATTAAATACTACATTAACTACTAACATTAAATACTAACATTAACTACTAACATTAAATACTACATTAAATACTAACATTAACTACTAACATTAAATACTACATTAAATACTACATTAAATACTAACATTAAATACTACATTAAATACTAACATTAACTACTAACATTAAATACTACATTAAATACTACATTAAATACTAACATTAAATACTACATTAAATACTAACATTAACTACTAACATTAAATACTACATTAAATACTACATTAAATACTAACATTAAATACTACATTAAATACTAACATTAACTACTAACATTAAATACTACATTAAATACTACATTAAATACTAACATTAAATACTACATTAAATACTAACATTAACTACTAACATTAAATACTACATTAAATACTACATTAAATACTAACATTAAATACTACATTAAATACTAACATTAACTACTAACATTAAATACTACATTAACTACTAACATTAATTACTAACATTAATTACTACATTAAATACTAACATTAAATACTAACATTAAATACTAACATTAAATACTACATTAAATACTACATTAAATACTACATTAACTACTAACATTAATTACTACATTAAATACTAACATTAAATACTACATTAAATACTACATTAACTACTAACATTAATTACTACATTAAATACTAACATTAAATACTACATTAAATACTACATTAAATACTACATTAAATACTACATTAAATACTAACATTAAATACTACATTATATACTACATTAACTACTAACATTAAATACTACATTAAATACTACATTAAATACTAACATTATATACTACATTAAATACTACATTAACTACTACATTAAATACTACATTAAATACTACATTAAATACTAACATTATATACTACATTAAATACTACATTAAATACTACATTAACTACTAACATTATATACTACATTAAATACTACATTAACTACTAACATTAACTACTAACATTAAATACCATTGATTGGTTAAAATATCATAGTGTACGAACACTTGTCAACAGGTTCTATTGTGTACCGCGCGAGTCCCGGATTATCGGGGAATTCGAGATATATTAAAGTATTCTGGGATATCAGGTTCAATGAGTTAAGTTTTACTTTTACTGATATCCATGCAAAAATAAGACTTTTGAAGTTCTGTTATTGAATAAAACAGTTTTTTGCTATTCCTGAACAATTTACAAAATGCAGTTATACTATTTGAGATATCAGATGGGTACACGAAAGGCGTATCTGTGAGGTAATCATTAGGATTCGATACACAAAAGCCGTATGTATGGAGTAAAGAGTTAAATGGTATTCTTATTATATTCTGCGGAGGCTAATTTTGGACAGACGTAAATAATTTAGCAAATTCTCTAACTCGCTGTACATAGAATCTAATACCATGTTGAAGTAACTAGAAATATGAATAGCATTAAACATTGTAATCATCATGGAGAAAACGAAGTTTCAACATGTAAATTATACATATACATTCATTGCAAAAAACGCACACTATTATGAATTGTGCATTGAATATCTCATGGAAACTATATTTAATTCTGGTAAAATTTTAATATGAAATGATTTACCAAGTCTCTGTAACATCATGAAAACTCAGTCCAAGATGCAGCTATACAGTAACATTATCAATATTATTGTTTTCCAGTACCAGTATGTAGCAACACAATATTACCTCATCCATTTGTCCTGGCATAAAAATGAATTCTCTGTTTAGAAGCTTCTCCAATAAGCTGTACTTCGACTTCAATTCAGCTGAAATATATACCGACAACTGAGAACGATTTTATCTCTCTAACACACAGCTGTGAGTGGCTAGTGATTGACATACATATCTATCTAACCTACAGCTGTGATTGACATATATATCTATCTAACCCACAGCTGTGAGTGGCTAGTGATTGACATATATATCTATCTAACCCACAGCTGTGAGTGGCTAGTGATTGACATATATATCTCTCTAACCCACAGCTGTGAGTGGCTAGTGATTGACATATATATCTATCTAACCCACAGCTGTGACTGGCTAGTGATTGACATATATATCTCTCTAACCCACAGCTGTGAGTGGCTAGTGATTGACATATATATATCTATCTAACCCACAGCTGTGATTGACATATATATCTCTCTAACCCACAGCTGTGACTGGCTAGTGATTGACATATCTCTCTAACCCACAGCTGTGAGTGGCTAGTGATTGACATATATATATATCTAACCCACAGCTGTGATTGACATATATATCTATCTAACCCACAGCTGTGAGTGGCTAGTGATTGACATATATATCTCTCTAAACCATAGCTGTGAGTGGCTAGTGAATGACATATATATCTATCTAACACACAGCTGTGAATGACATATATATCTATCAAATGCACAGCTGTGAGTGGCAAGTGATTGACATATATATATCTATCTAACTCACAGCTGTGAATGACATATATATCTATCAAATGCTCAGCTGTGACTGGCTAGTGATTGACATATATATCTATCAAATGCACAGCTGTGACTGGCTAGTGATTGACATATATATCTATCAAATGCACAGCTGTGACTGGCTAGTGATTGACATATATATCTATCAAATGCACAGCTGTGATTGGCTAGTGATTGACATATATTTCTATCTATCAAATGCACAGCTGTGACTGGCTATTGATTGACATATATCTATCAAATGCACATCTGTGACTGGCTAGTGATTGACATATATATATATCAAATGCACAGCTGTGACTGGCTAGTGATTGACATATATATATATCAAATGCTCAGCTGTGACTGGCTAGTGATTGACATATATATCTATCAAATGTACAGCTGTGACTGGCTAGTGATTGACATATATATCTATCAAATGCACAGCTGTGACTGGCTAGTGATTGACATATATATATATCAAATGCTCAGCTGTGACTGGCTAGTGATTGACATATATATCTATCAAATGTACAGCTGTGACTGGCTAGTGATTGACATATATATCTATCAAATGCTCAGCTGTGACTGGCTAGTGATTGACATATATATCTATCAAATGCACAGCTGTGACTGGCTAGTGATTGACATATATATATATCTATCAAATGCACAGCTGTGATTGGCTAGTGATTGACATATATTTCTATCTATCAAATGCACAGCTGTGACTGGCTAGTGATTGACATATATATCTATCAAATGCTCAGCTGTGACTGGCTAGTGATTGACATATATATATATCAAATGTACAGCTGTGACTGGCTAGTGATTGACATATATATCTATCAAATGCACAGCTGTGACTGGCTAGTGATTGACATATATATATATCTATCAAATGCACAGCTGTGATTGGCTAGTGATTGACATATATTTCTATCTATCAAATGCACAGCTGTGACTGGCTAGTGATTGACATATATATCTATCAAATGCTCAGCTGTGACTGGCTAGTGATTGACATATATATCTATCAAATGTACAGCTGTGACTGATTAGTGATTGACATATATATCTATCAAATGCACAGCTGTGACTGGCTAGTGATTGACATATATATCTATCAAATGCAGCTGTGATGGCTAGTGATTGACATATATATCTATCAAATGCACAGCTGTGACTGGCTAGTGATTGACATATATATCTATCAAATGCACAGCTGTGACTGGCTAGTGATTGACATATATATCTATCAAATGTACAGCTGTGACTGGCTAGTGATTGACATATATATCTATCAAATGTACAGCTGTGACTGGCTAGTGATTGACATATATATCTATCAAATGCACAGCTGTGACTGGCTAGTGATTGACATATATATCTATCAAATGCACAGCTGTGACTGGCTAGTGATTGACATATATATCTATCAAATGCACAGCTGTGATTGGCTAGTGATTGACATATATATCTATCAAATGCACAGCTGTGACTGGCTATTGATTGACATATATATCTATCAAATGCACAGCTGTGACTGGCTAGTGATTGACATATATATCTATCAAATGCTCAGCTGTGACTGGCTAGTGATTGACATATATATCTATCAAATTACAGCTGTGACTGGCTAGTGATTGACATATATATCAATCACAGCTGTGACTGGCTAGTGATTGACATATATATCTATCAAATGCACAGCTGTGACTGGCTAGTGATTGACATATATATCTATCAAATGTACAGCTGTGACTGGCTAGTGATTGACATATATATCTATCAAATGCACAGCTGTGACTGGCTAGTGATTGACATATATATATATCTATCAAATGCACAGCTGTGATTGGCTAGTGATTGACATATATTTCTATCTATCAAATGCACAGCTGTGACTGGCTAGTGATTGACATATATATCTATCAAATGCTCAGCTGTGACTGGCTAGTGATTGACATATATATATATCAAATGTACAGCTGTGACTGGCTAGTGATTGACATATATATCTATCAAATGCACAGCTGTGACTGGCTAGTGATTGACATATATATATATCTATCAAATGCACAGCTGTGATTGGCTAGTGATTGACATATATTTCTATCTATCAAATGCACAGCTGTGACTGGCTAGTGATTGACATATATATCTATCAAATGCTCAGCTGTGACTGGCTAGTGATTGACATATATATCTATCAAATGTACAGCTGTGACTGATTAGTGATTGACATATATATCTATCAAATGCACAGCTGTGACTGGCTAGTGATTGACATATATATCTATCAAATGCTCAGCTGTGACTGGCTAGTGATTGACATATATATCTATCAAATGCTCAGCTGTGACTGGCTAGTGATTGACATATATATCTATCAAATGTACAGCTGTGACTGGCTAGTGATTGACATATATATCTATCAAATGTACAGCTGTGACTGGCTAGTGATTGACATATATATATATCAAATGCACAGCTGTGACTGGCTAGTGATTGACATATATATCTATCAAATGCACAGCTGTGACTGGCTAGTGATTGACATATATATATATATCAAATGTACAGCTGTGACTGGCTAGTGATTGACATATATATCTATCAAATGCACAGCTGTGACTGGCTAGTGATTGACATATATTTCTATCTATCAAATGCACAGCTGTGACTGGCTAGTGATTGACATATATATCTATCAAATGCTCAGCTGTGACTGGCTAGTGATTGACATATATATCTATCAAATGTACAGCTGTGACTGGCTAGTGATTGACATATATATCTATCAAATGCACAGCTGTGACTGGCTAGTGATTGACATATATATCTATCAAATGCACAGCTGTGACTGGCTAGTGATTGACATATATATCTATCAAATGCTCAGCTGTGACTGGCTAGTGATTGACATATATATCTATCAAATGTACAGCTGTGACTGGCTAGTGATTGACATATATATCTATCAAATGTACAGCTGTGACTGGCTAGTGATTGACATATATATCTATCAAATGCACAGCTGTGACTGGCTAGTGATTGACATATATATCTATCAAATGCACAGCTGTGACTGGCTAGTGATTGACAATATATATCTATCAAATGTACAGCTGTGACTGGCTAGTGATTGACATATATATCTATCAAATGCACAGCTGTGACTGGCTAGTGATTGACAATATATATATATCAAATGCACAGCTGTGACTGGCTAGTGATTGACATATATATCTATCAAATGTACAGCTGTGACTGGCTAGTGATTGACATATATATCTATCAAATGCACAGCTGTGACTGGCTAGTGATTGACATATATATCTATCAAATGCACAGCTGTGACTAGCTAGTGATTGACATATATATATATCTATCAAATGCACAGCTGTGACTGGCTAGTGATTGACATATATATCTATCAAATGCACAGCTGTGATTGGCTAGTGATTGACATATATTTCTATCTATCAAATGCACAGCTGTGACTGGCTAGTGATTGACATATATATCTATCAAATGTACAGCTGTGATTGGCTAGTGATTGACATATATATCTATCAAATGCTCAGCTGTGACTGGCTAGTGATTGACATATATATCTATCAAATGTACAGCTGTGACTGATTAGTGATTGACATATATATCTATCAAATGTACAGCTGTGACTGGCTAGTGATTGACATATATATCTATCAAATGTACAGCTGTGACTGGCTAGTGATTGACATATATATCTATCAAATGTACAGCTGTGACTGGCTAGTGATTGACATATATATCTATCAAATGCACAGCTGTGACTGGCTAGTGATTGACATATATATCTATCAAATGTACAGCTGTGACTGGCTAGTGATTGACATATATATCTATCAAATGCACAGCTGTGACTGGCTAGTGATTGACATATATATCTATCAAATGTACAGCTGTGACTGGCTAGTGATTGACATATATATCTATCAAATGTACAGCTGTGACTGGCTAGTGATTGACATATATATCTATCAAATGCACAGCTGTGACTGGCTAGTGATTGACATATATATCTATCAAATGTACAGCTGTGACTGGCTAGTGATTGACATATATATCTATCAAATGCACAGCTGTGACTGGCTAGTGATTGACATATATATCTATCAAATGTACAGCTGTGACTGGCTAGTGATTGACATATATATCTATCAAATGTACAGCTGTGACTGGCTAGTGATTGACATATATTATCTATCAAATGCACAGCTGTGACTGGCTAGTGATTGACATATATATCTATCAAATGTACAGCTGTGACTGGCTAGTGATTGACATATATATCTATCAAATGCACAGCTGTGACTGGCTAGTGATTGACATATATATCTATCAAATGTACAGCTGTGACTGGCTAGTGATTGACATATATATCTATCAAATGTACAGCTGTGACTGGCTAGTGATTGACATATATATCTATCAAATGTACAGCTGTGACTGGCTAGTGATTGACATATATATCTATCAAATGTACAGCTGTGACTGGCTAGTGATTGACATATATATCTATCAAATGTACAGCTGTGACTGGCTAGTGATTGACATATATATCTATCAAATGTACAGCTGTGACTGGCTAGTGATTGACATATATATCTATCAAATGTACAGCTGTGACTGGCTAGTGATTGACATATATATCTATCAAATGTACAGCTGTGACTGGCTAGTGATTGACATATATATCTATCAAATGTACAGCTGTGACTGGCTAGTGATTGACATATATATCTATCAAATGTACAGCTGTGACTGGCTAGTGATTGACATATATATCTATCAAATGTACAGCTGTGACTGGCTAGTGATTGACATATATATCTATCAAATGTACAGCTGTGACTGGCTAGTGATTGACATATATATCTATCAAATGTACAGCTGTGACTGGCTAGTGATTGACATATATATCTATCAAATGTACAGCTGTGACTGGCTAGTGATTGACATATATATCTATCAAATGCACAGCTGTGACTGGCTAGTGATTGACATATATATCTATCAAATGCACAGCTGTGACTGGCTAGTGATTGACATATATATATATCAAATGTACAGCTGTGACTGGCTAGTGATTGACATATATATCTATCAAATGCACAGCTGTGACTGGCTAGTGATTGACATATATATCTATCAAATGTACAGCTGTGACTGGCTAGTGATTGACATATATATCTATCAAATGTACAGCTGTGACTGGCTAGTGATTGACATATATATCTATCAAATGCACAGCTGTGACTGGCTAGTGATTGACATATATATCTATCAAATGTACAGCTGTGACTGGCTAGTGATTGACATATATATCTATCAAATGCACAGCTGTGACTGGCTAGTGATTGACATATATATCTATCAAATACACAGCTGTGACTGGCTAGTGATTGACATATATATCTATCAAATGTACAGCTGTGATTGGCTAGTGATTGACATATATATCTATCAAATGCACAGCTGTGACTGGCTAGTGATTGACATATATATCTATCAAATGTACAGCTGTGACTGGCTAGTGATTGACATATATATCTATCAAATGTACAGCTGTGACTGGCTAGTGATTGACAATATATCTATCTATCAAATACACAGCTGTGACTGGCTAGTGATTGACATATATATCTATCAAATGTACAGCTGTGACTGATTAGTGATTGACATATACATCTATCAAATGTACAGCAGTTGTACTTTGTCACGATAATTTGTTGTGTATATTTTGTGTATTGTACAACGATGAGACTTAAATAAAGAATAAATCTGTAATGCTTAGTATTGTTTGGTCTCTATATTTAGTGCAGCGGTCAATGGCCCAAAAGAGCTCTAATTAAGGAGTTAGTGCTCCCCGAGGTAGAACAAAAAAACGAAATTGGTATATTATCATCAATTAGGGTCTTATGCAAGCAAGTTCTTGGCATGTTCAATTCGATGATTCAATGTTTTTTATTCTTACTTTACTATATGGTATTGCTATTTTCAAAAGTAAAATAATTTGCAGGGTAGGGTAAATATTTTGAGAAATGCATATTTATAACACCTATAAAACGATACATGTTACATACCGTTGGAAAGGTAATACAATGTTCTAATTGTTTGGCTTATTTAATATAATGTATTAATTAAGTCGGCGTCATACTGATGCCATAATTAACATTTTGCCATCGAAACTGTAAGTGCGCATAATCTTGGTCTCAATACTTCGTTTTATTTTATGTCTCATCACAAAATTACACTATTTAGTGGAAGAAATGGAGACAATAAAGAGTAGCTACTGTGAAAATGAACACTATATGTTTATACATCAAGCAAGATGAACTTATATGAAATTGTTAAAGGGGAAGTGTAATGCCGATTTTAACATAAAATCACAAAATCTTCACTTTGAACTATTATCAAGTGTCCATGTCAAGTACTATAATATTATGTTTTGTACCGATACATCAGATTAATATTGGTCTTCTAGTGTTGCTTGGATGTTACCTTTAAACATTCTGCATAACAACGACATTTTTCAGTACAATTAAGTCCGGCCTGAATGCATTGACAGTGCTGCTTATTATCACACATTGAATCTGTGCAAAATAAGTGTCATTGCTCTAACTTCAACTGGTGCTGGATCTTTCTCGAAAAAGACAGCGGCAATAGCACCATCAGGCAGTCTTCTCCAGCCATGGCCAATTGGGCTACTGACATCAGGCCGCTGAATGTGACTATGCTTCCAAATGTATAATTGGTAAGCGCAGCGACGTACGGGCTGTGTGAAAGCATCCTTGGTTGGTGGTAGATCGGCAACAGATTTGTCTGTAGATGTAGCAATAACATATCTAAGTTCATCTAAATCAGCACACAATTGGCCGTTTTCTTTCTTATTATTCCCATACAGTGTCAATGCATACAGCCTAGTTATACTCTGCATCTCATTAGATACCTGTAGCTTGTCACCCAGCAATGATATCGGCTGAATGTCATGCATGTTCTTTTGTAGGATGTTGAATGCTGTTCGTTTGCCATTCCTAAACAATGAACTTGTACCATCACATCCCGTTAAAGACATGTATTGCAGGTAGGCATTGTGTTAGAGCTGCACCCAAGGTTGACGTCACTTCATTGATTGGGATGAATCTTTGCCTATTCGTCAATGCCCCTTCGTGACCAGCATGCATGCACGTGTTGATGGGTATATCTCCGCGGCCACAGTAATACAACAGCAACACCAATACATCGGTTTCATCACAGCGCACAATAATGCGAGTATGGTTGTCCACAGAATCTATAACATGCAGTAACCTTCTTGTGTCAGTTTCCTCGTGTGTACTGTACAAATGTACCAGGTCAAACACCGACGTTGGTGTTATTTGCCTGGTAATTTCACAATTGTCATAGCCACCTGCAAGTATAACGCAACTTCCAACAGGGATGTGCACTTGTATATGTGCTTCTATGTACTCTGAAGTATGAGATGTCAATGAGCCTTTGTTCTTTGAATGTTTCAAGAATCGTTTGTAATTTGGAACATTGCGTGCACCCAAGACTACATGTGACACAGTTTCACTACCACCAGCTCGTCGGTTAAGCAGCATTTTTAATCGAGTCAGGCGTGTCGTATCGATCGAATACAATAACACAAGTTACAACTGATAGCCTACCACGCATGGTTGATATAAGTCTATTCATAACAATATTTGCTAATTCATCAAATGTCTTGAACAATCTATCATTCAGTGTCTGTAACATGGCCATTCCATCAATAATGTATGCGGTGCTTTGCAATGGCATCTTACTGTCGTCACACAACCTCTTCTCACTGAACGTTTATTCCCATTTTCCATGTAACCAGTCAGTGATGTGGCTATATCTTGAGATGCAACCAAACCAGTGAATATGTTAATCAACATTTCAGGTACATCTTCTAAGTCGAATGGATTTTGCCACTGGTCTGATATAATATCAACTATTTGACGTGAATCCTTTGCATCTCTTGTACTATTCTTAGCACTCTCAGTCTCATTCTCGTCGGCAATGCCACAAAACGACTTAATGCACGCTGCATACTTTCCAGTTAAATGTCGGGTAATCAGTCACCTGGTCAAAGCACTTTTGATCAATGTGAACCCGACGACCCCATCACGACTTTTACAGTCCTTATTCACTGACTGTTCCAATGCCTGGTCAGTGGCAACACAGTTTAATAGATTGTTGTTGGATCGCCGGACCATATATCCCCCTTCAAGAAGATGTTGGTACGCAGGTGGGTTTTTGGATTCCAACATTCTCATCTCGGTAAGATATACAGGTAAGTACTTTGCATAATTATTACGCCCAGCAGCCCGCAGGATGTGGATTGCTTCTGCAACAGCATTCAGGTGTAATAGAAAATCTGTGCTGCGATCTTCCCGAAGTAGACGTAACAAAATATGCACTCCTTTTAGAAACTTAAACCAATAGTCAAATGTCTGTGATTGCTGTACCCCTTTACTCACAAACTTAGCTTCAGAAATTGAAAATAGCATCTTGTTAATAGTGCCAATCAAATCAGTTGACAAGAGCCTTGTCATGGTAGGTAAATGAACGTTGCAAATCTTCTAAGTCAAGCCGAAGTGCATTGGACATGAACTCCGTGCCATTGGCAGTAGCCATCCATTTTGTTAAACCTTCAAACAGCAGTTCAGTTAAAGCTTCCATTGCCAACCTAAGTGCTCGATTGCCTCTTGACAGATGTTTTCCTTGCAAAAGCATTGTGCACGAACTATCTGCATACACTCCCGACTCAGTCAAGAATGCATGCAGGCCACCATAAGCTTACAGTTTACCGATGCTAGCTATCAATGCCATCAGAAGATGCATCACGCCAAGCCGCATAGTCACCTGGTCTTGCAACAACTCCATAACAATTCCTGAGCTTTGCTATAAATGGAAAGGTCTGCGGTTACAAATATATGTTCTTGGCCAAGCGATTATGCCAAACGTACTATTTGAATCAAGGCAGTATATATTGTATTCAGATCAGTGGGTTGAGCATGTATGTAAGCATCCGGTAAGTATCGGATGGTTGTTATAGGCTGTGTAGATTCTGACAACATGGCATTAAATGCTGTCCACCAAAGGAATCTCATTTTGTTTGCTTATATACCTAGCAAGACACCAAAGCAAATCCATGGAAACAGCTGTATTGAACGAATATAGATATTTGTCCATGTTGATGGAGACTGTTGTTGGAACAACTGGGGGCTCGGGGCGATTGGGCGGTTTTCTATATCTCTCAATCAAGTTAGATTCATCTATACCATCATTTTCTGTCAGCGTCTTACTGGTTACTCGTGGCATGCGAATACTTGGCACATGTGTTGTGTTACGCTGAAAATGACAGCTGCCATTAAGTGGGTTGTGGACTTGCCATCGAGTGTTTCTTCATTCTGATCGAAGTTGTCAATTGCTGCATCTATGGATGAAGGGCCTTCTGTCCCGATCGGGATCAATCCTGCAGGAATATACCTGTTATCATCTCCGATCTGGCATTTAGCCAACGACGACAGAAATCACCTTACTTCATCATAACTCATACAAGACCCAAGAGAATGCAACATGTCAATTAGTTGTTTACTCCCATCGTCATGGTGAATTTGTACAGCTAGTCCAAGTTTTGTAATATACTCATGATCTATGATGTAAATTGTTTAAACGGAAATAATTTCAACCTTATGTGATGCTAGCGTTCTGCTCTAGAAACAGTTTATTCTCTGTATCATATTAGCATCAGAACAAATAGCTTAATGTTTTATAAAATAAATATAAAATGTTGTTGAATTGTATAATTTTATTTCGCATATTACTACAGCATCATGCTACTATATATAGGAAATGTTCACATTTTAATACTTCTAATTGATAATGATGTTTCGCTTATTGATCAAGCGAGTACAATTGATACCCAAATCACTCATGTTTTGTACAAATTATATATATAAAATATAAATTTAGCATCACAAAATATATCTACTTCCGTTTTTGACTACTATTACGTATGGCGTCACCCTGGCGTCATCCTCATATTACTGCAAAATAAATCCTTGCAACATCAAGTACAACTCATACCCGTTCCAACGGTATATAATATAGACGATTTCATTTCTTTGATAGTTGTTTTATTTTCAAAATACTACCCCTACCCCCTTTTATTTTTAGGCGTTTAAAAAACACTACATCTTATTAAAAGCTCTATAAATTTCACCGTTTTGAATAGGCCAAGAACTATTTTCGAGTCTATTAAACATTAACCTACAAGAATATACCAATTTCGCTTTGTTCTACCTCGGGGAGCACCCTAGTCAAAATTCCTGGCCCAAACCACTGCTCTAATTCAATTCTAATTCAAGTTACCAGCTTTCTATTCAGCAGTGAAGCTAACATTGATTAGCAAAGACAGCTGGGTCAGTTGTTGGGAGTCTATTGCAACTCTATATTAAAACTTTAGTTCACCAGTTATTTCAGGTGAGTGACAAAATAAGAGTAAAACAAAACATTCCTGTACATAAACGTGGCTTGTAAACGTGGAATAAAGCAGTGGCCGTAATATCATATGGGCTAAATCGACTTTTGTTTTACTTATTGTACCACACGCCATATGATTGGTTCTATTGTTTCGTTTTAACCAATAGAAGACCATGTCTTATCGAATGCGAGGCTACAAATCGGTGTGTGGTGATGTATAGTCAAGTTAGTCCACACAAAACAGTCACTTTTTTCTCAAACCACAACTGATCCAAATGCATTTTAGACAGATGTCTTCGATTGCCAATCAGTTAATAAGGAAAACCATGAAATTCCCTATTATTTACCGTTTTTTCCCCACTCATTCGACATTTCCCATACTTTTCCAAGCTGGGAGCACAGACAACAAAATTCCAGACTTATCCCAAATTCCCGGTAGGCATGGGAACCATGAATATCACAATTTGGCTTTCAGAATTTATAAACTAATGGTTCCAACATTCTCGAACATGATTGTATTATTAGCCATCATTAGCCATATGACTTTTGTCACAATTGAGCTAAAATAAATTGGCAGTAACCAATCTTCAGACAATTAATGAAGCTTAGAGCACTATTAAATATTATTCATTATTTTTAATGCTATTCTTAGGAAATCATTGACACTGCACATCAATGATAGTACACCTCCACCCCCTTACCCTTCATGAAGCTATGTGTGTTTTACGTTTATTTATCATCGCTACCGGTTGCCCATATGAGTGACGCCTCCTGAAGAGATTAGTCATTTTAGATTTTTGGAGGATATTGCAATGATACAGACAGAGACCCATTCCAGAATCTCCTCTGGTTCTTTTATGTGCACAGTGTACAGCACCGACACAAGACCTCGGTTTAATGTCCCATCTGAAAGAATGTTAATTTTATTAGGGTCAGACGGGGGATCGAACCTGCGATCCCTGGATTACCAGTCCAGCATGTTACCACTGGACTACAGATCCGTCTGTAATTCATGAATCTTCGCAGTGTATTACATTTTATATGAAATCACTTAATAAGACACCAATTAAATTTTAAGTATAAATTAATCACAACTAATCGAACCTAATTGATGGAGTGGTCCCTTTATTCAGTTCCTATTGACTGTCATGCTAATTAGAGACTATGTGTAAAAATTTGCCTTCAACTATAATCATATAATTGATGGACAGGTAATGAAAATTGCCCAGTGGACGAAACCTCTCATTTTCACTCTATTTTATAGATGAACTGGTAAGTCGAGGAAAAGTCCAGAATGGGCTCTTGTAGTAGATCAGCCTTTGTTTAACTATATACCGGTATTCAAAGGCTATCCCTACCCCAACTCTAAAAATTTCAACGGATTTGCAGTATAAACAAAAGTGACACTTGGCAGCTTTCTAAATCTGGAAATCCAGCATATTTTGAAAATCTTTCCCACATTCTGTACTTATGATCGGGGTCAGTCAGTCAGGTCACACAGTATGTTTGACAATACGATACTTAGTGGGGTATAGCCTAATCAACAGCCAGTCACAAAAATGTATTACTAATTATTTTCCAAATCCCCCCCCACCACATGTGGATATGACGAATGCCAGAGGAATCCCTGCTATGGAAGACCACAGGTATTTGAAGTTTCATCTATATTATTTATAAAAAAACATCAGAAAAATTGCATAGATTTGTGAATTATTTAATAAACACTTTGTAGGTGGTAAAACATTGTAAATGTTTATTATTTGTTCAAATTCCAAACATTATTTTGTAGATAATCCAACAAGTTGACCCTATGGGGAAGATAGAACACTTACCTATTGACAGATTATCTTGTATGGGGAAGATAGAACACTTACCTATTGACAGATTATCTTGTATGGGGAAGATAGAACACTTACCTATTGACAGATTATCTTGTATGAGGAAGATAGAACACTTACCTATTGACAGATTATCTTGTATGAGGAAGATAGAACACTTACCTATTGACAGATTATCTTGTATGGGGAAGATAGAACACTTACCTATTGACAGATTATCTTGTATGGGGAAGATAGAACACTTACCTATTGACAGATTATCTTGTATGGGGAAGATAGAACACTTACCTATTGACAGATTATCTTGTATGAGGAAGATAGAACACTTACCTATTGACAGATTATCTTGTATGAGGAAGATAGAACACTTACCTATTGACAGATTATCTTGTATGGGGAAGATAGAACACTTACCTATTGACAGATTATCTTGTATGGGGAAGATAGAACACTTACCTATTGACAGATTATCTTGAACACAGGAATTGATTGGTATCGCTATCAAGGCAATTCTGACAAACACATTTAGAAGCTGGTTTCTATAGAGACACACCATCATTTCCTGAGCTGCTGATGTCATCAAGTTATCTTCATTCTGATTGGCTAACGTATTGTCTGCTGCCACAAGTTCGACAATGTCATCTGTTGTTACTTGTGCAATGTTTTTATGAATGAATATATTATGTCTAATTACAGCTTCAGCAGATTCATTTACTGGAATGAAAATAAAGAGAAACTTTACAACCATAATAATGATGTGACTGTCACATATCTACGCCTAAAGTTCCATTACATAATAGAATTTGTAAATTGTGCAACAGTGGTTTAGATAAATAACAGTTGATTATAGACTGTGATTTATATTCTGATATAAGAGTAATACTTTTTGAAAGTATCACATTGATAAATAACGAGTATACATATGTCATCTAAGGATCATTAATGCAAACAAAAGACATACAGTTTAAACTCGGCACCACATTATGCATTATGTATAAAAGAAAAGCCTAATGCTAATGTGAATATGCATTGCCAATAAATCTATTTTATTGGAATGACACAATATTTTAAAAATTAAAAAAATGCAACTTTTAAGTGTTAAGGCTATCCATTCTGTAAATACATTTATTTTAGAATTGAATTTTTTAAACAATTATAATTGTGTTTTAATACGTGTTTAAAACTATTAAGTGTATTATAGGTGGATTACGGCCGGATATTGAGGTTTTATGCTTCTTATATTATGCTGAACATGTACATAATTGATATATGACACAATAATAAACTAAATTGTGTGTTGGTCTATCTAGTTTTATGCTTAAATTTGTTTCTTTGTTTTTGGACCAAACATATAAGGTGATAAAGTGACCTTCCATGTTTACTGGTGGACATACACCCACCCACAGGTGTCCCACTCTCACACAAAAGTATTAGACATATCTAGTGGATTCAGACATACCACAATGAGATATTGAAGTCAATGGCCATAATCACTCGGCCAGAGAGACTACTATGTTATGAAAAATATGGGCAGAAATACAGATGACTAAGTGTGCTTACATACAAGTTAATTAACTCAATACAGAAACTGAAGTACAGTTTAACTGCATTTCTAATTTATTTAGTTTAAATTTATATTTCCCAATATCATATAGATTTTTGCGCATAATTCCTATATACATGCATTAATGATAAGAGTTTTGTAGAATTCTTCTCTAATTGACGATTACGAGCAGATAAATTGATTTTTCAACCATTACTAAAATAAAGAACATATGAGAAAATGGGCACGTTGACATTTTTCAGAAAAATGGGAAGAAATTGTTTAAACTGGAGTAAAAATATTGATTATAGAACATCATTAATATTAGCATCTTTCAAACGTTCTTTTAAAAATATCTGTTCATGTGCGTCACTAAACAAGTCGCAACTTTCTTAATTGGCAACTTATGGAGTTGTAATTTTCACTATAGAGGCTGTCCGATTAGCGCAGTGGTTAGCGCACTCGTTTCTCACCAATGCAACCCGGGTTCGATCCTTGGACAGGGAAGTATGTGAGATGGTACGATGGTCGCCGGATCGGACAGGTGGGTTTTCTCCGGGTACTCTGGTTTCCTCCCACACGAATGACCACAGATGCGCTTTCATCCGCGCCAACGAGAGTGATTAATATCAGTTGTTAGAACTTGCTTCGCAATCATTGTAAATTAAATAAAGTTTGTAATTTTCACAATGTGTTTTTGAGAACTTATTTTTGTTAATTATGTCCGAGGGTCCGGTCCCTCTTCATGCATCGCCTGCTATATCACAATTTAATGGCATAGTAAATTGTCTATATACTGTTGTCATTGATTTGGGTCATAGTTCAGGCTATATGCAGAAGCAGAGGACTGACCATTTGGGTTCAACATCTCATTTTACATGGAAATAAAACAAAATCATCATCACATCTGCTGGAATCTTCATGTATAATAACCAGGAAGATATGCTTTACCTGGCCAATCTATGTACATTCCGAGATTATACGCCTGTCGCTTTAACCAGTCTGTTTCTTTCACCAACTGTTTCATTGCTATGCCCTCCAGATTCTGCAACAAGACTGCGGCTATGATGGACCAGGGAGCTATTGCCATGTTTCGCAATTGCTGTAGAGTTATATCATAACTTAACCTCTGTAGCAACGCCTGCTCCTGCACAGACAGACTGGCTATGTACCTGTAAGGAAAACCTATAAGATTAACTAACAGTCCAACAGGTTAATATGAAATGGGCACAGGGAAAGCCATGATCAATTACTCAACTAGACATGATGTGACGAATATGACACATGCCATCAAAGTTTTTGACATCTAAGGAAGATTACAAGGATACTTCAGTGCATTATATTTACCCGAATGATCATTGAAAGCATTCTTATCACAAGCCGTGCTAGCCACCAGTGATAATATCTTTCTATGTTCATAAGTGAAATAGTATTCGATCAATCAGTATTTATGATAGAAACCGATGCAACCGTGCACTAAATGACGCTAGAAGGTCATATTTAGACGACAAAAATAACATTTCATCATTCGGCTATTTCATGTATAAATTTGGCACAGTTACAACACTCGATGTTCGGTTTAGAAATAAAATTAAATAAGGTTCGCTTTTCCAGAATTAGTTTGGACTACATGTGCAAAGCATAAAATATTTTATTCCAATGCGTTCATGTTATTTTACTGATATATGTCTATAGTGATGTTATCTATACCCGGTACAACTACACATGTGTCGTACATCTCATCTATAGGTGACGTACTGTGTAGCACTACCATGACTACATACCTAGGTGATGTACTGTAGGACTACCATGACAACATGCCTAGGTGATGTACTGTAGCACTACCATGACAACATACCTAGGTGATGTACTGTGTAGCACTACCATGACTACATACCTAGGTGATGTACTGTGTAGCACTACCATGACTACATACCTAGGTGATGTACTGTAAGACTACCATGACTACATACCTAGGTGATGTACTGTGTAGCACTACCATGACTACATACCTAGGTGATGTACTGTGTAGCACTACCATGACTACATACCTAGGTGATGTACTGTAAGACTACCATGACTACATACCTAGGTGATGTACTGTGTAGCACTACCATGACTACATACCTAGGTGATGTACTGTGTAGCACTACCATGACTACATACCTAGGTGATGTACTGTAAGACTACCATGACTACATACCTAGGTGATGTACTGTGTAGCACTACCATGACTACATACCTAGGTGATGTACTGTGTAGCACTACCATGACTACATACCTAGGTGATGTACTGTGTAGCACTACCATGACTACATACCTAGGTGATGTACTGTAGGACTACCATGACTACATACCTAGGTGATGTACTGTGTAGCACTACCATGACTACATACCTAGGTGATGTACTGTGTAGCACTACCATGACTACATACCTAGGTGATGTACTGTAACTACCATGACTACATACCTAGGTGATGTACTGTAGCACTACCATGACTACATACCTAGGTGATGTACTGTGTAGCACTACCATGACTACATACCTAGGTGATGTACTGTAAGACTACCATGACTACATACCTAGGTGATGTACTGTGTAGCACTACCATGACTACATACCTAGGTGATGTACTGTGTAGCACTACCATGACTACATACCTAGGTGATGTACTGTGTAGCACTACCATGACTACATACCTAGGTGATGTACTGTAGGACTACCATGACTACATACCTAGGTGATGTACTGTAAGACTACCATGACTACATACCTAGGTGATGTACTGTGTAGCACTACCATGACTACATACCTAGGTGATGTACTGTAAGACTACCATGACTACATACCTAGGTGATGTACTGTAAGACTACCATGACTACATACCTAGGTGATGTACTGTGTAGCACTACCATGACTACATACCTAGGTGATGTACTGTAGCACTACCATGACTACATACCTAGGTGATGTACTGTGTAGCACTACCATGACTACATACCTAGGTGATGTACTGTGTAGCACTACCATGACTACATACCTAGGTGATGTACTGTGTAGCACTACCATGACTACATACCTAGGTGATGTACTGTGTAGCACTACCATGACTACATACCTAGGTGATGTACTGTGTAGCACTACCATGACTACATACCTAGGTGATGTACTGTGTAGCACTACCATGACTACATACCTAGGTGATGTACTGTAGCACTACCATGACTACATACCTAGGTGATGTACTGTGTAGCACTACCATGACTACATACCTAGGTGATGTACTGTGTAGCACTACCATGACTACATACCTAGGTGATGTACTGTGTAGCACTACCATGACTACATACCTAGGTGATGTACTGTAGCACTACCATGACTACATACCTAGGTGATGTACTGTAGCACCATGACTACATACCTAGGTGATGTACTGTAAGACTACCATGACTACATACCTAGGTGATGTACTGTGTAGCACTACCATGACTACATACCTAGGTGATGTACTGTGTAGCACTACCATGACTACATACCTAGGTGATGTACTGTGTAGCACTACCATGACTACATACCTAGGTGATGTACTGTGTAGCACTACCATGACTACATACCTAGGTGATGTACTGTGTAGCACTACCATGACTACATACCTAGGTGATGTACTGTGTAGCACTACCATGACTACATACCTAGGTGATGTACTGTGTAGCACTACCATGACTACATACCTAGGTGATGTACTGTGTAGCACTACCATGACTACATACCTAGGTGATGTACTGTGTAGCACTACCATGACTACATACCTAGGTGATGTACTGTAGGACTACCATGACTACATACCTAGGTGATGTACTTTAGGACTACCATGACTACATACCTAGGTGATGTACTGTGTAGCACTACCATGACTACATACCTAGGTGATGTACTGTGTAGCACTACCATGACTACATACCTAGGTGATGTACTGTAGGACTACCATGACTACATACCTAGGTGATGTACTGTGTAGCACTACCATGACTACATACCTAGGTGATGTACTGTGTAGCACTACCATGACTACATACCTAGGTGATGTACTGTGTAGGACTACCATGACTACATACCTAGGTGATGTACTGTAAGACTACCATGACTACATACCTAGGTGATGTACTGTGTAGCACTACCATGACTACATACCTAGGTGATGTACTGTGTAGCACTACCATGACTACATACCTAGGTGATGTACTGTAGGACTACCATGACTACATACCTAGGTGATGTACTGTGTAGCACTACCATGACTACATACCTAGGTGATGTACTGTGTAGCACTACCATGACTACATACCTAGGTGATGTACTGTGTAGGACTACCATGACTACATACCTAGGTGATGTACTGTAGCACTACCATGACTACATACCTAGGTGATGTACTGTAGCACTACCATGACTACATACCTAGGTGATGTACTGTAAGACTACCATGACTACATACCTAGGTGATGTACTGTAGCACTACCATGACTACATACCTAGGTGATGTACTGTGTAGCACTACCATGACTACATACCTAGGTGATGTACTGTGTAGCACTACCATGACTACATACCTAGGTGATGTACTGTGTAGCACTACCATGACTACATACCTAGGTGATGTACTGTAGGACTACCATGACTACATACCTAGGTGATGTACTGTAAGACTACCATGACTACATACCTAGGTGATGTACTGTGTAGCACTACCATGACTACATACCTAGGTGATGTACTGTAGCACTACCATGACTACATACCTAGGTGATGTACTGTGTAGCACTACCATGACTACATACCTAGGTGATGTACTGTAAGCTACCATGACTACATACCTAGGTGATGTACTGTGTAGCACTACCATGACTACATACCTAGGTGATGTACTGTAAGACTACCATGACTACATACCTAGGTGATGTACTGTGTAGCACTACCATGACTACATACCTAGGTGATGTACTGTAAGACTACCATGACTACATACCTAGGTGATGTACTGTAGGACTACCATGACTACATACCTAGGTGATGTACTGTGTAGCACTACCATGACTACATACCTAGGTGATGTACTGTAGGACTACCATGACTACATACCTAGGTGATGTACTGTAAGACTACCATGACTACATACCTAGGTGATGTACTGTGTAGCACTACCATGACTACATACCTAGGTGATGTACTGTAAGACTACCATGACTACATACCTAGGTGATGTACTGTGTAGCACTACCATGACTACATACCTAGGTGATGTACTGTGTAGCACTACCATGACTACATACCTAGGTGATGTACTGTGTAACTACCATGACTACATACCTAGGTGATGTACTGTGTAGCACTACCATGACTACATACCTAGGTGATGTACTGTGTAGCACTACCATGACTACATACCTAGGTGATGTACTGTGTAGCACTACCATGACTACATACCTAGGTGATGTACTGTGTAGCACTACCATGACTACATACCTAGGTGATGTACTGTGTAGCACTACCATGACTACATACCTAGGTGATGTACTGTGTAGCACTACCATGACTACATACCTAGGTGATGTACTGTAAGACTACCATGACTACATACCTAGGTGATGTACTGTGTAGCACTACCATGACTACATACCTAGGTGATGTACTGTGTAGCACTACCATGACTACATACCTAGGTGATGTACTGTGTAGCACTACCATGACTACATACCTAGGTGATGTACTGTAGCACTACCATGACTACATACCTAGGTGATGTACTGTGTAGCACTACCATGACTACATACCTAGGTGATGTACTGTAAGACTACCATGACTACATACCTAGGTGATGTACTGTGTAGCACTACCATGACTACATACCTAGGTGATGTACTGTAGCACTACCATGACTACATACCTAGGTGATGTACTGTAAGACTACCATGACTACATACCTAGGTGATGTACTGTAGCACTACCATGACTACATACCTAGGTGATGTACTGTGTAGCACTACCATGACTACATACCTAGGTGATGTACTGTAAGACTACCATGACTACATACCTAGGTGATGTACTGTGTAGCACTACCATGACTACATACCTAGGTGATGTACTGTGTAGCACTACCATGACTACATACCTAGGTGATGTACTGTGTAGCACTACCATGACTACATACCTAGGTGATGTACTGTAAGACTACCATGACTACATACCTAGGTGATGTACTGTAAGACTACCATGACTACATACCTAGGTGATGTACTGTGTAGCACTACCATGACTACATACCTAGGTGATGTACTGTGTAGCACTACCATGACTACATACCTAGGTGATGTACTGTAGACTACCATGACTACATACCTAGGTGATGTACTGTGTAGCACTACCATGACTACATACCTAGGTGATGTACTGTGTAGCACTACCATGACTACATACCTAGGTGATGTACTGTGTAGCACTACCATGACTACATACCTAGGTGATGTACTGTAGCACTACCATGACTACATACCTAGGTGATGTACTGTGTAGCACTACCATGACTACATACCTAGGTGATGTACTGTAGGACTACCATGACTACATACCTAGGTGATGTACTGTAAGACTACCATGACTACATACCTAGGTGATGTACTGTGTAGCACTACCATGACTACATACCTAGGTGATGTACTGTGTAGCACTACCATGACTACATACCTAGGTGATGTACTGTGTACTACCATGACTACATACCTAGGTGATGTACTGTAGCACTACCATGACTACATACCTAGGTGATGTACTGTGTAGCACTACCATGACTACATACCTAGGTGATGTACTGTAGCACTACCATGACTACATACCTAGGTGATGTACTGTGTAGCACTACCATGACTACATACCTAGGTGATGTACTGTAAGACTACCATGACTACATACCTAGGTGATGTACTGTGTAGCACTACCATGACTACATACCTAGGTGATGTACTGTGTAGCACTACCATGACTACATACCTAGGTGATGTACTGTGTAGCACTACCATGACTACATACCTAGGTGATGTACTGTGTAGCACTACCATGACTACATACCTAGGTGATGTACTGTGTAGCACTACCATGACTACATACCTAGGTGATGTACTGTAGCACTACCATGACTACATACCTAGGTGATGTACTGTAGGACTACCATGACTACATACCTAGGTGATGTACTGTAAGACTACCATGACTACATACCTAGGTGATGTACTGTGTAGCACTACCATGACTACATACCTAGGTGATGTACTGTAGCACTACCATGACTACATACCTAGGTGATGTACTGTGTAGGACTACCATGACTACATACCTAGGTGATGTACTGTGTAGCACTACCATGACTACATACCTAGGTGATGTACTGTGTAGCACTACCATGACTACATACCTAGGTGATGTACTGTAGCACTACCATGACTACATACCTAGGTGATGTACTGTGTAGGACTACCATGACTACATACCTAGGTGATGTACTGTGTAGCACTACCATGACTACATACCTAGGTGATGTACTGTGTAGCACTACCATGACTACATACCTAGGTGATGTACTGTGTAGCACTACCATGACTACATACCTAGGTGATGTACTGTGTAGCACTACCATGACTACATACCTAGGTGATGTACTGTAAGACTACCATGACTACATACCTAGGTGATGTACTGTGTAGCACTACCATGACTACATACCTAGGTGATGTACTGTGTAGCACTACCATGACTACATACCTAGGTGATGTACTGTGTAGCACTACCATGACTACATACCTAGGTGATGTACTGTGTAGCACTACCATGACTACATACCTAGGTGATGTACTGTAAGACTACCATGACTACATACCTAGGTGATGTACTGTGTAGCACTACCATGACTACATACCTAGGTGATGTACTGTGTAGCACTACCATGACTACATACCTAGGTGATGTACTGTGTAGCACTACCATGACTACATACCTAGGTGATGTACTGTAGCACTACCATGACTACATACCTAGGTGATGTACTGTAGGACTACCATGACTACATACCTAGGTGATGTACTGTAAGACTACCATGACTACATACCTAGGTGATGTACTGTGTAGCACTACCATGACTACATACCTAGGTGATGTACTGTAGCACTACCATGACTACATACCTAGGTGATGTACTGTGTAGGACTACCATGACTACATACCTAGGTGATGTACTGTGTAGCACTACCATGACTACATACCTAGGTGATGTACTGTGTAGCACTACCATGACTACATACCTAGGTGATGTACTGTAGCACTACCATGACTACATACCTAGGTGATGTACTGTGTAGCACTACCATGACTACATACCTAGGTGATGTACTGTGTAGCACTACCATGACTACATACCTAGGTGATGTACTGTGTAGCACTACCATGACTACATACCTAGGTGATGTACTGTGTAGCACTACCATGACTACATACCTAGGTGATGTACTGTGTAGCACTACCATGACTACATACCTAGGTGATGTACTGTAGGACTACCATGACTACATACCTAGGTGATGTACTTTAGCACTACCATGACTACATACCTAGGTGATGTACTGTAGGACTACCATGACTACATACCTAGGTGATGTACTGTAGCACTACCATGACTACATACCTAGGTGATGTACTGTAGGACTACCATGACTACATACCTAGGTGATGTACTGTAAGACTACCATGACTACATACCTAGGTGATGTACTGTGTAGCACTACCATGACTACATACCTAGGTGATGTACTGTAGCACTACCATGACTACATACCTAGGTGATGTACTGTGTAGGACTACCATGACTACATACCTAGGTGATGTACTGTGTAGCACTACCATGACTACATACCTAGGTGATGTACTGTAGGACCACCATGACTACATACCTAGGTGATGTACTTTAAGACTACCATGACTACATACCTAGGTGATGTACTGTAGGACCACCATGACTACATACCTAGGTGATGTACTGTAGCACTACCATGACTATATACCTAGGTGATGTACTGTAGGACTACCATGACTACATA
>CM026404.1:38859110-38886578 GCA_014843695.1 Archivesica marissinica | reverse complement strand
CATACACACACCTACCTGCATACACACACCTACTGCATACACACACCTACCTGCATACACACACCTACCTGCATACACACACCTACCTGCATACACACACCTACCTGCATACACACACCTACCTGCATACACACACCTACCTGCATACACACACCTACCTGCATACACACACCTACCTGCATACACACACCTACCTGCATACACACACCTACCTGCATACACACACCTACCTGCATACACACACCTACCTGCATACACACACCTACCTGCATACACACACCTACCTGCATACACACACCTACCTGCATACACACACCTACCTGCATACACACACCTACCTGCATACACACACCTACCTGCATACACACACCTACCTGCATACACACACCTACCTGCATACACACACCTACCTGCATACACACACCTACCTGCATACACACACCTACTGCATACACACACCTACCTGCATACACACACCTACCTGCATACACACACCTACTGCATACACACACCTACCTGCATACACACACCTACCTGCATACACACACCTACCTGCATACACACACCTACCTGCATACACACACCTACCTGCATACACACACCTACCTGCATACACACACCTACCTGCATACACACACTTACCTGCATACACACACCTGAAGTTCTGATCTCTTTTATCAGAAGGTTTAGCTGACTACAGAAGCACATTGGTATAAGAAAATCAATGTAAGAAGATATTAATATCTATTTACATATAAAATACTGTGACAGGGGCCATTAATATATAAGACACTCTGGCATAGGTTCATTAGATATAAATTCTTTATTCCGTGTATATAGGAAAAGACACTATCATTTTCCTTATAACGGGTTCCGTTTATATTGAATTAAGTCGAATGTTTCATTATATCAAATTGATTTTTTAGTCCCTTCAGTATAAATGTACAGTATTTCACTCTCGCTATGTCAAAGTGCAACTGCAAAGACTGACTACTGTGCATGTGCAAACAATCAAAAACATTGTTCAACATGGATTAGTCAAGGTCTCATATCGTTCTTAGACCGGAAACAGTTGTGAACATTGATACACCTTATTGAGAGATTGTATTTACCAACTTTGTTAGAAAAATGTATTTGACTGATTTCTTGGCTTTTTCAACAATATTCTGGACCGATTGTTTACGACTTTTTCGTTCTACAATTGGTCTGCCAGTTTAAAATTTGGTCCTGGACCGGGAGACCGGTGATGTTTAGAAACTCTGCTAGTGATGTACAAAGTATGAACAAATTCTAATATTGTAAACTTTTTTTACAAAATATAGAGAACGCCTTTAAAATATTTAAGCTTGAATAAAATGGATTTGGAATGTAGTCAATCAATATTGAACTGTTATTCCGTAATAACACTCTTATTGAACATGCATGACCAATCACTGTCACAGGGAAAGTCTTTAAATGATATGTTTAAAATTACTGTAGCATTTTGTACATAGATCCTTATATTGTGTTTTAGCTGCAGTAAATAACAGTTGTTTATCATATCAATTGTATTATTAGTTGTTTTTAGTAAGCTTCTTCAACTTATTAGTTTGTTATAATTATACAGTACAGTAGTTTGCACTCGTAAATGATAAGCACTTTGGGGACAGGTATGCATTATATAATTGAAATGATGATAAAACAATTGTGTTAGTTTAAACATTATGTATTTCAATATTTGTACAAGAAATGAACATTTTACATATAATTTAACAGCCGTAGACTGAAAGGGATTAGAACGAATGATGATAAGTAGTAAATATTCTGGCCTATTGTCACATAGTTTTGCCTGGGGGACACCTGATTGTCTATAGCCCTGTGATATAAAATGCGTTATTCAAAATTAATATTTTAGTTTATAAGTTATCTTAATAGTTTATGTTATTAGACATTAATAAAGTAATAGAAGCACATTCAAATAATCTATATATCTTTATCTTTGATGTGGATCATTGAATGACATAGGCAGCAATTGTCTCACTTTACTGAGAATGACTACATGTATATATGTGAGAAAACATTTGTTCCTTATATTAAAGCTATATAGATCTACATACTTTAAAATATCTTCTCTGAAACCAACATTTACAAATAAATTTTTATTTGGTGCAAATGATCATCTGGTAACTGTCTACCAAATTAGTTAAAATGAAGACTGTCTGTCAAACATTGATGACTAGGAAGTGGGAAAACCATGTGATCACTCTATAGAGACAAGTTTTATGTTTATTATAGTGTCACACCTATCGAAAGGGCCACCCATTTCTGACTTATGAGATTACTCTTAGGAACAGCAGTACAGACTGCATCCTTTCCTTACAGGCCAGGCACCAGGTTGATAAGCAATCAGTAACCAATTTTTAACTACCTGAGGCTTACCAACTGGCCATATCCTCAATGAAGTTCAAACCTTTGACCTCACACTCCTCCCAGCAAGCATGAAACTTGAATTCTGACTTGGGTGACACAAGTGTAAAAACTTGGGCATATTTGAGTTTAATTATTATTTGACATAGTGTAACTCTGCAAGTTTGTTCTTGGACAATCAAGGTTCAATAGCGGCACTTGTAGCCAAACTCAGTCTCATTATACTCACATGAACGAAATGCACTCATGTGTAAATGGTTTGTAAAATGTGTCTGTATTTTGCAGGCCCCAATCTGGATGGTTGTGATGAGATTGAGATTGGGTCAGGAGATGTTCCCTGTGACCAGTCAGAATATGGGTGTTGCCCGGATGGAGCCACAGCAGCCACAGGCCCTAGAGATGCAGGGTGTGACATATTTGTAGACTCTTCAGAACCGGACACAGATAGTGACGACATAACAGTAGACGGCATTGATGACAAGGTCACAACAGGTAGGCTGAGAGATTATAAGACAGTGAAATATTTAAGTATTGCAAATGAACAAATTAACTCCTTTATTATCATGTCTGATGGTTATTATCGTTTACTCAGAACTATGTTCACTTGTCATATTGATGTATATGCAGCCGATTGCATAGATACATCTCATATATCCATGTACATGTATGTACGCCAACAAACGCCATTGCCATGACCCTCAGCCTCGTCATGCGCCCCAGTTCCCCATGCCATTATACATGGCGATTTTCGATTTTAATGAATGACTCAGATTGCTAAAATTGCTAAAATATGTCTATTGAATAGGGAGGTTTGCAGCAGCCATATGCTAAAGCAGTGGAAGTGACATTTTGCTGACAAACGGGTTATTAATATTTTGATATCTTCCATACCGTATTGATAGAAAAGGCAATTACTGAAGTTTGTACAGAATTCGATGATCTTGTAGGGAGCCTTTTTTCTGGTCGATAATTTACACATTATTATTGTATATATAGCCTTCAAATCATGTGCAAACTATTAGCAGAGATTGTACAGATATATTCGTATATTACCGTACTTCCTTCATTTAGTTGTAACTGTTCTCTGAAATTTTACCAATTCATGACTTTGTATGATCATGATTTTTTAAATTAAGATTCAAATCACAAGCAAGACTGGTGATTTTCCAGAGATTAATAATAGCAGAGAAACCTAATTAAATAACTACTTGAAATAAAAAATCAGCCATATCCTGCTGCATTTAAATTATATGTATAAAATGATCCACCAGTAAATTAACCTCCCCCAACACTAACTGTAGCATAAACCCAATTTACTGATGTAAATTAATTATTCAAATTATTTCAGAAGAAAGTGTAATAGCAATGCTATTTATACGTGAAAACATGTATTTTTATAATATGCATTGTAATGTCGCTTCAATGGTTAAGTTTTATCGATGGGGCCACCTGTATGAGCTGTATGGCATTTGTGTTCAACAGATCAGCAGGATCAGAAATATTCCTCAGAATTATATGAAATTATGTATACTGTAGAATGTTTTTAGTGGTGACTTAATATCAATGCTATACTGTGCATAGCTTGATTGGACTGCATGAATATGTGTGTATGCTTGTCTACAGCGTACATGGTTTATATTAAACTATCTTACATTAATGTGATCCATGAAATCGAAGATTGCTTTTGCCTAAAAGTAGCACAAATTCATAAAAAATCTTCTTATCAAGACCGGATTTTGACAAATCATGATAGGAATGATGATGTTCATATATGGGCGCATGGCCTTGGATGTCAAATTGGGGTCACATTTTATTTTTGAGTGATTATGCTCATGTCATATATCAAATTGAAGGTATTGAAGAGGTTAATGCTCTGATACAAGAAAAGAAGGTGGTTTCGATGAGCCAATGCTCTGATGCAATTGTTATTAAAATCATCCAAGATGGCTGCTGAAACGTCAAATGCTCGTTCTTTTATTATAGATTTCAAAATTCTTCTTCACCCAAACCGCTTGGTAGTCAAATTTCACAATTATAGTCCATGGCAGGGTTTCTAAAATCGCCAGTCTCCCGTAAATAAATGCAGTATCATAACTTAAACAGGCGATATATTTTACAAGCTCCTGTGTGAAAATCAAATCGCATGCCTAACTATATATGTATGTATGTATTATCATGAGCGCCTCATAAACCAAAATGTATTGTGAACGGATTACATACCTGTCAAGTCTCACGCTTTTAGACCTCAAATCACGCTCTCACGCGTATCTTTAATATTGTCACGCTTTTTCTAAAAAACGATTTACCTACACTAATATCCGTTTCCCAAATTGCTATTTTTAGAATGTCTCAAGGCTATATTTGAAACTGATCATTGCGTTGTACAATCGTAACTACTCGGAACCGATGTCGGAACTCTCTGTGCGTTAATAATCACTTATGATTGGCTCCCGAAAACTAACGAAGGCCGAATGTAATGTTTACATTTGTTAATGGTGTAGATGCTCGTTTTGTTAACCATGGCTTCAGGATCACAGATTCCTGTCAAAAAAATGACGAAGAAACTAGCCGGTGCCGCTATATACAAATCTAGATTTGATTCTAAGTGGACACTTAATTATCCAGTAATTGCTTCTCAAAGCTCGGCAAATAACGTTTACTGTACGGTTTGTTCACGAGAGTTTAGCTGCGCACACCATGGTGAAGCAGACGTCAAACGATACGTTACAACTAAGTTGCACATCAAGAAGGTATCGTCTTTGAACAGGCAACCAAAATTAAATTTTGTGTCACAGAATGACCCCATAGCCTATAAAACATCTAGAGCTGAAGTTCTCATGACAAACTTTATTGTCAAGAATAATCTCCCCATTGACGTGTCGGATAAATGCGGACCACTATTCCGGAACATGTTTCCCGACTCACAAATCGCAAAGCAATATCAATGTGCAAAGACAAAAACATTCTGTTTCTTGAATGGTGCTTTGGCTCCAAGCTTCCACCAAGAACTAGGTCCATTTTCTTTGGCAACAGATGGTAGTAATGATAGTGACTTGACCAAGATGAATCCAGTGACTGTGAAATTATTTGATACCAGTCGTTACTCGGTGACCAGCAATTTTCTTGACATGTTCACTAATCATTCACTAATGTTCACTGCTGCGGCTATGTTTGCAAAAATTGATCAGGTACTGGCATCCAACGAAATTCCATGGGATAACTGCGTTGCATTTTCTGTTGATAATGCATCGGTTAATCTAGGAAAACGCAACTCAATGAAAAATTGGCAAGTCATACCCGGGTTTGAATTTGTGCCGAAATTGTAATCAGCCGATTACTAGCTTGATGTGGTAACCACTAGACCACGCTGATCGGAGATTTATTATAAATTGACAATCAAGACAGGTTTGCGCCTGACTTGAAAGTCAATTTAATAAAAAATATAAGATTCAATTACAAAAAGTTATTTGCAAGCTTTCTTTACCATAAAATGCTATCAGGTTTTCTTGGTGAAAAGTGTCCTTCATTAGATGCCAAAGTAGCATTTCATGTAAGCCATTTGACACCAAATATGATGAAAATGAGCAATAGAGTGTCTCCAGCTTCCCCCAGACCCCCTGACGAAGGGGCGGCTTGACCCCCATATCTCACTCCGACACTCGATGCACCCTTGACAGCTCTGGGATTATCTTACTGCGACCATTATCTACTGAAAAGATTATTTCATAATACTATCTTATGTATACCGGTACTGACAAACTACATTACACTAAGATATATGATAATGCTGCCCTCTGTTAGATCTTCTAAGATATAAGCCAAAAACTATCCAATGTGATAAATATTGGACTGTGAGAGGTACAAGCGCCAATATCATTGCTAGCATTTTACATATTGGATTCATTTGAGGCATATACCTTATTTAAAACATACACTAATATAGCAAGATACTACTAATTAAAATTGTTAATTTCGTGCACTTACGCATACATGTAGTATTTAAAATAATACGATGGCCTTTTGAAAGCAGTCCAATATTAATAATAATGGACTGCAAGTACAAATAAAAGGTATGAAGTCATGACAGTGCATTAAATGGCTTTTTAGAATCAATCAGAGAAATAAAAAAGCGCACTATATATGTATTATGTTCTGCCTGGCACATAGGCTAATGACATAGGCTAATGGTTGTTTTTACAGTAGCCTGTACATTTTGTGTTACACATTAGCAATTTCATTGTATTTGTTCTGAAATAAAATGTTATTGTATATACTGCATATATATGTAACTGTTTAATTTTCAATCAATTAATATTCAGTATACAAATATAACACAAATGAATTGTCCCATGCAGCCAACGGAGGTGGGAACAATTGTCGTGATGTGTCTCTATGTAACAATTGACAGGTGTTGACAGCTTGCTCATAATTACATTATCTTTCCTTCATGTGCTACACATACAGTATAATTGACGGAGAATTATAATTGTTACCCTTGCCAGTGAAAAAACATGAAGCTTCAATGTTTATAAATAATTATCTGTTTAACAAAAGACCATGCCATGTGGGAGTTTATTCTGCAGATAGCTGGCGTACGTGACATTTGACATGTCTACATACATGATCTGGACTTCAATTACATCGGTTATAAATATCTATACATTTGTCAATACGACAATAACTACCTAAAAGTTGGCTCAATTTGTTTTTATTTACTTGTTTGCATAATATTCATACAAATGATATAATTATATGATCTCATCTAAAATAAATGTGCTTGAATGAAATATAAAAAGCATGCTAATTATATTTGATTATGAATATTATAATTAAAGAACATTTCTAATGGGATAAAAAAATTCAATAAAAGCGAATCTGGACCAAAAATAAATAGATGGATACAGACAGATCTGTAGTCCAGTGGTAACACATACTGGACTAGTAATCCATGGATCGCAGGTTCGATCCGACGTCTGACCCTAATAAAATTAACCGTCTTTCAGATGGGACGTTAAACCGAGGTCTTGTGGCGGTGCTTTACACTGTGCATGTAAAAGAACCAGAGGAGTCTCTGGAATGGGTCTCTCTCTGTATCATTGCACTATCCTCCAAAAATCTAAAATGACTAATCTCTTCAGGAGGCGTCATATGGGCAACTGGTAGCGATGATAAATAAACGTAAGGCACACCCAAAAAAAAAATAAAGCTAGTCGGAAATATAAACTGCCGAATAGCTAATTTTGACCTCAGAAATTTGGGGTTTACGTGTAGTATACGCTTATGAGACGGGTCCTCAAGTCTAAGACCAAAATATAGTTTGGGGATAAAATTCTGGTCTTATTGGCGAGTATTGACGGTAGATATGTTTTCTGAATGCATGATATATACTGCTATCTCCTCCACTCATGATGGCAAAGATGCATGTAAAACAGTAAATAAGCAATACGGTTACAACACAATATACCAAGTAGTATATGTATATATATAGTTACCAAGTAGTATATGTATATATATAGTTACCAAGTAGTATATGTATATATATAGTTACTAAGTAGTATATGTATATATATAGTTACCAAGTAGTATATGTATATATATAGTTACCAAGTAGTATATGTATATATATAGTTACTAAGTAGTATATGTATATATATAGTTACTAAGTAGTATATGTATATATATAGTTACCAAGTAGTATATGTATATATATAGTTACCAAGTAGTATATGTATATATATAGTTACCAAGTAGTATATGTATATATATAGTTACTAAGTAGTATATGTATATATATAGTTACCAAGTAGTATATGTATATATATAGTTACCAAGTAGTATATGTATATATATAGTTACCAAGTAGTATATGTATATATATAGTTACCAAGTAGTATATGTATATATATAGTTACCAAGTAGTATATGTATATATATAGTTACCAAGTAGTATATGTATATATATAGTTAGCAAGTAGTATATGTATATATATAGTTACCAAGTAGTATATGTATATATATAGTTATACATATGAACATATTACTCAATAAATCTAAAACGGAATGCCGTATGTACTATTCGGAACAGTGTTATTGACTGTCTACATACTTTGCTTTAGCCTGGGAACAGGTGTCGATATATTTTGCCTGCCTGGTCAGTCAAATAAATATATTTTAACACCGAGACTATTAATTGGGCCGTATTGAGTTTCTGATCATGTCATTTTGCCAGAAGTTAAAAAGTGAAAAATTGACAGACTGGCACCCAGGTTAACCTTGCTTTCGTAAATTGTGTTTGTTTACATACAATGTAATTTGTAAATACAGTCCTTAAACGTTTAAAATCTAAAGGGTATTAAATGATCCATTATTCTAAATGGAACAACTTTCCTAATATTACTATTCTTCTACTATTCTCTTAGCTTTCAACGTTGCATTAATTGTTTGACTACCGTGTACCACTTTGACTACATTAATTGTTTGACTACCGTGTATCACTTTGACTACATTAATTGTTTGACTACCATGTACCACTTTGACTACATTAATTGTTTGACTACTGTGTATCACTTTGAAGTGCATATCGTAAACAGTTACAGTTCATGTTGTTATGTCATCATGTTGTATTTATATTTAGTTCTATTGTGCAGGTATTATGCTCATTCAATGTTAAGGGACTCAGCGAGAAGCGAAAAAGAAACCAAATATTTAATTGGCTGAAATCTAATACTTATGATATATGTTTTTTTTACAAAAGATACATTGTAAACAGGCTGAAATAAAAAGTGGAAACACAAATGGGGGTCTACACTATATCTTAGTGGTGATCTAAGCTCCAACAGTAAAGGAATAGGTATTTTCATTAACTTTTCCTTCCAGGCAAGTGATTATATTGAAGTAGTCGCCTTCAATGTTTAACTATTTTGATCAATGATACAGAAATGATTGTTATTAACGTGTATGCACGAAATATAGATGATCCAGACTTTTTTGATATCCTGCAACGATTCCTAGTGGAATATGAAGATAAATCCTTTATAAATGGTGGAAGTCGTGATAGCGTTCGCTTCAGGTCTGAAAGGCAAGGCATTTAAATTCCACTTCCACAAAATGCCTCTTCTCTCTCCCTCCTAGTGATGGATTCCATCAGGAATGAGGTCTTGAGAGTGATTAATATAAGTTGAAATAACTTGTTTCGCAATCGATCTAAAATAAATTAAATGGTGGAGACAATATCCTTGATATCAATAAAGATAAGAAAAATGGTAGACATGATACACATAAAAAAGTAGACAAAAACTAAACTCAATTATTGAAGGATAATTAACAGATGTTTGGTGTGAACCGGTAGCACATTCTGACTTGAAACAATTCACATGGCACTCAAACCATAAGCTGCCAATCCTCTGTAGACTTGATTTCTTTTCTTATATCAAGGAATATACTAAATAATGTAATAAATTGTAATATAACCACTGGCATTAGATCATTCACTTGTTTATTTAAAAATCAATATTTCTAAACAGAGTCAGGTCCAGGCTACTATTAGACAATTCTGTTCTACTTGATGAGGAATACCAAACACAGATCAGGTGTATGTAATATTATGGAAATTATAGACATTAACTCAGAAGCAAACCCAAATATATGCTGGGAATTAATCAAAGACTCTATACGGTATGTGCATTTAAAAAGAAAACTAAAACTGTAACAGAACAGAAATTAACAGAAGAGATAAATAAGCTAGAATTAGATTTTGTCAACAACCCACTAAGTGAAAATATTGTACAATTACTAAAATCCAAAAAGGATGAGCTGGAAATAATCACCAGTCATTATGCCCAACGTTATTATTTAAGAGCAAAATATCAATACATTGAAGGTATGGAAAAAAACACAAAGTATTTTTCAAACATTGAAAAATAGAAAGCAGAAGCTTAAATTATATCAAGATTAATTGTTAATGAAAATGAATATGTTTCAACAAATGAAATTATAATACAAACAAAACAATTGTACAAGAATTTACATAATAAAGAACAATTATTACAACATAATTCAAGCTCTTTCCGGAAAACTCAACAAAATTAAATGATGTTGAAAAACAATCGTGCGAAGGACTGCTATCAGAACGTGAATGTGCAAAGTCTATATTTGACATGAACAATACCCTGGTTCAGATGGTATCACAACAGAATTTTACAAAATATTTGGGCAAGATTTGAAACAATATTAGGTAAAAGCCATTAACTACTCATATCATACTGACAATTTAGCTCAATTACAGAAACAGGGAATTATTATGTTGATACCAAAAAAGACAAAGAATTAACAAGTCTGAATAATTGGAGACCAATATCGCTATTAAATATAGATTACAAAATAGCTACAAAAGTAATCGCGTATAGAATAAACATTGTGATCTCCACTATTATCCATGATTCACAGACGGGTTTTATAAAAGGAAGATATACTGGAGAAAATATTAGACTTATTAATGACATTATTGATTTTTTAAATGAGACTAACAAACCAGGTATACTCTTTTTCACTGATATTGAAAACGCATTTGACAATATTGACCATAACTTTATTTTCAAGACATTGGACTATTTTAATACCTGGGAATCGCAAACCCAATGGATACATACATTTTACCATGCTATACAGGGACGTATAGAATAATGGATTTTTATCTGACTTTTTCAATATCAAATGTGGTGTGCGCCAAGGCTGTCCGCTCTCACCTTATTTATTCATAAGCACTATTGACATTTTTATCATTAGCAGTTAGAGAAAATAAGAACATAAGAGGGGTAAAACTTGTAAAGCAGGAAATAAAGAATTCCTTTTTGCCGATGACGCTTCTTTCATAACTATGCGTTTAAATATTTCTGTTTATTAACCTATATCAACACCTTCCAAAGGCCATTTCTTGCTAATTTCGCTTTCGAGCAAGAATGTTCATATGTTGGAAGTTGTATACCTTCAGAAGATGATTATGTACAAGTTTTATTATTAATAAGCATAATCATCATGTTTTCAGACTTCGTACTATCAACTCATGTCAATATATTTAGGATACATTCTCATTACAATGTGGGCCATTAAACTATTTGCATGTGTGTTAAGATCATAAGTACACCAATATTTACTAGTAGTTTAATGTTATATATACAATTACAGCTGTAAATTAAAGTCCAATTGGTTATATATTTTAGGTCCGCCTCCGTGTTCGAGTGGTTAAGGTCGCTGACTTGTATACCACTGTAACCTATCATCACTGATGGTCACGGGTTCGAGCCCCGCTCAGGCCATGTCTCATTTATATGAAAAAGTTGGCAGTTTCTTACGGAGGTTGGTGCACCCAAGTACTGGTTAACCGCTGGAGCCTGCCCAGGAAAGGTGTTGTTAGGTAATCTGCCCGCCGGCGATATAGCCCAAAATGGTGCTGATGCAGGCGTAAAACCCGAATCATAACATAACATAATATATATTTTAGTTTTCAGAATATTAATACATTAACATATAATAAAATAATTTTATTTATATACTAATAATAAATTTAATATTTACTTAATGCATTCTTAATAATTGCATGAATGATGTTTTATCAAAAATCAAAGCATTTAAAGTAAGTTAACATGCATATAAATATTTGTTTTAGTGTTACATAATTAATTAGATATATTGACATAGTGAATTGCTGTCGCCATATTTGTATATATGTACATGTATGCCACATGGGCCTGAGACCTTCTGGATTTAAACAAATAAAACATTGGAACTTTAACTGATGGAACAGAAAACTCCGTTAACAACCTTATAAGCACATTATACATTTTCAGCCAAGTATCTGGATTGAAGCTGAATATAAACAAATGCACTGTTCACAGAGCCGGGTCCCTTAGGAACACTGACAACATTTTTGCAAAATGACTGGTTCAAATGGACAAATAACCAAGCTACTACACTGGGAATGATATTCACAAATAAAAAAGAATCGAAAACCAAAATTAGCTTCAAGCGAATTTCTGCCAGAAAAACTTCTAAATTATCTAAACAAATTGTTGTTCACCTTATTGTGGTAAACCAGATAAAATATCTAGAAATATTATAATCAAAGACTATGAAGATGGGGCTCTCAAAATGATTGACATAAAAGGTTCTGTTGCTTCTATAAAGGCTAGCTAGGTAAAAAGAATACTTAGCTATGAAAACAAAGAGAATTGGAAGGTGAATGTATATAGAGATAAATACATATGGCGGAAAATTATTATTTGAATCAGATATATCCAGTATCGACATATCTTGTAAAATTAAGAAAACGTTTTTAAGAGATGTAGTTACCTTGTGGGCAACTATCAATTTCAGATCATACACTAAAAATGTGGCGAAAGAAATATTATGGAATAATAGTGACATTAAAGTGCAAAATAAAAACATCTATTATAAAAAATGGCACGAAAAAGGAATAAAATATAAATGCAATATCGTAATCTCTAGCATATGTGGCTTTTGCAACATGTATGTTGAAACACCAAAGCATCTTTTTTGGGACTGCAACTTTAGTCAGAATTTCTGGTCTAAACTAAGCAAGCTATTTCTTGAAAATGGAATAAATATAACAACAATAAACTACCAGATAGTTGTATTTTGGTTATTTTATGAAGATACAGTTTAGAAAGCTTATTAATTTTATAATTATCTTTGGTAAATACTATATATTCAAATGTAATATGAGTAATAGTGTTCCAGTGGTTGAACAGTTTATAGAAATAGAAATTTATTGAATTACCACAATTTGTCTATCTTCATTCTGTAAAATCTACTGCTAAGTAGTAAATACAGGTATATAAGTTTGTTAGCACATTCACAATTTTGGTTGACTGTGTATAACTGCATTTTGTTCAGGAGAAGCATAACACTGTTTATTTTTATTCACTAACAGAACTACAAGTCTTATTTTTCCTGGATATCAGTAAAAGTATAACTGTTAAGTTACACTAGTGAATGTTTATTTTGAGCACTGAAAATGTTGGCACAACAACTAGTATAGCTGCACTTATGCTATACTGGAATGTTGGCACAACAACTAGTATAGCTGCACTTATGCTATACTGGAATGTTGGCACAACAACTAGTATAGCTGCACTTATGCTATACTGGAATGTTGGCACAACAACTAGTATAGCTGCACTTATGCTATACTGGAATGCACAAAATGCATGACTTATTATTTTGAAAATGTTAGACCTAAAGCCAAAATGTTTTGTTTCCAGTTATCCCATAACAAACAAATTAATAAAGCATATAACAATGAAACACCAGAAAAGTGGCCAATATTTACACGTCAGAATCGCTGTGGGCCTCCATCAGAGTTTTCTCTGACTTCGCCCTACTCAGACATAGTTCACCATCTTTTGGATTCCAATGTGTGCGCTCTTGCTCTACCACTGACTCTACCGTAAATCAACTTGTCTATATATATATATACTGATATGTGCAAAGCTCTAGACGAAGGTAAAAAAAAATTGAGTTGTCTTCTGTGATAGTGCAAAGCTCTAGACGAAGGTAAAAAAAATTGAGTTGTCTTCTGTGATATATACAAAGCATTCGGCTGTGTATGGCATCAGGGCTTCTTAAGCAAGCTATCTTCTATGGGCATCTGAAACAGCCTTTTACAATGGGTTATCTTCTATGGGCATCTGAAACAGCCTTTTACAATGGGTTATCTTCTATGGACATCTGAAACAGCCTTTTACAATGGGTTATCTTCTATGGGCATCTGAAACAGCCTTTTACAATGGGTTATCTTCTATGGGCATCTGAAACAGCCTTTTACAATGGATTATCTTCTATGGGCATCTGAAACAGCCTTTTACAATGGGTTATCTTCTATGGGCATCTGAAACAGCCTTTTACAATGGGGTATCTTCTATGGGCATCTGAAACAGCCTTTTACAATGGGGTATCTTCTATGGGCATCTGAAACAGCCTTTTACAATGGGTTATCTTCTATGGACATCTGAAACAGCCTTTTACAATGGGTTATCTTCTATGGGCATCTGAAACAGCCTTTTACAATGGGTTATCTTCTATGGACATCTGAAACAGCCTTTTACAATGGGTTATCTTCTATGGGCATCTGAAACAGCCTTTTACAATGGGTTATCTTCTATGGGCATCTGAAACAGCCTTTTACAATGGATTATCTTCTATGGGCATCTGAAACAGCCTTTTACAATGGGTTATCTTCTATGGGCATCTGAAACAGCCTTTTACAATGGGGTATCTTCTATGGGCATCTGAAACAGCCTTTTACAATGGGTTATCTTCTATGGGCATCTGAAACAGCCTTTTACAATGGGTTATCTTCATATCTTTCCAACCGAGAGTAACGGTTAGTCCTAAACCATTCAAACTCAACATGGGGCATAAAATACATTCGTGGGCATCAACTTGAACAGTTGACTTCAACCCATCTAATACTGACAGTGTCTAGGAAACAAAACAGACCTTACCATCCTGACCTATTTATGAACAATTCTCGAATACAGAACACAAGACCTTAGGCAATCTTAAACTCAGTCAATTGTTAATCTTGCTTGGCAATGTTTGGGGCTGTTACGCCCATTAATATTCCTTTTGAACAGAATATTCCTTGAACATTTATGTTTTACTTTCATAAGACCTCTACTTGAATACGGCGATGTTATATGGGATAACTGTTCTGAAGAACAAAAACAGGAACTAAAATAAATTCAAATCGAGTCTGCTCGGATCGGCACAGGAGCTACTAAACTGTGCAGTATAATAACTTCTAGTGGCTCTACACTGATTTAAAATGGGAAGTATTTTCAACTAGAAGATAGTCTTATTTTACAATATTTTATGTTCACTAATCATATAACAGTAATGCATTACATAGCTATCACATATCTACAATATTAAATAATATAAATAATTCTAGCAGGTGACATACATATATTTTCTGATAGTATATAATTGCATGTTTAAATTTCACATGTTCTATCCAAATGTATTGCTTCAACTTTTAAAATTGTTTTAATTTAATTCTGAGCACCATAAAGAGTATTCACTCTCTGGATACATTGTTCTGCTATAAAATAGTCCTATGGATGACAAAACTGTCTCCTATGTTTGTATTAACGTAGTTCACAGTAGTGTAGTTTATGAAACCTATGCTTAGTTGAACTAATCTTGGAAAAACCAGACAAAAGAAAAGTGTTTTAGTTTAATATAATCTTGTACATACACTGACAATAAAGTCTACTTAGTGCAGCAGGTGAATCTCAGGTGAATTTTCAAAATGTGATACAAGCACCAAAGTTGGCACACATACTCCTTGGGGGGTTACTTGTTTGGAAAAAAACCGCTGGCCACCTGAAATTCAAGATGGCCACCATTGTTCAAGATGGCCGCCATAATCAATACCGATATATTGCTTTGTGCAATAAATATGCACAGACTTGCCCAATATGGACGATTTTGGTATCGAATCCTACATTTTAGACCATGCAGAATCTGATTCTTGAACTTCTGAATCACTAAGAGTCTTTATGTTATCATATTTGGGACTTCGGATCAAAATTACAGAACTGTGGTCAACCTTCATAATGAACAGACCTGTGGTCAACCTACATAGTACAGTAGGTATTCGATGTATATAGTTTGTACACCATTCCCTATCTACATGGGGATGTCTGTCTGTGCCAAGACTAGAAAGAGGACACTAGTCGAAATGCTTCATGAGCATGGTGTCAGCATTTCGTATGACAGAGTGTTGGATATATCTGCACAGCTGGGAGATGCAACAGTGAACAAGTATGTGGATGATGGTGTGGTCTGTCCACCAGTTCTGCGCAGAGGGTTGTGCACCACAGCAGCCATGAATAACATAGACCATAACCCCACTGCAACGACAGCTACCACTTCTTTCCATGGCACTAGCATCTCACTTTTCCAGCATCCAACAAAGGATGACAAAGGTGAAGAGCGTTAACCATTCAAGTTTGGAGGAGAGAAGGTTAAGACAGTTCCAGAACTTCCTGACTCCTACATTAATATCCATCCTGCCTTCTTTGCCAAGAAGAACACTTCTCCTCCACAGGGTAGTGTGACAGTTCCAGAAGCCAGTCTCCTGAGACCACACCTGGCACTCGAGTATGAGTGGCTGGAGAAGGTCGGTGATACTGATGAAACAGATGGTATAGGGAACGTGACATGGGCAGCCCTCCATGCCTCCAAGAAGAGAAGCTCTGCATTTGAGGCCACCATCACATCACTGTTACCTCTCCTTCGAGATCCAGCCTGCTGCGTTGCTACAGTCAGACATGAGATGGACAAGATCAAGGAGACTGTATCGTTCCTGAACCCAGGCCAAGTACCTGTCATGACAGCCGACCAGCCCATCTATGCAGTTGCAAAACAAGTACAGTGGCACTGGCCTGAACAGTATGGTGAGGACAAGTTCGTCATCATGTTTGGAGGCCTACATATAGAGATGGCTGCCCTGAGGTCAATCGGAACTCTTCTTAAGGACAGTGACTGGACCTGCGCCCTAGTGGAGGCAGGGGTGACTTCTTCAGGAACAGCAGAATCTTTCTTAGCAGCGTCAAGCATTACTAGGACACGCCAAATCCACCGGATAAGAGCATGCAGTCTCAATCAACTCCTATAGGTAGCCTACACTGACTACTGCACAGAGGCAGCTGAGAACCCTAAGGAAGTGATGAGCTTTGGTGTCTGGTGTGAGAAGCGCAAACTGGAAAGCCACCAGTTTCAGTTCTGGAACCTAGTGCTGTCCATGGAACTAGTGATCCTCCTCCTGGTTCGAGCATTAAGAGAAGCCAACTTCAGCCTGTACTGCCAATCAATGGCTGAGCTAATCCATACTTCTTTTCCAACAACAACACAAACTATGCACGCTGGCTTCCAATCCATCTCAGAGACATGGTGACCCTGAAGGCGAAACATCCCCAGCTTGCCCAAGAATTCGAGAGTGGCACATTTATTGTTCACAAGACCAGTCGGAATTTCTCTGCAATGGCTATTGACCAAGCCCACGAACAGGCCAATGCTATTATCAATGCCGATGGGGGAGCCATTGGCATGACTGAAGATCCATCAGCCCTGAGAAGATGGATGGTAGCCGGTCCGCAGGTCAGCCACCTAGTTGAGTTGTATGAGGCAGCATCCGAAGCGAAGGAGGCTATAAAACAAACCAGCCACCATGAGCAGACACAACGAGCTCAAAGAGATTTCCTTGAGAAAGTTCAGAAGCTCTCCCATGCTATGACAGATCTGGGAAATCCTTTCCATGAGGAGAGTCAGGACCTGCTGTCACTGGACACCAAGGACATTGCTGACCCCAGTGCAGCTAAACTGATCAGCACACATCATGAGAGAGGCAGAACCCGTTTCCATGAGTTCATGGCGGGACTGGCACTAGAAGTTACCACCTTCTATGAACCAATCAAGAATAAGGTGGACTTCTTCCGACAGCAACCAGCCTCGATTGATGCTACAAAGCAAAAGATTTTGAAAGAAGACTGCCAACTCTTCTCTAAGCTGTTCATATCATGCTAGAACAGAGAATGTGACCTGCAGGAGTTCTTTCGTCATGAGAATCAGCAGTTCCCTGCTTCCCTGAGTGAAGGTCGGAATCTCTACACCTGTCAGAAATCCCAGCTTGCTGCCATTCTTGAAAGCCATGTTGAAATCCCTGACAGAGAACCTGAGGCTGATACAATCATCATTGACGGCTCAGCACTGGTGAACTCTCTGCCACCACAAACTTCAAAGACTATGCTATGCTGGTGGTCCTTCCAACCATCCAAGCATACTCCACCAAGTTCCAGAGAACGGACCTTGTGTTTGATGTCTACCACCCATCAAGTTTGAAGGCAGACACAGACCAAGCAAGGACGTGGAGTCAGACGAAGGGTGACAAGCAAGGCAAAAATTCCCCGAAACTGGCAGAACTTCCTGAGAGACAATGACAATAAAACAGAGATGTTCAACTTTCTAGCTGAGAAGATTGCACATAGGTCTACACCCAATAAAGTCATTGTGACAAGACAAGATGATGTTACTAGCAGCCATGCAGTCAGCATGGATAGGATGTCTCCTTATAGTCATGAAGAAGCTGACACACGCATCTTCCTCCATGCCAGGAATGCAGTAGAAGGGGGTAGCAAAGTCCTGATGATCAAAGCCAATGACACAGATGTTCTCGTCATCTCCATCAGTGTGCTGTCAGCCCTTCAAGAGATTGGTTTGCAGCAGCTGTGGGTGGCCTTTGGACAAGGACGGCATCTCAAATGGATTCCTGTGCATGACCTTCATCACTCCATAGGACAGGAGAAAAGCAACGGGATTCTCTTCTTCCATGCATTCACAGGCTGCGATGTTGTGTCCGGATTCCATGGTAAAGGGAAAACGTCTGCATGGCAAACCTGGGATGTATGTCCTGAGGCTTCTGCTGTCTTCACAAAATTTAGCCAGTACCTACCAACAGTGGCTGATGGTGATCTGGAGACCCTGGAGAAGTTTGTGGTGACGATGTATGACAGGTCCAGTACAGCTGCAGGCATGGATGACGCCAGATTAGACATGTTTGCCAGGAAGCAGAGACCTTACGAAGGCATTCCTCCAACTCGAGCAGCACTGCTTCAGCATGCCAAGCGTGCAGCTTATGAGGGAGGTTGTATATGGAGTCAGTCAACACTGCGCCAACCAGAAGCACAGAGTCCTGCTGACTGGGGCTGGACAAAGAAGGGTGATCTGTGGCAGGTCTTCTGGACAACACTTCCTCCTATTGCAGAGAGTTGTCAACAGCTGACCAAGTGCGGGTGCAAGACAGAATGTTGTGTAGGAAGATGAAAATGCTACCGCTTTGGTCTAACTTGTACAGCATTACGCAGCTGCAGATGTGAGAATTAGGCCCAGCTCCAACTCATCTAGCTTTAAAGCACAAAAACAATGAAGGACAAAGAAGACTGTATGCCACATACTGCATAATGTATTGTAGTAACTTCTAGGAATAATGTGTTTGTAGACTTTAATAGATTTAATACAACAACATTATGACCGTTGACTAGTTTGACTGCCCTCGGTATGGACATAGACATGGTATTTGGGAGATATTTTCTATTTAAAAGATCTACAGCCGGTTGTCCAAAATATGCAGAATAGATGAATATATATGTTGTAGATATACATGTATCACTCTTAATAAAAGTTTGTTTCATATCATTGCAAATGCTGTGTTCCTTGTACATTTTTCACTGTTTTGGGCTAGAAATGATAGAAAGAAACTCCAAAGAGACCTTGGAGTTGTTGTTTTTTTAGTCCCCATGCTTGAAAACCTACTTTTTTACTCAAAGATCAATTAAATCGGTTACTGTACTGAGATTCTGTGGTAAAATAGGCAATTTGTATGTCAAAATGGCGACATCTTGAATTTCAGATGGCCAGCGTTTTGTTTCACAAATGTGACCCCTAAGGAGTATGTATGCCAAGTTTGGTGCTTGTATCACATTTTGAAAGATAGTTTCAATTATCTGCTTCACTAATTTGCTGTTACGCATGTTACAGCGTAGTTCACATTTTTTAACTTCTTAACCAGAATACTGTTCTTTATAAAGTGATAGTGTAATAGTCATATAACTACATAATGCATAGCCCAATATGGTAACATAGTTCACAGTGGTTTATGTGACTATGAAAAAATTGTTATGCTTTCCAATTACCCTTTTTTTGTGGAAGTCATGATAGTGCAGTAGTAGCACATTTGCATCAGGTGAGAAAGACCTGGAGTTCACGCCCCACTGGAGCCGTTACGATTAGGCAAGGCATTTAATTTCCACGTTGCCTCTTCTCTCTCCCTCGTGGCGATGGATTCCATCAGGAATGATGTCTCGAGAGTGATTAATATAAGTTGTAAGAGTTTGTTTCGCAATCGACCTAAAATAAAATTGTATAAACTAATATGATAACTCCCACAAAACAGAACTCCAGTTTCTATTATACTGAAGGCCAAGGTATGAGACCAGAACTCCAGTTTCTATTATACTGAAGGCCAAGGTATGAGACCAGAACTCCAGTTTCTATTATACTGAAGGCCAACATATGAGACCAGATCTCCAATTTCTATTATACTGAAGGCCAAGGTATGAGATCAGAACTCCAGTTTCTATTATGCTGAAGGCCAAGGTATGAGACCGTAACTCCAGTCTATATTATACTGAAGGCCAAGGTATGAGACCAGAACTCCAGTTTCTATTATACTGAAGGCCAAGGTATGAGACCAGAACTCCAGTTTCTATTATTCTGAAGGCCAAGGTATGAGACCAGAACTCCAGTTTCTATTATACTGAAGGCCAAGGTATGAGACCAGAACTCCAGTTTCTATTATACTGAAGGCCAAGGTGTGAGACCAGAACTTCAGTTTCTATTATACTGAAGGCCAAGGTGTGAGACCAGAAATCAAGTTTCTATTATACTGAAGGCCAAAGTATGAGACCAGAACTCCAGTTTCTATTATACTGAAGGCCAATGTATGAGACCAGTTCTCCAGTTTCTATTATACTGAATGCCAAGGTATGAAACCACAACTCCAGTTTCTATTATACTGAAGGCCAAGGTACGAGACCACAACTCCAGTCTCTATTATACTGAAGGCCAAGGTATGAGACCAGAACTCCAGTTTCTATTATACTGAAGGCCAAGGTATGAGACCAGAACTCCAGTTACTATTATACTGAAGGCCAAGGTATGAGACCAGAACTCCAATTTCTATTATACTGAAGGCCAAGGTATGAGACCATAACTCCAGTTTCTATTATACTGAAGGCCAATGTATGAGACCAGAACTCCAGTTTCTGTTATACTGAAGGCCAAGGTATGAGACCAGAACTCCAGTTTCTATTATACTGAAGGCCAAAGTATGAGACCAGAACTCCAGTTTCTATTATACTAAAGGCCAAGGTATGTGACCAGAACTCCAGTTTCTATTATACTGAAGGCCAAGGTATGAGACCAGAACTCCAGTTTCTATTATACTGAAGGCCAAGGTATGAGACCAGAACTCCAGTTTCTGTTATACTGAAGGCCAATGTATGAGAACAGAACTCCAGTTTCTATTATACTGAAGGCCAAGGTATGAGACCAGAACTCCAGTTTCTATTATACTGAAGGCCAACATATGAGACCAGATCTCCAGTTTCTATTATACTGAAGGCCAAGGTATGAGACCAGAACTCCAGTTTCTATTATACTGAAGGCCAAGGTATGAGACCATAACTCCAGTCTATATTATACTGAAGGCCAAGGTATGAGACCAGAACTCCAGTTTCTATTATACAGAAGGCCAAGGTATGAGACCAGAACTCCAGTTTCTATTATACTGAAGGCCAAGGTATGAGACCAGAACTCCAGTTTCTATTATACTGAAGGCCAAGGTATGAGACCAGAACTCCAGTTTCTATTATACTGAAGGCCAAGGTGTGAGACCAGAACTTCAGTTTCTATTATACTGAAGGCCAAGGTGTGAGACCAGAAATCAAGTTTCTATTATACTGAAGGCCAAAGTATGAGACCAGAACTCCAGTTTCTATTATACTGAAGGCCAATGTATGAGACCAGTTCTCCAGTTTCTATTATACTGAAGGCCAAGGTATGAAACCACAACTCCAGTTTCTATTATACTGAAGGCCAAGGTACGAGACCACAACTCCAGTCTCTATTATACTGAAGGCCAAGGTATGAGACCAGAACTCCAGTTTCTATTATACTGAAGGCCAAGGTATGAAACCAGAACTCCAGTTTCTATTATACTGAAGGCCAAGGTATGAGACCAGAACTCCAATTTCTATTATACTGAAGGCCAAGGTATGAGACCATAACTCCAGTTTCTATTATACTGAAGGCCAAGGTATGAGACCAGAACTCCAGTTTCTGTTATACTGAAGGCCAAGGTATGAGACCAGAACTCCAGTTTCTATTATACTGAAGGCCAAAGTATGAGACCAGAACTCCAGTTTCTATTATACTAAAGGTCAAGGTATGTGACCAGAACTCCAGTTTCTATTATACTGAAGGCCAAGGTATGAGACCAGAACTCCAGTTTCTATTATACTGAAGGCCAAGGTATGAGACCAGAACTCCAGTTTCTGTTATACTGAAGGCCAAGGTATGAGACCAGAACTCCAGTTTCTATTATACTGAAGGCCAAAGTATGAGACCAGAACTCCAGTTTCTATTATACTAATGGCCAAGGTATGTGACCAGAACTCCAGTTTCTATTATACTAAAGGCCAAGGTATGAGACCAGAACTCCAGTTTCTATTATACTGAAGGCCAAGGTATGAGACCAGAACTCCAGTTTCTATAATGCTGAAGGCCAAAGTATGAGACCAGAACTCCAGTTTCTATTATACTGATGGCCAACGTATGAGACCAGAACTCCAGTTTATATTATACTGAAGGCCAAGGTATGAGACCAGAACTCCAGTTTCTATTATACTGAAGGCCAAGGTATGAGACCAGAACTCCAGTTTCTATTATACTGAAGGCCAACATATGAGACCAGATCTCCAGTTTCTATTATACTGAAGGCCAAGGTATGAGACCAGAACTCCAGTTTCTATTATACTGAAGGCCAAGGTATGAGACCATAACTCCAGTTTCTATTATACTGAAGGCCAAGGTATGAGACCAGAACTCCAGTTTCTATTATACTGAAGGCCAAGGTATGAGACCAGAACTCCAGTTTCTATTATTCTGAAGGCCAAGGTATGAGACCAGAACTCCAGTTTCTATTATACTGAAGGCCAAGGTATGAGACCAGAACTCCAGTTTCTATTATACTGAAGGCCAAGGTGTGAGACCAGAACTTCAGTTTCTATTATACTGAAGGCCAAGGTGTGAGACCAGAAATCAAGTTTCTATTATACTGAAGGCCAAAGTATGAGACCAGAACTCCAGTTTCTATTATACTGAAGGCCAATGTATGAGACCAGTTCTCCAGTTTCTATTATACTGAATGCCAAGGTATGAAACCACAACTCCAGTTTCTATTATACTGAAGGCCAAGGTACAAGACCACAACTCCAGTCTCTATTATACTGAAGGCCAAGGTATGAGACCAGAACTCCAGTTTCTATTATACTGAAGGCCAAGGTATGAGACCAGAACTCCAGTTACTATTATACTGAAGGCCAAGGTATGAGACCAGAACTCCAATTTCTATTATACTGAAGGCCAAGGTATGAGACCATAACTCCAGTTTCTATTATACTGAAGGCCAATGTATGAGACCAGAACTCCAGTTTCTGTTATACTGAAGGCCAAGGTATGAGACCAGAACTCCAGTTTCTATTATACTGAAGGCCAAAGTATGAGACCAGAACTCCAGTTTCTATTATACTAAAGGCCAAGGTATGTGACCAGAACTCCAGTTTCTATTATACTGAAGGCCAAGGTATGAGACCAGAACTCCAGTTTCTATTATACTGAAGGCCAAGGTATGAGACCAGAACTCCAGTTTCTGTTATACTGAAGGCCAATGTATGAGAACAGAACTCCAGTTTCTATTATACTGAAGGCCAAGGTATGAGACCAGAACTCCAGTTTCTATTATACTGAAGGCCAAGGTATGAGACCAGAACTCCAGTTTCTATTATACTGAAGGCCAAAGTATGAGACCAGAACTCCAGTTTCTATTATACTAATGGCCAAGGTATGTGACCAGAACTCCAGTTTCTATAATGCTGAAGGCCAAAGTATGAGACCAGAACTCCAGTTTCTATTATACTGATGGCCAACGTATGAGACCAGAACTCCAGTTTATATTATACTGAAGGCCAAGGTATGAGACCAGAACTCCAGTTTCTATTATACTGAAGGCCAAGGTATGAGACCAGAACTCCAGTTTCTATTATACTGAAGGCCAACATATGAGACCAGATCTCCAATTTCTATTATACTGAAGGCCAAGGTATGAGACCAGAACTCCAGTTTCTATTATACTGAAGGCCAAGGTATGAGACCGTAACTCCAGTCTATATTATACTGAAGGCCAAGGTATGAGACCAGAACTCCAGTTTCTATTATACTGAAGGCCAAGGTATGAGACCAGAACTCCAGTTTCTATTATTCTGAAGGCCAAGGTATGAGACCAGAACTCCAGTTTCTATTATACTGAAGGCCAAGGTATGAGACCAGAACTCCAGTTTCTATTATACTGAAGGCCAAGGTGTGAGACCAGAACTTCAGTTTCTATTATACTGAAGGCCAAGGTGTGAGACCAGAAATCAAGTTTCTATTATACTGAAGGCCAAAGTATGAGACCAGAACTCCAGTTTCTATTATACTGAAGGCCAATGTATGAGACCAGTTCTCCAGTTTCTATTATACTGAATGCCAAGGTATGAAACCACAACTCCAGTTTCTATTATACTGAAGGCCAAGGTATGAGACCAGAACTCCAGTTTCTATTATACTGAAGGCCAAGGTATGAGACCAGAACTCCAGTTTCTATTATACTGAAGGCCAAGGTATGAGACCAGAACTCCAGTTTCTATTATACTGAAGGCCAAGGTATGAGACCAGAACTCCAGTTTCTATTATACTGAAGGCCAAGGTATGAGACCAGAACTCCAGTTTCTATTATACTGAAGGCCAATGTATGAGACCAGAACTCCAGTTTCTATTATACTGAAGGCCAAGGTATGAGACCAGAACTCCAGTTTCTATTATACTGAAGGCCAAGGTATGAGACCAGAACTCCAGTTTCTATTATACTGAAGGCCAAGGTATGAGACCAGAACTCCAGTTTCTATTATACTGAAGGCCAAGGTATGAGACCAGAACTCCAGTTTCTATTATACTGAAGGCCAAGTTATGAGACCAGAACTCCAGTTTCTATTATATTGAAGGCCAATATATGAGACCAGAACTCCAGTTTCTATTATACGGAAGGCCAAGGTATGAGACCATAACTCCAGTTTCTATTATACTGAAGGCCAACATATGAGACCAGATCTCCAGTTTCTATTATACTGAAGGCCAAGGTATGAGACCAGAACTCCAGTTTCTATTATACTGAAGGCCAAGGTATGAGACCAGAACTCCAGTTTCTATTATACTGAAGGCCAACGTATGAGACCAGAACTCCAGTTTCTATTATACTGAAGGCCAAGGTATGAGACCAGATCTCCAGTTTCTATTATACTGAAGGCCAAGGTATGAGACCAGAACTCCAGTTTCTATTATACTGAAGGCCAAGGTATGAGACCAGAACTCCAGTTTCTATTATACTGAAGGCCAAGGTATGAGACCAGAACTCCAGTTTCTATTATACTGAAGGCCAAGGTATGAGACCAGAACTCCAGTTTCTATTATACTGAAGGCCAAAGTATGAGACCAGAACTCCAGTTTCTATTATACTGAAGGCCAATGTATGAGACCAGTTCTCCAGTTTCTATTATACTGAAGGCCAAGGTATGAAACCACAACTCCAGTTTCTATTATACTGAAGGCCAAGGTACGAGACCCAACTCCAGTCTCTATTATACTGAAGGCCAAGGTATGAGACCAGAACTCCAGTTTCTATTATACTGAAGGCCAAGGTATGAACCAGAACTCCAGTTTCTATTATACTGAAGGCCAAGGTATGAGACCAGAACTCCATTTCTATTATACTGAAGGCCAGTATGAGACCAACTCCAGTTTCTATTATACTGAAGGCCAAGGTATGAGACCAGAACTCCAGTTTCTATTATACTGAAGGCCAAGGTATGAGACCAGAACTCCAGTTTCTATTATACTGAAGGCCAACGTATGAGACCAGAACTCCAGTTTCTATTATACTGAAGGCCAAGGTATGAGACCAGAACTCCAGTTTCTACTATACTGAAGGCCAAAGTATGAGACCAGCAGTCCAGTTTCTATTATACTGAAGGCCAAGGTATGAGACCAGAACTCCAGTTTCTATAATGCTGAAGGCCAAAGTATGAGACCAGAACTCCAGTTTCTATTATACTGAAGGCCAAGGTATGAGACCAGAACTCCAGTTTCTATTATACTGAAGGCCAAAGTATGAGACCAGAACTCCAGTTTCTATTATACTGAAGGCCAAGGTATGAGACCAGAACTCCAGTTTCTATTATACTGAAGGCCAAGGTATGAGACCAGAACTCCAGTTTCTATTATACTGAAGGCCAAGGTATGAGACCAGAACTCCAGTTTCTATTATACTGAAGGCCAAGGTATGAGACCAGAACTCCAGTTTCTATTATACTGAAGGCCAAGGTATGAGACCAGATCTCCAGTTTCTATTATACTGAAGGCCAAGGTATGAGACCAGAACTCCAGTTTCTATTATACTGAAGGCCAAGGTATGAGACCAGAACTCCAGTTTCTATTATACTGAAGGCCAAGGTATGAGACCAGAACTCCAGTTTCTATTATACTGAAGGCCAAGGTATGAGACCAGAACTCCAGTTTCTATTATACTGAAGGCCAAGGTATGAGACCAGAACTCCAGTTTCTATTATACTGAAGGCCAAGGTATGAGACCAGAACTCCAGTTTCTATTATACTGAAGGCCAAGGTATGAGACCAGAACTAGAACTCCAGTTTCTATATATGAAGGCCAAGGTATGAGACCAGAACTCCAGTTTCTATTATACTGAAGGCCAAGGTATGAGACCAGAACTCCAGTTTCTATTATACTGAAGGCCAAGGTATGAGACCAGAACTCCAGTTTCTATTATACTGAAGGCCAAGGTATGAGACCATAACTCCAGTTTCTATTATACTGAAGGCCAACGTATGAGACCAGATCTCCAGTTTCTATTATACTGAAGGCCAAGGTATGAGACCAGATCTCCAGTTTCTATTATACTGAAGGCCAATGTATGAGACCAGAACTCCAGTTTCTATTATACTGAAGGCCAAGGTATGAGACCAGAACTCCAGTTTCTATTATACTGAAGGCCAACGTATGAGACCAGATCTCCAGTTTCTATTATACTG
>CM026404.1:38814695-38858110 GCA_014843695.1 Archivesica marissinica | reverse complement strand
TCTATTATACTGAAGGCCAAGGTATGAGACCAGACCTCCAGTTTCTATTATACTGAAGGCCAACGTATGAGACCAGAACTCCAGTTTCTATTATACTGAAGGCCAAGGTATGAGACCATAACTCCAATTTCTATTATACTGAATTCCAAGGTATGAGACCAGAACTCCAGTTTCTATTATACTGAAGGCCAAAGTATGAGACCAGAACTCCAGTTTCTATTATACTGAAGGCCAAAGTATGAGACCAGAACTCCAGTTTCTATTATACTGAAGGCCAAGGTATGAGACCAGATCTCCAGTGTCTATTATACTGAAGGCCAAGTTATGAGACCAGAACTCCAGTTTCTATTATACTGAAGGCCAAGGTATGAGACCAGAACTCCAGTTTCTTTTATACTGAAGGCCAATGTATGAGACCAGAACTCCAGTTTCTATTATACTGAAGGCCAACGAATGAGACCAGAACTCCAGTTTCTATTATACTGAAGGCCAAGGTATGAGACCATAACTCCAATTTCTATTATACTGAATTCCAAGGTATGAGACCAGAACTCCAGTTTCTATTATACTGAAGGCCAAAGTATGAGACCAGAACTCCAGTTTCTATTATACTGAAGGCCAAAGTATGAGACCAGAACTACAGTTTCTATTATACCGAAGGCCAAGGTATGAGACCAGAACTCCAGTTTCTATTATACTGAAGGCCAACGAATGAGACCAGAACTCCAGTTTCTATTATACTGAATTCCAAGGTATGAGACCAGAACTCCAGTTTCTATTATACTGAAGGCCAAAGTATGAGACCAGAACTCCAGTTTCTATTATACTGAAGGCCAAAGTATGAGACCAGAACTCCAGTTTCTATTATACTGAAGGCCAAGGTATGAGACCAGAACTCCAGTTTCTATTATACTGAAGGCCAAGGTATGAGACCAGAACTCCAGTTTCTATTATACTGAAGGCCAAGGTATGAGACCAGAACTCCAGTTTCTACTATACTGAAGGCCACAGTATGAGACCAGCAGTCCAGTTTCTATTATACTAAAGGCCAAGGTATGAGACCAGAACTCCAGTTTCTATAATGCTGAAGGACAAAGTATGAGACCAGAACTCCAGTTTCTATTATACTGAAGGCCAAGGTATGAGACCAGAACTCCAGTTTATATTATACTGAAGGCCAAGGTATAAGACCAGAACTCCAGTTTTTATTATACTGAAGGCCAAGGTATGAGACCAGAACTCCAGTTTCTATTATACTGAAGGCCAACATATGATACCAGATCTCCAGTTTCTATTATACTGAAGGCCAAGGTATGAGACCAGACCTCCAGTTTCTATTATACTGAAGGCCAAGGTATGAGACCAGAACTCCAGTTTCTATTATACTGAAGGCCAACGTATGAGACCAGAACTCCAGTTTCTATTATACTGAAGGCCAAGGTATGAGACCAGATCTCCAGTTTCTATTATACTGAAGGCCAAGGTATGAGACCAGAACTCCAGTTTCTATAATACTGAAGGCCAAGGTATGAGACCAGAACTCCAGTTTCTATTATACTGAAGGCCAATGTATGAGACCAGAACTCCAGTTTCTATTATACTGAAGGCCAAGGTATGAGACCAGAACTCCAGTTTCTATTATACTGAAGGCCAAGGTATGAGACCAGAACTCCAGTTTCTATTATACTGAAGGCCAAGGTATGAGACAAGAACTCCAGTTTCTATTATGCTGAAGGCCAAGGTATGAGACCAGAACTCCAGTTTCTTTTATACTGAAGGCCAAGGTATGAGACCAGAACTCCAGTTTCTATTATACTGAAGGCCAAGTTATGAGACCAGAACTCCAGTTTCTATTATACTGAAGGCCAAGGTATGAGACCAGAACTCCAGTTTCTATTATACTGAAGGCCAACATATGGACCAGAACTCCAGTTTCTATTATACTGAAGGCCATGGTATGAGACCAGAACTCCAGTTTCTATTATACTGAAGGCCAAGGTATGAGACCAGAACTCCAGTTTCTATTATACTGAAGGCCAAGGTATGAGACCAGAACTCCAGTTTTATTATACTGAAGGCCAAGGTATGAGACCAGAACTCCAGTTTCTATTATACTGAAGGCCAACATATGAGACCAGATCTTCAGTTCTATTATACTGAAGGCCAGTTATGAGACCAGAACTCCAGTTTCTATTATACTGAAGGCCAAGGTATGAGACGAACTCCAGTTTCTATTATACTGAAGGCCAAGGTATGAGACCAGAACTCCAGTTTTATTATACTGAAGGCCAAGGTATGAGACCAGACCTCCAGTTTCTATTATACTGAAGGCCAAGGTATGAGACCAGAACTCCAGTTTCTATTATACTGAAGGCCAAGGTATGAGACCAGAACTCCAGTTTCTATTATACTGAAGGCCAAGGTATCAGACAAGAACTCCAGTTTCTATTATACTGAAGGCCAAGGTATGAGACCAGAACTCCAGTTTCTATTATACTGAAGGCCAAGGTATGAGACCAGAACTCCAGTTTATATTATACTGAAGGCCAAGGTATGAGACCAGAACTCCAGTTTCTATTATACTGAAGGCCAAGGTATGAGACCAGAACTCCAGTTTCTATTATACTGAAGGCCAAGGTATGAGACCAGAACTCCAGTTTCTATTATACTGAAGGCCAAGGTATCAGACAAGAACTCCAGTTTCTATTATACTGAAGGCCAAGGTATGAGACCAGAACTCCAGTTTCTATTATACTGAAGGCCAAGGTATGAGACCAGAACTCCAGTTTATATTATACTGAAGGCCAATGTATGAGACCAGAACTCCAGTTTTTATTATACTGAAGGCCAAGGTATGAGACCAGAACTCCAGTTTCTATTATACTGAAGGCCAACATATGAGACCAGATCTCCAGTTTCTATTATACTGAAGGCCATGGTATGAGACCAGAACTCCAGTTTCTATTATACTGAAGGCCAAGGTATGAGACCAGAACTCCAGTTTCTATTATACTGAAGGCCAAGGTATGAGACCAGAACTCCAGTTTTTATTATACTGAAGGCCAAGGTATGAGACCAGAACTCCAGTTTCTATTATACTGAAGGCCAACATATGAGACCAGATCTTCAGTTTCTAGTATACTGAAGGCCATGTTATGAGACCAGAACTCCAGTTTCTATTATACTGAAGGCCAAGGTATGAGACTGAACTCCAGTTTCTATTATACTGAAGGCCAAGGTATGAGACCAGAACTCCAGTTTATATTATACTGAAGGCCAAGGTATGAGACCATAACTCCAGTTTCTATTATACTGAAGGCCAAGGTATGAGACCATAACTCCAGTTTCTAGTATACTGAAGGCCAAGGTATGAGACCAGAACTCCAGTTCTATTATACTGAAGGCCAAGGTATGAGACCAGAACTCCAGTTTATTATACTGAAGGCCAAGGTGAGACCAGAACTCCAGTTTCTATTATACTGAAGGCCAAGGTATGAGACCAGATCTCCAGTTTCTATTATACTGAAAGCCAAGGTATGAGACCAGAACTCCAGTTTCTATAATACTGAAGGCCAAGGTATGAGACCAGAACTCCAGTTTCTATTATACTGAAGGCCAATGTATGAGACCAGAACTCCAGTTTCAATTATACTGAAGGCCAAGGTATGAGACCAGAACTCCAGTTTCTATTATACTGAAGGCCAAGGTATGAGACCAGAACTCCAGTTTCTATTATACTGAAGGCCAAGGTATCAGACAAGAACTCCAGTTTCTATTATACTGAAGGCCAAGGTATGAGACCAGAACTCCAGTTTCTATTATACTGAAGGCCAAGGTATGAGACCAGAACTCCAGTTTATATTATACTGAAGGCCAATGTATGAGACCAGAACTCCAGTTTTTATTATACTGAAGGCCAAGGTATGAGACCAGAACTCCAGTTTCTATTATACTGAAGGCCAACATATGAGACCAGATCTCCAGTTTCTATTATACTGAAGGCCATGGTATGAGACCAGAACTCCAGTTTCTATTATACTGAAGGCCAAGGTATGAGACCAGAACTCCAGTTTCTATTATACTGAAGGCCAAGGTATGAGACCAGAACTCCAGTTTTTATTATACTGAAGGCCAAGGTATGAGACCAGAACTCCAGTTTCTATTATACTGAAGGCCAACATATGAGACCAGATCTCCAGTTTCTAGTATACTGAAGGCCATGTTATGAGACCAGAACTCCAGTTTCTATTATACTGAAGGCCAAGGTATGAGACTGAACTCCAGTTTCTATTATACTGAAGGCCAAGGTATGAGACCAGAACTCCAGTTTATATTATACCGAAGGCCAAGGTATGAGACCATAACTCCAGTTTCTATTATACTGAAGGCCAAGGTATGAGACCATAACTCCAGTTTCTAGTATACTGAAGGCCAAGGTATGAGACCAGAACTCCAGTTTCTATTATACTGAAGGCCAAGGTATGAGACCAGAACTCCAGTTTCTATTATACTGAAGGCCAAGGTATGAGACCAGAACTCCAGTTTCTACTATACTGAAGGCCAAAGTATGAGACCAGCAGTCCAGTTTCTATTATACTGAAGGCCAAGGTATGAGACCAGAACTCCAGTTTCTATAATGCTGAAGGCCACAGTTTGAGACCAGAACTCCAGTTTCTATTATACTGAAGGCCAAGGTATGAGACCAGAACTCTAGTTTCTATTATACTGAAGGCCAAAGTATGAGACCAGAACTCCAGTTTCTATTATACTGAAGGCCAAGGTATGAGACCAGAACTCCAGTTTCTATTATACTGAAGGCCAAGGTATGAGACCAGAACTCCAGTTTCTATTATACTGAAGGCCAAGGTATGAGACCAGAACTCCAGTTTCTGTTATACTGAAGGCCAATGTATGAGAACAGAACTCCAGTTTCTATTATACTGAAGGCCAAGGTATGAGACCAGAACTCCAGTTTCTATTATACTGAAGGCCAAGGTATGAGACCAGAACTCCAGTTTCTATTATACTGAAGGCCAAAGTATGAGACCAGAACTCCAGTTTCTATTATACTAATGGCCAAGGTATGTGACCAGAACTCCAGTTTCTATACCAGAACTCCAGTTTCTATAATGCTGAAGGCCAAAGTATGAGACCAGAACTCCAGTTTATATTATACTGAAGGCCAAGGTATGAGACCAGAACTCCAGTTTCTATTATACTGAAGGCCAAAGTATGAGACCAGAACTCCAGTTTCTATTATACTGAAGGCCAAGGTATGAGACCATAACTCCAGTTTCTATTATACTGAAGGCCAAGGTATGAGACCAGATCTCCAGTTTCTATTATACTGAAGGCCAAGTTATGAGACCAGAACTCCAGTTTCTATTATACTGAAGGCCAAGGTATGAGACCAGAACTCCAGTTTCTATTATACTGAAGGCCAATGTATGAGACCAGAACTCCAGTTTCTATTATACTGAAGGCCAAAGTATGAGACCAGAACTCCAGTTTCTATTATACTGAAGGCCAAGGTATGAGACCAGAACTCCAATTTCTGTTATACTGAAGGCCAAGGTATGAGACCAGAACTCCAGTTTCTATTATACTGAAGGCCAAGGTATGAGACCAGAACTTCAGTTTCTACTATACTGAAGGCCAAAGTATGAGACCAGCAGTCCAGTTTCTATTATACTGAAGGCCAAGGTATGAGACCAGAACTCCAGTTTCTATTATGCTGAAGGCCAAAGTATGAGACCAGAACTCTAGTTTATATTATACTGAAGGCCAAGGTATGAGACCAGAACTCCAGTTTCTATTATACTGAAGGCCAAAGTATGAGACCAGAACTCCAGTTTCTATTATACTGAAGGCCAAGGTATGAGACCAGAACTCCAGTTTCTATTATACTGAAGGCCAAGGTATGAGACCAGATCTCCAGTTTCTATTATACTGAAGGCCAAGGTATGAGACCAGAACTCCAGTTTCTATTATACTGAAGGCCAAGGTATGAGACCAGAACTCCAGTTTCTATTATACTGAAGGCCAAGGTATGAGACCAGAACTCCAGTTTCTATTATACTGAAGGCCAAGGTATGAGACCAGAACTCCAGTTTCTATTATACTGAAGGCCAAGGTATGAGACCAGAACTCCAATTTCTATTATACTGAAGGCCAAGGTATGAGACCAGAACTCCAGTTTCTATTATACTGAAGGCCAAAGTATGAGACCAGAACTCCAGTTTCTATTATACTGAAGGCCAAAGTATGAGACCAGAACTCCAGTTTCTATTATACTGAAGGCCAAGGTATGAGACCAGATCTCCAGTTTCTATTATACTGAAGGCCAAGTTATGAGACCAGAACTCCAGTTTCTATTATACTGAAGGCCAAGGTATGAGACCAGAACTCCAGTTTCTTTTATACTGAAGGCCAATGTATGAGACCAGAACTCCAGTTTCTATTATACTGAAGGCCAACGAATGAGACCAGAACTCCAGTTTCTATTATACTGAAGGCCAAGGTATGAGACCATAACTCCAATTTCTATTATACTGAATTCCAAGGTATGAGACCAGAACTCCAGTTTCTATTATACTGAAGGCCAAAGTATGAGACCAGAACTCCAGTTTCTATTATGCTGAAGGCCAAAGTATGAGACCAGAACTACAGTTTCTATTATACTGAAGGCCAAGGTATGAGACCAGAACTCCAGTTTCTATTATACTGAAGGCCAACGTATGAGACCAGAACTCCAGTTTCTATTATACTGAAGGCCAAGGTATGAGACCATAACTCCAGTTTCTATTATACTGAATTCCAAGGTATGAGACCAGAACTCCAGTTTCTATTATACTGAAGGCCAAAGTATGAGACCAGAACTCCAGTTTCTATTATACTGAAGGCCAAAGTATGAGACCAGAACTCCAGTTTCTATTATACTGAAGGCCAAGGTATGAGACCAGATCTCCAGTGTCTATTATACTGAAGGCCAAGTTATGAGACCAGAACTCCAGTTTCTATTATACTGAAGGCCAAGGTATGAGACCAGAACTCCAGTTTCTTTTATACTGAAGGCCAATGTATGAGACCAGAACTCCAGTTTCTATTATACTGAAGGCCAACGAATGAGACCAGAACTCCAGTTTCTATTATACTGAAGGCCAAGGTATGAGACCATAACTCCAATTTCTATTATACTGAATTCCAAGGTATGAGACCAGAACTCCAGTTTCTATTATACTGAAGGCCAAAGTATGAGACCAGAACTCCAGTTTCTATTATACTGAAGGCCAAAGTATGAGACCAGAACTACAGTTTCTATTATACCGAAGGCCAAGGTATGAGACCAGAACTCCAGTTTCTATTATACTGAAGGCCAACGAATGAGACCAGAACTCCAGTTTCTATTATACTGAAGGCCAAGGTATGAGACCATAACTCCAATTTCTATTATACTGAATTCCAAGGTATGAGACCAGAACTCCAGTTTCTATTATACTGAAGGCCAAAGTATGAGACCAGAACTCCAGTTTCTATTACCGGTACACTGACATACTACATAATTGTTAAAACACGTCATTACATAATCCAAGATGGCCACTGTCTAAATATAGCACAAATTCTTAAAAACTCTTCTTCTCACTAACTCATTCAGCCAATGTTTAAGAAACTCTCCTTAGGAGAAACCTTTCAAATGTATTAAAATAATATTCCCCTGAACTCTAAGATATAGTCTAATAATATCACAAATTCCAAAAATAAATCTTCGTCAGCCGGATTTTGATGAATCTTCATTTGAATGATTGATGTGCTCTTTTAAAGTTGTTCAAATGCTGACCCCAGGATGTAAAATGGAGTCAAATTATAGTTTTGAGTGAATAATTATGATCATGTCATATATCAAATTGAAGGTATCGACAAGGTGAACTCTTTGATACAATTGTTTTTGTCATCCGAGATTGTTGTAAAAAGATCATTATTTTATTATAGATTTCAAAATTATTCACTCAAGTCACTTGGCCAATGGTAGTCAAATTTCAAAATTTCACAGAATCTTTTCATGTTTGTTAAAATGGAGGTTGTCACAAATAAAAATAACTCAAGATCTTCCAGCATCATATCACGAATCACCTGTCCGATTTTGGGCACATTTGGTAGGAATGATCGATGTACAATGCTCTTTCAAAGTTGTTAAAATGGTGACTCCGGGTCAACAATGAGTGAGGTGAGAGATGCCATCATGGTCCTCTTGTTTCATAATTGGCCTCTTCTCCGGTTTTATAATGTTAATACTTACCAAACATTTTCTTCATGCTGTAAACATTTAATTATTCTTTACACTCCTATGCAATCTGTTTTGCAGGTCTAAACTCTTATTGTAAATTTTGATGATATTTGAGCACTGTCATTCATTAAAAATCGAAATTCCATGCATACAATGGCCATGTACATGTATACACAGTCAAATCTGTGTTAGTGGTTCAGATTACCAAAATGTTGTTTTAGTACACATTTGACATCTATTAAGCAGCCACCTGTGCTTTGCAACCATGTATGTGATTCTCTTTGCTGGCTGCTTAACACAAGTTTGATTGTATGCCAGAATTGTATCTACCAGAGTAAAAATAGCTGTTCATTCTCAACCTCTTAAAATAGCGCCAAATCACAAAATACTTGCAAAATAAATATTTCTCATTTTCCTTTCTTTTAGCATGTTTGTGATTTTTCTTTCCCACACAGAGCAGTGTCAGCTGGCCAAGAACACAGGTCCATGCAGCGACTATGCGGTCATGTGGTATTATAATGCCAAGGAACACAAATGTGATCGGTTCTGGTTTGGTGGTTGCGAGGGCAACACTAACCGATTTAAATCCGAAAAGGAGTGTTTGACTGTCTGTCAGAATATAATTGTGAAAGGTACAGGGTCCTCTCTAGAATGTATACTGCTATGGTGATGTGCACATATTCCAAAACGGATATTATATTAGCTTCAAAATTTGTTGGATGAGTTTCTTGAGAAGTTATTCTTTTAAAATTGAATCTGAGTATATTATCAAGACTATTAAGGGGAACAAACAGAGTTCCCTTATGCTGGGTGTATAGAAAATCTGCACACTCCCACACAGAGCCTTTGGGAAGGCAGACCTTTAACCATCTCCTTCATAGAGATTTAGGTTAATGTCCTATTATATCTCCATACAAATGACAGCCATTTAGCTATGATGCAGTGGATAAGTAGTTGCCATATCTATCCCACCTCCATAGATATTACTGGGACTACATGAGATTGTGGCCTCTATAATGAACATTGGCTTGGCTTCTACATTGTCAATGTATGTTGTATTGGTAATGGTGTCATTAGGTGCTTTTATGAGGGAAAGGGTTAAAATCTTGAATAGAAGATGCTATCATTTGTCAATCCATGTTAGATCTTCTACACGAGTAATGATCATAATGATCAGCATGAAAAAGAACACGGTTATAGGAATGAGCCTAATATACTAATATATATTACTGGAAAACACAGTAACATTAGTATCTGCGACTCATTCAATGAAGAAGGATAAACACACATTAGTAACAATATATGACATTGTCTAGTAGAAAACCTGCAATGAGTAGAGCATTTAAGGATGTTATGTAAGTATCGTATGATTGATGTCACCATAGTTGTATATCCTCTAGATACTCTGTTATTGTAATTATTTCACTGTTTTGCTTTTTGGTTTTAGATACAGCACGCTTTTTACCTCACCAGAGCATAAAGTGCTCAAGGTGAACTTTTGTGATCGCCTTTTGCCTGTCATCATCCATCGTCGCCATTTTGCTTCCAACGACCTCTTGAACCACTTGTCCAATCATCATGAAATTTCATAGCAATACTCATTGGGTGATCCTCTTTCAAGATTACTCAAATTAGGTCACTATATCTTAAGACTAGGTCACTAAGTCAAATGAGTGCCAACAATTTCAAAAGTCTTTCCCTCATAATTACTGGCATGAATTTTCTATGGATCATTATTAGATAGATGATATTCTCTCAAGGTTGCTATAGGATAATTTCTCATATGCCTATTATAGCGTTGTTAAAATGTTTCAACACTGACTAATCTGCGTTCGGTTATTTCAACACTGACTAATCTGCTTTCGGTTATTTCAACACTGACTAATCTGCGTTCGGTTATTTCAACACTGATTATTCTGCGTTCGGTTATTGTTAACTTGTTATATCCATTAGAAAAACGAAACATCTCGAAATATAAAATATCTTTGTACTTAGTCTCGCAACAAAAATTAACATATTATAAGAATTGAATATGCATGGTTGTTATTCATAATCGTAAACTATTGTCAGCAGTATTTCATATACATAAAATTATAACAGTCAAAAAATGACGCTTGATGAGTAAAATATGTTAGGAAGACGTGAACGTTGAAAGGCGCTTCTGGCCTTTCCATAGTTTTTACCATGTTATATCAATTATAACTTATGGAATATAGATTATGACTCTTATGTCACCCATGGTACAGTACGATATTACTAAGCATAGATACAACTTACCAGGTGTTCGATGACACACCCACTGCAAATCTTTTACACGTGTGCGCCGAAAACGGATGCGATTAGGACATGACGTTGTTATACGAGCTAGCAATAGGCTCATGGAGCACATTCTAACGAGACACTGTAGCGTCGGTCGCTTATAAGGAGAATGTACTTCCCGTTCCCTCGGCGATTACGTGTATCCAGGCATGAGGGGGTAGCTTCGGTTTCCGCGGTACATGACATTGTTACTAATTATTGAATGGATTGTGACGTCTTGGCGTCCATTCCTTATAAGGCGAATGTACTTCCTGTTCTGTGTGTGTTTTACATTTATTTATCGTCGATACCGGTTGCCCATATGAGTGACGCCTCCTGAAGAGATTAGTCATTTTAGATTTTGGAGGATAGTGCATGATACAGACAGAGACCCATTCCAGAGTCTTCTCTGGTTCTTTTACGTGCACGGTGTAAAGCACCGACACGAGACCTCGGTTTAACGTCCCATCTGAAAGACTGTTAATTTTAGTAGGGTCAGATGGGGGATCGAACCTGCGATTCCTGGATTACCAGTCCAGCATGTTACCACTGGACTACAGATCCGTCTGTTCCTGTTCCTACAGTCCATTACTAATTATAGACTGACCAGATGACATAAGGGCTGGGCATAACTAATTGAAAAGTGATTAGACCTGTCAATCAAACCCCTTAAGTGGATGGACTGTAGTGGTAGGGTACTTTTTGTTGCACGGCAATGTGTCATTCACTTATTTTCTATATATTTAATTAAGTAAAATGTATACACAAGAAATATATTGATGCAAACATCTAAATTGATGTTTAGGAAATGTATTGGGGGGAGAACCCTCAACCCCCATTTCAAACGATGTGAGTGTTTGGACTTGTCCCTGAACATAATTGCACACCCCCTAGCAAAAATCCTGCGTACAGGTGTGAATGGTCTATTAAACAACGTACGTTTGTATAGCCCTTTAAGCATTTCACTCTTGTTTATAAATTGTGCTAGCGCTGAAAACAATATGATTATTTATTTTGTTATATTTATCCAGTATATTACACTGCTCATTTATAAAACTGTTAGTTTACCAGTTATAAATAAATTGCTATGTCTATTTATAAATCTGTTGGTTTACCAGTTATAAATAAATTGCTATGTCTATTTATAAATCTGTTGGTTTACCAGTTATAAATAAATTGCTTTGTTTGTTTATAAATCTGTTGGTTTACCAGTTATAAATAAATTGCTTTGTTTATTTATAAATCTGTTGGTTTACCAGTTATAAATAAATTGCTTTGTTTGTTTATAAATCTGTTGGTTTACCAGTTATAAATAAATTGCTTTGTCCATTTATAAATCTATTGGTTTACCAGTTATAAATAAATTGCTTTGTCTATTTATAAAACTGTTGGTTTACCAGTTATAAATAAATTGCTTTGTTCGTTTATAAATCTGTTGGTTTACCAGTTATAAATAAATTGCTTTGTTCATTTATAAATCTGTTGGTTTACCAGTTATAAATAAATTGCTTTGTTTGTTTATAAATCTGTTGGTTTACCAGTTATAAATAAATTGCTTTGTCCATTTATAAATCTATTGGTTTACCAGTTATAAATCAATTGCTTTGTCTATTTATAAAACTGTTGGTTTACCAGTTATAAATAAATTGCTTTGTTCGTTTATAAATCTGTTGGTTTACCAGTTATAAATAAATTGCTTTGTTTGTTTATAAATCTGTTGGTTTACCAGTTATAAATAAATTGCTTTGTTCGTTTATAAATCTGTTGGTTTACCAGTTATAAATAAATTGCTTTGTTTGTTTATAAATCTGTTGGTTTACCAGTTATAAATAAATTGCTATGTCTATTTATAAATCTGTTGGTTTACCAGTTATAAATAAATTGCTTTGTTTGTTTATAAATCTGTTGGTTTACCAGTTATAAATAAATTGCTTTGTTTGTTTATAAATCTGTTGGTTTACCAGTTATAAATAAATTGCTTTGTTTGTTTATAAATCTGTTGGTTTACCAGTTATAAATAAATTGCTTTGTTTGTTTATAAATCTGTTGGTTTACCAGTTATAAATAAATTGCTTTGTTTGTTTATAAATCTGTTGGTTTACCAGTTATAAATAAATTGCTTTGTTTGTTTATAAATCTGTTGGTTTACCAGTTATAAATAAATTGCTTTGTTTGTTTATAAATCTGTTGGTTTACCAGTTATAAATAAATTGCTTTGTTTGTTTATAAATCTGTTGGTTTACCAGTTATAAATAAATTGCTTTGTTTGTTTATAAATCTGTTGGTTTACCAGTTATAAATAAATTGCTTTGTCTATTTATAAAACTGTTGGTTTACCAGTTATAAATAAATTGCTTTGTTCGTTTATAAATCTGTTGGTTTACCAGTTATAAATAAATTGCTTTGTTTGTTTATAAATCTGTTGGTTTACCAGTTATAAATAAATTGCTTTGTTCGTTTATAAATCTGTTGGTTTACCAGTTATAAATAAATTGCTTTGTTTGTTTATAAATCTGTTGGTTTACCAGTTATAAATAAATTGCTATGTCTATTTATAAATCTGTTGGTTTACCAGTTATAAATAAATTGCTTTGTTTGTTTATAAATCTGTTGGTTTACCAGTTATAAATAAATTGCTTTGTTTGTTTATAAATCTGTTGGTTTACCAGTTATAAATAAATTGCTTTGTTTGTTTATAAATCTGTTGGTTTACCAGTTATAAATAAATTGCTTTGTCCATTTATAAATCTATTGGTTTACCAGTTATAAATAAATTGCTTTGTCTATTTATAAAACTGTTGGTTTACCAGTTATAAATAAATTGCTTTGTTCGTTTATAAATCTGTTGGTTTACCAGTTATAAATAAATTGCTTTGTTTGTTTATAAATCTGTTGGTTTACCAGTTATAAATAAATTGCTTTGTCCATTTATAAATCTATTGGTTTACCAGTTATAAATAAATTGCTTTGTCCATTTATAAAACTGTTGTACCCATATATGCATTCTTAATCAAAATTGAATGTGCCAAATTTGCAATTTTACCCATGTGGGTATTATAATGTAGGGCCTACATATGTTGGATTACATTTAGGGTAACTCGCTGTCTGTCTGTCACCTATATATGATATACTGGTTATTTACTGTCATAAACAGACGGATCTGTAGTTCAGTGGTAACACGCTGGACTGGTAAGCCAGGGATCGCAAGTTCGATCCCCGTCTGACCCTAATAAAATTAACAGTCTTTTAGATGGGACTTTAAACCCAGGTCTCGTGTCGGTGCTGTACGTTGTGCACATAAAAGAACCAGAGGAGACTCTGGAATGGGTCTCTCTCTGTATCATTGCACTATCCTCCAACAATCTAAAATGACTAATCTCTTCAGGAGGTGTCGCTCATATGGGCAACTGGTAGCGATGATAAATAAACTTAAAACACACATTGGATCAATAATGATATTATTGACCCAAAAACTAAAGATCATACAAGTGTGTCAAGTTGTGTTATGCAGGAGAGAATGGATATTCCTAGGTACGATCTTACTTTTCTATTTAAATTGACCCTTCTTATCGTTAATCATATTCTTCTGTTTACTAAAAAAGAAATATTATAATTTCTATCTTATAATTTTGCAGGTGTTTTATGTGTGTTCAGTGGTATGCTTTTACCTTCCATAGAGCCCAAACCCGAGGTTCCCACTTGCCAGCAGCCGAAGGAGATTGGACCTTGCCATGCCGCTTTACCACACTGGTTCCACAACTCTATAACTGGAGCCTGTGAGCAGTTCTTCTATGGCGGTTGCCATGGTAATGACAACAACTTTCAAACGCAATACCAATGTGAAAGACACTGCGGTGTAATTGTCGAGACACGTAAGTTACATTTTATTTGAAAAACCAACTATTAAATATGTTATATTTTGTGCCATCTTAAATCAATTGCACACTGAATATATGAATTGTTGGAGTTTGCCCTGGCATTTACGGGAATGTTGAATTGTTGGAGTTTGCCCTGTCATTTACGGGAATGTTGAATTGTTGGAGTTTGCCCTGTCATTTACGGGGAATGATGAATTGTTGGAGTTTGCCCTGTCATTTACGGGAATGTTGAATTGTTGGAGTTTGCCCTGTCATTTACGGGAATGTTGAATTGTTGGAGTTTGCCCTGTCATTTACGGGAATGTTGAATTGTTGGAGTTTGCCCTGTCATTTACGGGAATGTTGAATTGTTGGAGTTTGCCCTGTCATTTACGGGAATGTTGAATTGTTGGAGTTAGTGTCTTACATTAGTGTGGATAGGTCCAATAGTGTCTTACATTAGTGTGGATAGGTCCAATAGTGTCTTACATTAGGGTGGATAGGTCCAACATATTGTTTTATTAGGGTGGATAGGTCCAATAGTGTCTTACATTAGTGTGGATAGGTCCAACATATTGTTTTATTAGGGTGGATAGGTCCAATAGTGTCTTACATTAGTGTGGATAGGTCCAACATATTGTTTTATTAGGGTGGATAGGTCCAACAGAGGGTTTCCTTAGGGTGAATAGGTCCAACATATTGTTTTATTAGGGTGGATAGGACCAACATATTGTTTTATTAGGGTGGATAGGTCCAACATATTGTTTTATTAGGGTGGATAGGTCCATCATATTGTTTTATTAGGGTGGATAGGTCCAACATATTGTTTTATTAGGGTGGATAGGTCCAACAGAGGGTTTCCTTAGGGTGGATAGGTCCAACATATTGTTTTATTAGGGTGGATAGGTCCAACATATTGTTTTATTAGGGTGGATAGGTCCAACATAGTGTTGCATTAGGGTGGATAGGTCCAACATATTGTTTTATTAGGGTGGATTGGTCCAACATATTGTTTCCTTAGGGTGAATTGGTTTATTTAACGTCGCTATCGATTACCCATATGAGCCGACACCTCCTGAAGAGATTAGTTTTTTAGATTTTTGGAGGTTAGTGCAACGATACAGACAGAAATCCAGAGTATCCTCTGGTTCTTTTATGTGCACTGTGTAAGCACCGACACGAGACCTCGGATTAAAGTCCCACCTGAAAGACTGTTTTTATTTTGGTCAGACGGAGGATCGAACCTGTGATGTATTTACGAACCGTTGAACATTTTTATAGCACAAAACTTGTCTGCACTTCAACTATAAAACGTCTTGTTGGTTTTTCACATATGTGACCCACCATATCAAAATCAGTCGTAAGTCGGGATTATCGTAATAGTAGGGGGGCCAATGTTAGGTTTTAGGGGCGCTCGTTGTTTTTTAATGTTAATTTTTGGCAACTATGATAAGTGCATGCTAATGATTCTTGGCCAATGAAAAAAACATGTTGCCATTTTTTTCTGCGATTATTGTGGCTTTGGCAGCCATTTTAAAAATGGCCGCCATGTAAATTTACAACACCTCATATCTCTGATAATAATAGAGCTAAACATTTAATGTTGGTGTCTATACCCATATTTTCAGGGTCAAGGAATCAAAATATCACAAAATATTTAAAATACCTTGTGTTAGACATTAAAAATTCCAATATGGCTGCTGTTTTTTATGGTATGACCGTTACACAAAGTTAAAAAAATCTCATATCTCGGCTAATAATAGTGCTAGCAATTAAATTTTGTTGATGCCCATGTATTCAGGGCCAAAGAATCCAGTTTTGAAAGAAGGAGAGATCGATCTCTTAAAAGTCTCACTACTCCAGAATTTATCCCTTGTTGTGCACCAAAGAAACAAGGTTTCAGCGAGGCGTCAACATTTCCTACCTTCGTACCCAATACCATATCTCATGTCGTCAAACCATATTCTACACAGGACACAGCATGGCTACTTTCACGCACTATTATGCGTACCACAAAAACTAAGGATATGCAGGATGTAGTCATTGACCTACCAGCTCACCAGCTATCTTCCGAGATACCCCAGGATGCTGAACCCAGTGTCCCAGCAGACACAGAACCAGCAGACATGGGATCACCGTCAAGTACAAGTCAAACACAATATCCCTACATGGACTGCCTGTAACTCACCCTTTGTGTCAAATTAGCCTCTTACAGAAGTAAATGCTATGCCTCTCATAGCATCACCAGCCCATGAATGGCAAACTCTCATTACAGTCTTAAAACAGACACAGCAGATCAACTACACGGTAATGGGTCCCAACAACAAGACAGTGATCACTCTCGAATGGCCTTGTATGAACGTGCTAAGCAGCTCGAGATGAGCAGGGATGATTGCAAGGGCAAATGGGTGCTGCGGTTGGGCGAGATGCATACATACAGTGATGGCTACATTGAGGGCTGTTGGCAATGCCATAGAAGATAGTGAGCTTGAAGAAGCCTGGTTTGAGGCTGATATATATGGACCCATCACGACAAGACAGGCCCTTGAAGCCAAGCACATGAAGAGGGCTCTAGAAGCACATATGACTACAGTCCAAGCCCTGTTTGACCTATATGTGGAAGAACTGTTCTCAGAGAACCCTAATCTACGTGGCCCATGTACAAATTTAGCACAACTGATTGACAGGAGTTGTGCACAACGCATCCAGCAGGATATGCTAAGGGATCAACAAAACATGCTAAGTACCCTAGAGTCCAACAACATTTTGGAGATCATGAAACAGTTTGATGAAAAGATGGAATCCACAAGCCCACTCTTCAAGTTTGTGCGACGTTATATGCAGATGGTGTTGGTCATATTCACGTCCATTCGTGCCACACGTGATGGGTGGGCTCTGGCAGCTTCACCTATCTTCCCTTGATGAGCTGTGCAAATATTATTTTGCTCATGACAAACAAAAGTACGCGAGGCTTGTTCCAGTCTACCTTGCAGAAATGACAGCTCTTGAGACCACCAATCCAGACATACATAAAGAGTTCATGGATGGAAACTTCACAGTTCACAAAAATAAGATCCCATGTTGTGCAGTTGGAGTGGATCATGCCCTAGCATCTATGAATCCTATGATATGGGAGTGTGAAGACCTGATAAATATCATCACAAAAGTAGTAATGCCAAATCAAGTGCAGAAACATGTTTGCAGCCGAGATGAAATTGGCCAGGTAAAATACGTCAAATTTCTTGAAGAGCGTATCAAAAAGAATGACGTCAATGTGTGGGCTAGAATGATGAAGGTTCAACTTAAGACATGGAAATGTTGCAGAAAAACAGTGAAGAACAAGCTGGCTGATAAAGTGGTGGAAATGAAGGATGACAGGTCACTATTTGCCCGCATGCTTATTGTGGCCCGCTCACGACCAGAAATCAACCTAAAGGGAGCCATTGGCCAGCATGAGTTTACATCCCTTCCAAGAACCCTATTTGCAATAGATGGGTCACTTTTACCAGCCATAGACAAAAGCAGCCTCATGACCATACTGGCAAAGCTACCCAACCAGGAGATAACAAACTAGGGCCAGCAGTCAGAAAGTTCAGCTGAAGATGTCGAACAACCTGAAGACATCACTGATGTTCTGGTGCCACCCAAGAAGGCAACCATCTTAGATGGCATGGCAATGGTGCATGCAATGGGGAAACCACAAACGATAAAAACATGTGCCCAGTGGGCTGACTTCATTGCAACAGTAGAAAACAAGTCCAAAGAATATGACGAGATCCATATAGTGTTTTACCGTTATGACCTTCCCACTTCACTGAAGGAGGAGGCCACACGACAGAAACACCAGGGTATGAGACCATTCACAGTGCATCATGTTGAACATAATTCACCAGTAGGGAAGTTATCAGCAAAACAGTTCCTGGCAAGTACAGCAACCAAAGATGAATTGACAGTTTACCTTGCAAGCAAAGCTCTTCACCATTATGAGGGATCGTCAAAAGTTTTCTTTGTCACTTCACGGCGAAAAGTCCTCTCGAATTGCATGAATGCTGAACACCTATGTAGCTCCCAAGAAGAGGCCGACACAAAGATAATCCTGCACAGCCTGGATGCTGTTCGACGAGGAGCTACAGAACTGTACATTCAGTCCCCCGACACAGATGTATTTATCCTTGCACTCCACCGCTATCATCAACTGTGCGAAAAAACATACTTCATCACAGGTAAAAACCCAGTGCGGAAAATCTCACTGAAACCAATAGTGCATGCACTTGGCGATGCAAAGACTGCATGCAGCCTTACCTGGCTTCCATGCATTTTCTGGAGCTGACCAGACTGGACGGTGTTCCGGGAAAGGAAGGCTAACATGTTGGCAAACACTAAGCAGGTGCCTTGTTGAGGTAGTATCTGCGTTTGCTACCCTGGGAACCTCTAACATGCTAACAGTCGACACAGAATCTGCTATTGAGGCATTTGTATGTGAACTGTATGAGCTGTGACAGATGTATGTGATCTTAGATGGAGACTATTCTCCAAAAAGCAACTGGAAGCTCAGAAACTGCCACCAACACGAGGAGCTTTGTATGAAGCTATTGGTCGTGCACATTTCCAGGCCATGATATGACATCAAGCTCACGTGCCTAATCCACAGCTACTGCCAGCAACTGGATATGGATGGGAGACAGAGGGGGATCGACTAGTTCCCATCAAAACAATGGATCCTCCAGCTCCAGCATCCATTACACATTTGGTCAAATGTGACTGCAAGAAGAATAACTGCCGGTCCAACTGTTCTTGTTGAGCACAGTACCTCAACTGCTCAGAGATGTGTATGTGTGGGGCAGATGAAGACGTGTGTAGTAATGTGAGTGAGGAACATCCAGGGGCATCGACGACGATGATGATGATCCTTTAATCTAATGAGTAATGTTGAACACTGAAATATGTAGATTCATACCAATATTCGTCCTATTATTGCTTGAGCACATTGATAATGATTGGTTATTACATAACTTTAATATTTTGCCATTAAATTTCATTTAAAATGTATTTGGATTCATTGACTTTGAAAGAATCATACAGACATCACAATTTAATTGAGATTTATTAACTTTTCATAGTGACCATATCATATAAACGGCAACCATATTGAAATTCCTAATGCCTGAAACTAGGTATTTTAAATAGTTTGTGATATTTGAAATCCTTGACCCTGAAAACATGAGTATGGACACCAACTTTTAATGTATAGCTCTATTATTAGCTGAGATATGAGACATTGTAAATTTACATGGCGGTCATTTTGTAAAATGGCCACCAAAACTACAATAATCGAAGAAAAAAATAAATAATTTTTTTTTCACAACTTGAAAACCATTAACATGCATTCATTATGATCACCAAAAATTAACATTTAAAATCAACGGGAAATCATTGCACCCCCCCCCCCCCCACTATAAGGCAGATAATTACATTATAAGTCAACAAAAAGGTATTTTAACAATTTTCAGATTATTGTATAATGACATTTTATAATCATTTATCTTTAATAATAAATGTGATAGAAGCACGTATTTGTAATTTAAGGCATCAAAAACACATTTTAATTAGCTTTGTGTGCCATTGTTATTAATCGCAGTGATACAAAAGATCTAAGCCGGGCAGGTGGTGTTTTCCGATGGCCTTCAATGATACTATCCCGTGGTTTGGCCCCATGTTTTTGGTACCGAAATAAACTAGAGATGACGTATTTTCAGCTGATGCGATTTTTGAACTAAGATCTTATATGCTTCCAACTAATCAAAGGCTTTAAAGCAATCGAATTTTGTTCAAAAATCTCTTCGCGGTTGCGACGTAAACGTGATTCCCACTCATCCATTGGCCGATAAACACCACGTGATCTGCAAGTGCGCACCTGTTCCTATTTTCACAGATGCTTGGATAGAAAAAAAAAGATTTTCTATGTGATTTCATGACGATTATTCAATATATAGCTTAATATTTAGATTTATTTCGATGTAAATCAGTCATATAGAGGTAAATGGTAAACCTAGACAAGTATGATGTCTAGTTGGGCATATTGTAATTTCATTCCAGTTGGATAATGTTTGGTGGATTTACTTACGGCCCATTGAACATAAAGCATGTCCGAGCGGTGGATTTACTTACGGCCCATTGAACATAAAGCATGTCCGAGCGGTGGATTTACTTACGGCCCATTGAACATATAGCATGTCCGAGCGGTGGATTTACTTACGGCCCATTGAACATAAAGCATGTCCGAGCGGTGGATTTACTTACGGCCCATTGAACATATAGCATGTCCGAGCGGTGGATTTACTTACGGCCCATTGAACATAAAGCATGTCCGAGCGGTGGATTTACTTACGGCCCATTGAACATAAAGCATGTCCGAGCGGTGGATTTACTTACGGCCCATTGAACATATAGCATGTCCGAGCGGTGGATTTACTTACGGCCCATTGAACATAAAGCATGTCCGAGCGGTGGATTTACTTACGGCCCATTGAACATAAAGCATGTCCGAGCGGTGGATTTACTTACGGCCCATTGAACATATAGCATGTCCGAGCGGTGGATTTACTTACGGCCCATTGAACATATAGCATGTCCGAGCGGTGGATTTACTTACGGCCCATTGAACATATAGCATGTCGAGCGGTGGATTTACTTACGGCCCATTGAACATATAGCATGTCCGAGCGGTGGATTTACTTACGGCCCATTGAACATAAAGCATGTCCGAGCGGTGGATTTACTTACGGCCCATTGAACATATAGCATGTCCGAGCGGTGGATTTACTTACGGCCCATTGAACATATAGCATGTCCGAGCGGTGGATTTACTTACGGCCCATTGAACATAAAGCATGTCCGAGCGGTGGATTTACTTACGGCCCATTGAACATAAAGCATGTCTGAGCTTCATCTTGCATGTTTACCAAATATGAAGCATCAGTATTATGTCTAATTACCGTATTGTTCCTATTAATAGCGTCGGGCGCGATGCAAAACACAAAAGGGGCGCGCTAATTAGAGTAATTAATTTCTGTAGTATAGGTGTGGAAAATCTCCGTTTCAATATCGGTAATTGCCAACTAATTGGAAGAAACTGCTCAGTGACCTTAATTTGTCATAATGCGACGCCTACTACGTCATCGTGTGTTACCTAAATCAATCGATAATTATGTTCTGTACATGCGGTACATAATATTATATGCCACGTAAATCGCATACATTTAAAGTTAACCCATGTTTCTGTGGATTGTTCCGCGTTATAAACTTTTATACGGTGTCTATGTAAATAACTATCCTTGTACTTTCGGTTTGAATAGCTCGAGAGCATTGTTGATATAGTGTGAATTCTTCTGTGAAAATAAATACTTTTTTTATAGCGATACACGTTCAACAAGTGATGCGCATATTATTCATGCATACTTAGTGATTCATGCGCTTGGAGTTTATATATATATATATGGATTATGTTAAACAACAGTACTACCGACAGGTACCTTTTAAGGGCCATTTCATGTTGCATTTTTACGTGGGGGCGTCTATGTTAGAGGTGGCGCTTTAAATAGGAACAATACGTTATGCATATTGAAATTTCATTCCAGTTCGATGATTTTTGCGGATTTACGGCCATTTGAACATTTTTATAACACGAAGCTCGTCCACTCTCACCCACATAATACATTTGAACTTCATTGCCTCAAACTATAACATCCCCGTTTGCTCGAACATGTCGTCTGGTCCCTGCAATAATCCCTATATAATGCATAGCGTTCTACCTTCGATGATTTGAACACGGATGACTGGAACTCACGAACCAGATCACTAGTCCCATGGAATCAATTACTACCTCAATTAACACCTTTGGGGTTGAACACAATTGGCCGAGTGCCCAGGTCCGAGTGTCTCAGAAAATGTACACAAAAGTGTTCTCACCTTTCTCTGATATGATTGACATCTCTTCATCACTATTAAACATATTACACACTTATGGAACTGAGGAAGTTTTTTTTTTCAAAAGGAAAGTGACAGTAAACAATCAATGATGTGCTCCTTATACAAGTCGTTGCTCAAATCCCACTTCAATACACATAATACGACCAATCAGACGACAATCTGTGATTTTTCAGAAGTAAGCAAAAACATTGTATGTATCATATCCATGACTGCCTCCATGGTCGAGTGGTTAAGGTCGCTGACTTGTATACCACTGTAACCTATCATCTCTGATGGTCACAGGTTCGAGCCCCGCTCAGACTGTGTCTCATTTATATGAAAATGTTGGCAGTTTCTTACGGAGGTTGGTGCACCAAGTACTGGTTAACCGCTGGAGCCTGCCCAGGAAAGGTGTTGTTAGGTAAACTGCCCGTCGCTCAAATGGGAAACCGGTAGCAACGTTAAATAACTTAAATAAAACAACAACAAAGCATGTCCATGTATTAAACTGCCTTACATTATTATCACCTACTTACTGATTATCAAAAGTCGTTGTATCTTTAGAATGCATAACTATCTGCCATGACATTATAATTATGTAGTTAAACCATTCGTCATTGAATTGCATAATATTATATTATGTATTATAGTATTTATCATGATTATGAAATGCCGTCTTATGAAATGAATGTGGATTCGTATCAAACCATGAGAGAAGAAAATAGGATCTATTGGATGTGTGGATAAACCTGCATACACAATAAGATACTAATACATACATGTAATTTCTAAATATTATGGCTCATCCAGACTGACTATCCTTGACTTGAACCACCCGTGACTCAAACCATTATTTACCCCACTGGAGCCGTTACGATTGTGCCCTTAGGCAAGGCATTTAAATTCCACATGCCTCTTCTCTTTCCCTCGTGGCGATGGATTCCATCAGGAATGAGGTCTCGAGAGTGATTAATATAAGTTATAAGAACTTATTTCGCAATCGAGCTAAAATAAATTTGTATAAACTAACCATTATTTATTGACCCGCCGAGTTCGAGTAATGAAGTTCGACTGTACTACATAGACTTTTTATTGCAATTTCTTTATATTTTTCATACGATGTAATGCTGCTTTAAATGTTTGCAAGTCAGCTTTTACTTCAGACAAAATAGTGCGACGTCAATTTAAAGAAAATAAAAGAATATTAGAGACCTATAATTAAAAGATCCAATTCACAATTTAAATTTATGAAAAGTTCATTTTTATTTATTTATGTGTACATTCAGAATACTGGAGTTACGTGCCATGCGCCTCCAGCATCTATAGTAACTTATCTAAGCCCTGGCTGGATCTGCACATGTACAGTTGTAAAATACACCTGCCCAATCTGTGCAGCCAATGAGTGACCTATCTTTCGAATTTTTCTCAACAAGAAAGCCTATTATTTATATATTTTTGTGACAAGTTGCGTAAGCCTGGTTACGGAATGGTCCTAATCTGACACTTTTATAATAGATATATATGTACACACATTATGTAACAGAACTACTAATTAATGTTTAACCCTTTCCTTCATAGAGATTTAGGTTAATATACTATTATATCTCCATACAAACGACAGCCATTTCGCTATCATGCAGTTGATAAGTAGTCACCATATCTATCCCACCTCCATAAATATTACTGGGACGAACTGTTTTACCGGCTTGGTGCTTCTATAGATGAGCACCCAGGGGATGAACTGTTTTACCAGCTTGGTGCTTCTATAGATGAGCCCTCAGGGGATGAACTGTTTTACCAGCTTAGTGCTTCTATTGATGAGCCCCCAGGGGATGAACTGTTTTACCAGCTTAGTGCTTCTATAGATGAGCCCCCATGTGATGACTTGTTTTACCAGCTTAGTGCTTCTATAGATGAGCACCCAGGGGATGAACTGTTTTACCAGCTATATGCTTCTATAGATGATCACCCATGGGGATGAACTGTTTTACCAGCTTAGTGCTTCTATATGTGAACCCCCAGGGGATGAACTGTTTTACCAGCTAAGTGCTTCTATATGTGAGCCCATAGGGGATGAACTGTTTAACCAGCTATATCCTTCTATAGATGAGCCCCCAGGGGATGAACTGTTTTACCAGCTTAGTGCTTCTATAGATGAGCCCCCAGGGGATGAACTGTTTTACCAGCTATATCCTTCTATAGATGAGCCCCCAGGGGATGAACTGTTTTACCAGCTTAGTGCTTCTATAGATGAGCACCCAGGGGATGAACTGTTTTACAAGCAATGTGCTTCTATAGATGAGCACCCAGGGGATGAACTGTTTTACCAGCTATGTACTTCTATAGATGAGCACCCAGGGGATGAACAGTTTTACCAGCTATGTACTTCTATAGATGAGCACCCAGGGGATGAACTGTTTTACCAGCTAAGTGGCTAAATATGTGAGCCCCCAGCGGATGAACTGTTTTACCAGCTTAGTGCTTCTATAGATGAGCCCCCAGGGGATAAACTGTTTTACCAGCTTAGTGCTTCTATAGATGAGCACCCAGGGGATGAACTGTTTTACCAGCTAAGTGCTTCTATAGATGAGCACCCAGGGGATGAACTGTTTTACCAGCTTAGTGCTTCTATAGATGAGCCCCCAGGGGATGAATTGTTTTACCAGCTTAGTACTTCTATAGATGAGCCCCCAGGGGATTAACTGCTTTACCAGCTTAGTGCTTCTATAGATGAGCACCAAGGGGATGAACTGTTTTACCAGTTTGGTGCCTATATAGATGAGCCCCCAGGGGATGAACTGTTTTACCAGCTAAGTGGATATATATGTGAGCCCCCAGGGGATAAACTGTTTTACCAGCTATGTGCATCTATTGATGAGCCCCCAGGGGATGAACTGTTTTACCAGCTTAGTGCTTCTATAGATGAGCCCCCGTGTGATGAACTGTTTTACCAGCTTAGTGCTTCTATTGATGAGCCCTCAGGGGATGAACTGTTTTACCAGTTTGGTGCTTCTATAGATGAGCCCCCAGGGGATGAACTGTTTTACCAGCTATATGCTTCTATAGATGAGCACCCAGGGGATGAACTGTTTTACCAGCTATGTGCATCTATATATTAGCGCCCATGGGATGAACTGTTTTACCAGCTTAGTACTTCTATAGATGAGCCCCCAGGGGATGAACTGTTTTACCAGCTTAGTACTTCTATAGATGAGCCCCCAGGGGATGAACTGTTTTACCAGCTATGTGCTTCTATAGATGAGCACCCAGGGGATGAACTGTTTTACCAGCTATGTACTTCTATAGATGAGCACCCAGGGGATGAACTGTTTTACCAGCTAAGTGCTTCTATATGTGAGCCCCCAGGGGATGAACTGTTTTACCAGCTTATCCTTCTATAGATGAGCCCCCAGGGGATGAACTGTTTTACCAGCTTAGTGCTTCTATAGATGAGCACCCAGGGGATGAACTGTTTTACCGGCTTGGTGCTTCTATAGATGAGCCCCCAGGGGATGAACTGTTTTACCGGCTGGGTGCTTCTATAGATGAGCCCCCAGGGGATGAACTGTTTTACCAGCTATGTGCTTCTATTGTGAGCCCCATGGGATGAACTGTTTTACCAGCTTAGTGCTTCTATAGATGAGCCCCCAGGGGATGAACTGTTTTACCAGCTATATGCTTCTATAGATGAGCCCCCAGGGGATTAACTGTTTTACCAGCTTAGTGCTTCTATAGATGAGCCCCCAGGGGATGAACTGTTTTACCAGCTATATCCTTCTATAGGTGAGCCCCCATGGGATGAACTGTTTCACCAGCTAAGTGCATCTATAGGTGAGCCCCCATGGGATGAACTGTTTTACCAGCTATATCCTTCTATAAATGAGCCCCATGGGATGAACTGTTTTACCAGCTGTAACCTTTTATAGGTGAGCCCCCAGGGGATTAACTGTTTTACCAGCTTAGTGGTTCCATAGATGAGCCCCCATGGGATGAACTGTTTTACCAGCTAAGTGCTTCTATAGATGAGCCCCCAGGGGATGAACTGTTTTACCAGCTATATCCTTCTATAGAATGAGCCCCCAGGGGATGAACTGTTTTACCAGCTTAGTACTTCTATAGATGAGCCCCCAGGGGATGAACTGTTTTACCAGCTATGTGTTTCTATAGATGAGCACCCAGTGGATGAATTGTTTTACCAGCTATGTACTTCTATAGATGAGCACCCAGGGGATGAACTGTTTTACCAGATAAGTGCTTCTATATGTGAGCCCCCAGGGGATGAACTGTTTTACCAGCTTAGTGCTTCTATAGATGAGCACCCAGGGGATGAACTGTTTTACCAGCTTAGTGCTTCTATAGATGAGCACCCAGGGGATGAACTGTTTTACCAGTTTGGTGCTTCTATAGATGAGCCCTCAGGGGATGAACTGTTTTACCAGCTATATGCTTCTATAGATGATCACCCAGGGGATGAACTGTTTTACCAGCTATGTGCATCTATATATTAGCGCCCATGGGATGAACTGTTTTACCAGCTTAGTGATTCTATAGATGAGCACCCAGGGGATGAACTGTTTTACCAGCTTAGTGCTTCTATAGATGAGCCCCCAGGTAATGACCTGTTTTAACAGCTATGTACTTCTATAGATGAGCACCCAGGGGATGAACTGTTTTACCAGCTAAGTGGTTCTATATGTGAGCCCCCAGGGGATGAACTGTTTTACCAGCTATATCCTTCTATAGATGAGCCCCCAGGGGATGAACTGTTTTACCAGCTTAGTGCTTCTATAGATGAGCACCCAGGGGATGAACTGTTTTACCGACTGGGTGCTTCTATAGATGAGCCCCCAGGGGATGAACTGTTTTACCGGCTGGGTGCTTCTATAGATGAGCCCCCAGGGGATGAACTGTTTTACCAGATATGTGCTTCTATTGATGAGCCCCCATGGGATGAACTGTTTTACCAGCTTAGTGCTTCTATAGATGAGCCCCCAGGGGATGAACTGTTTTACCAGCTTAGTGCTTCTATAGATGAGCCCCCATGGGATGAACTGTTTCACCAGCTAAGTGCATCTATAGGTGAGCCCCCATGGGATGAACTGTTTTACCAGCTATATCCTTCTATAGATGAGCCCCATGGGATGAACTGTTTTACCAGCTGTATCATTCTATAGGTGAGCCCCCAGGGGATGAACTGTTTTACCAGCTTAGTGGTTCCATAGATGAGCCCCCATGGGATGAACTGTTTTACCAGCTAAGTGCTTCTATAGATGAGCCCCCAGGGGATGAACTGTTTTACCAGCTATATCCTTCTATAGATGAGCCCCCAGGGGATGAACTGTTTTACCAGCTTAGTACTTCTATAGATGAGCCCCCAGGGGATGAACTGTTTTACCAGCTATGTGCTTCTATAGATGAGCACCCAGGGGATGAACTGTTTTACCAGCTATGTACTTCTATAGATGAGCACCCAGGGGATGAACTGTTTTACCAGCTAAGTGCTTCTATATGTGAGCCCCCAGGGGATGAACTGTTCTACCAGCTTAGTGCTTCTATAGATGAGCACCCAGGGGATGAACTGTTTTACCAGCTAAGTGCTTCTATAGATGAGCACCCAGGGGATGAACTGTTTTACCAGCTTAGTGCTTCTATAGATGAGCACCCAGGGGATGAACTGTTTTACCAGTTTGGTGCTTCTATAGATGAGCCCCCAGGGGATGAACTGTTTTACCAGCTAAGTGGTTATATATGTGAGCCCCCAGGGGATGAACTGTTTTACCAGCTTAGTGCTTCTATAGATGAGCCCCCGTGTGATGAACTGTTTTACCAGCTTAGTGCTTCTATAGATGAGCCCCCAGGGGATGAACTGTTTTACCAGTTTGGTGCTTCTATAGATGAGCCCTCAGGGGATGAACTGTTTTACCAGCTATATGCTTCTATAGATGATCACCCAGGGGATGAACTGTTTTACCAGCTTAGTGCTTCTATTGATGAGCCCTCAGGGGATGAACTGTTTTACCAGTTTGGTGCTTCTATAGATGAGCCCTCAGGGGATGAACTGTTTTACCAGCTATATGCTTCTATAGATGATCACCCAGGGGATGAACTGTTTTACCAGCTATGTGCATCTATATATTAGCGCCCATGGGATGAACTGTTTTACCAGCTTAGTGCTTCTATAGATGAGCACCCAGGGGATGAACTGTTTTACCAGCTAAGTGCTTCTATATGTGAGCCCCCAGGGGATGAACTGTTTTACCAGCTATATCCTTCTATAGATGAGCCCCCAGGGGATGAACTGTTTTACCAGCTTAGTGCTTCTATAGATGAGCACCCAGGGGATGAACTGTTTTACCGGCTGGGTGCTTCTATAGATGAGCACCCAGGGGATGAACTGTTTTACCAGCTATGTGCTTCTATAGATGAGCACCCAGGGGATGAACTGTTTTACCAGCTATGTACTTCTATAGATGAGCACCCAGGGGATGAACTGTTTTACCAGCTAAGTGCTTCTATATGTGAGCCCCCAGGGGATGAACTGTTCTACCAGCTTAGTGCTTCTATAGATGAGCACCCAGGGGATGAACTGTTTTACCAGCTAAGTGCTTCTATAGATGAGCACCCAGGGGATGAACTATTTTACCAGCTTAGTGCTTCTATAGATGAGCACCCAGGGGATGAACTGTTTTACCAGTTTGGTGCTTCTATAGATGAGCCCCCAGGGGATGAACTGTTTTACCAGCTAAGTGGTTATATATGTGAGCCCCCAGGGGATGAACTGTTTTACCAGCTTAGTGCTTCTATAGATGAGCCCCCGTGTGATGAACTGTTTTACCAGCTTAGTGCTTCTATAGATGAGCCCCCAGGGGATGAACTGTTTTACCAGTTTGGTGCTTCTATAGATGAGCCCTCAGGGGATGAACTGTTTTACCAGCTATATGCTTCTATAGATGATCACCCAGGGGATGAACTGTTTTACCAGCTTAGTGCTTCTATTGATGAGCCCTCAGGGGATGAACTGTTTTACCAGTTTGGTGCTTCTATAGATGAGCCCTCAGGGGATGAACTGTTTTACCAGCTATATGCTTCTATAGATGATCACCCAGGGGATGAACTGTTTTACCAGCTATGTGCATCTATATATTAGCGCCCATGGGATGAACTGTTTTACCAGCTTAGTGCTTCTATAGATGAGCACCCACGGGATGAACTGTTTTACCAGCTAAGTGCTTCTATATGTGAGCCCCCAGGGGATGAACTGTTTTACCAGCTATATCCTTCTATAGATGAGCCCCCAGGGGATGAACTGTTTTACCAGCTTAGTGCTTCTATAGATGAGCACCCAGCGGATGAACTGTTTTACCGGCTGGGTGCTTCTATAGATGAGCACCCAGGGGATGAACTGTTTTACTGGCTTGGTGCTTCTATAGATGAGCACCCAGGGGATGAACTGTTTTACCAGCTAAGTGGTTATATATGTGAGCCCCCAGGGGATGAACTGTTTTACCAGCTTAGTGCTTCTATAGATGAGCCCCCAGGGGATGAACTGTTTTACCAGCTTAGTGCTTCTATAGATGAGCACCCAGGGGATGAACTGTTTTACCAGCTAAGTGCTTCTATAGATGAGCACCCAGGGGATGAACTGTTTTACCAGCTTAGTGCTTCCATAGATGAGCACCCAGGGGATGAACTGTTTTACCAGTTTGGTGCTTCTATAGATGAGCCCCCAGGGGATGAACTGTTTTACCAGCTAAGTGGTTATATATGTGAGCCCCCAGGGGATGAACTGTTTTACCAGCTTAGTGCTTCTATAGATGAGCCCCCGTGTGATGAACTGTTTTACCAGCTTAGTGCTTCTATTGATGAGCACCCAGGGGATGAACTGTTTTACCAGTTTGGTGCTTCTATAGATGAGTCCCCATGTGATGAACTGTTTTACCAGCTTAGTGCTTCTATTGATGAGCACCCAGGGATGAACTGTTTTACCAGCTATATGCTTCTATAGATGATCACCCAGGGGATTAACTGTTTTACCAGCTAAGTGCTTCTATATGTGAGCACCCAGGGGATGAACTGTTTTACCAGCTAAGTGCTTCTATATGTGAGCACCCACGGGATGAACTGTTTTACCAGCTATATGCTTCTATAGATGAGCACCCAGGGGATGAACTGTTTTACCAGCTATGTGCATTTATATATTAGCGCCCATGGGATGAACTGTTTTACCAGCTTAGTGCTTCTATAGATGAGCACCCAGGGGATGAACTGTTTTACCAGCTTAGTGCTTCTATAGATGAGCCCCCAGGGGATGAACTGTTTTACCAGCTATATCCTTCTATAGGTGAGCCCCCATGGGATGAACTGTTTTACCAGCTATATGCTTCTATAGATGAGCCCCCAGGGGATTAAGTGTTTTACCAGCTATATGCTTCTATAGATGAGCACCCAGGGGATGAACTGTTTTATCAGCTATATGCTTCTATAGATGAGCCCCCAGGGGATTAACTGTTTTACCAGATTAGTGCTTCTATAGATGATCCCCCAGGGGATGAACTGTTTTACCAGCTATATCCTTCTATAGGTGAGCCCCCATGGGATGAACTGTTTCACCAGCTAAGTGCATCTATAGGTGAGCCCCCATGGGATGAACTGTTTTACCAGCTATATCCTTCTATAGATGAGCCCCATGGGATGAACTGTTTTACCAGCTGTATCCTTCTATAGGTGAGCCCCCAGGGGATGAACTGTTTTACCAGCTTAGTGGTTCCATAGATGAGCCCCCATGGGATGAACTGTTTTACCAGCTAAGTGCTTCTATAGATGAGCCCCCAGGGGATGAACTGTTTTACCAGCTATATCCTTCTATAGATGAGCCCCCAGGGGATGAACTGTTTTACCAGCTTAGTACTTCTATAGATGAGCCACCAGGGGATGAACTGTTTTACCAGCTATGTGCTTCTATAGATGAGCACCCAGGGGATGAACTGTTTTACCAGCTATGTACTTCTATAGATGAGCACCCAGGGGATGAACTGTTTTACCAGCTAAGTGCTTCTATATGTGAGCCCCCAGGGGATGAACTGTTTTACCACCTATATCCTTCTATAGATGAGCCCCCAGGGAATGAACTGTTTTACCAGCTTAGTGCTTCTATAGATGAGCACCCAGGTGATGAACTGTTTTACCGGTTTGGTGCTTCTATAGATGAGCCCTCAGGGGATGAACTGTTTTACCAGCTATATGCTTCTATAGATGATCACCCAGGGGATGAACTGTTTTACCAGCTTAGTGCTTCTATTGATGAGCCCTCAGGGGATGAACTGTTTTACCAGTTTGGTGCTTCTATAGATGAGCCCTCAGGGGATGAACTGTTTTACCAGCTATATGCTTCTATAGATGATCACCCAGGGGATGAACTGTTTTACCAGCTATGTGCATCTATATATTAGCGCCCATGGGATGAACTGTTTTACCAGCTTAGTGCTTCTATAGATGAGCACCCACGGGATGAACTGTTTTACCAGCTAAGTGCTTCTATATGTGAGCCCCCAGGGGATGAACTGTTTTACCAGCTATATCCTTCTATAGATGAGCCCCCAGGGGATGAACTGTTTTACCAGCTTAGTGCTTCTATAGATGAGCACCCAGGGGATGAACTGTTTTACCGGCTGGGTGCTTCTATAGATGAGCACCCAGGGGATGAACTGTTTTACCAGCTATGTGCTTCTATAGATGAGCACCCAGGGGATGAACTGTTTTACCAGCTATGTACTTCTATAGATGAGCACCCAGGGGATGAACTGTTTTACCAGCTAAGTGCTTCTATATGTGAGCCCCCAGGGGATGAACTGTTCTACCAGCTTAGTGCTTCTATAGATGAGCACCCAGGGGATGAACTGTTTTACCAGCTAAGTGCTTCTATAGATGAGCACCCAGGGGATGAACTATTTTACCAGCTTAGTGCTTCTATAGATGAGCACCCAGGGGATGAACTGTTTTACCAGTTTGGTGCTTCTATAGATGAGCCCCCAGGGGATGAACTGTTTTACCAGCTAAGTGGTTATATATGTGAGCCCCCAGGGGATGAACTGTTTTACCAGCTTAGTGCTTCTATAGATGAGCCCCCGTGTGATGAACTGTTTTACCAGCTTAGTGCTTCTATAGATGAGCCCCCAGGGGATGAACTGTTTTACCAGTTTGGTGCTTCTATAGATGAGCCCTCAGGGGATGAACTGTTTTACCAGCTATATGCTTCTATAGATGATCACCCAGGGGATGAACTGTTTTACCAGCTTAGTGCTTCTATTGATGAGCCCTCAGGGGATGAACTGTTTTACCAGTTTGGTGCTTCTATAGATGAGCCCTCAGGGGATGAACTGTTTTACCAGCTATATGCTTCTATAGATGATCACCCAGGGGATGAACTGTTTTACCAGCTATGTGCATCTATATATTAGCGCCCATGGGATGAACTGTTTTACCAGCTTAGTGCTTCTATAGATGAGCACCCAGGGGATGAACTGTTTTACCAGCTAAATGCTTCTATAGATGAGCACCCAGGGGATGAACTGTTTTACCAGCTTAGTGCTTCTATAGATGAGCCCCCATGGGATGAACTGTTTTACCAGCTTAGTACTTCTATAGATGAGCCCCAGGGGATGAACTGTTTTACCAGCTTAGTGCTTCTATAGATGAGCCCCCAGGGGATGAACTGTTTTACCAGCTTAGTGCTTCTATAGATGAGCCCCCAGGGGATGAACTGTTTTACCAGAAGTGCTTCTATAGATGAGCCCCAGGGGATGAACTGTTTTACCAGCTTAGTGCTTCTATAGATGAGCCCCCAGGGGATGAACTGTTTTACCAGCTTAGTGCTTCTATAGATGAGCCCCCAGGGGATGAACTGTTTTACCAGCTTATCTTCTATAGATGAGCCCCCAGGGGATGAACTGTTTTACCAGCTATATGCTTCTATAGGTGAGCCCCCATGGGATGAACTGTTTTCCAGCTAAGTGCTCTATAGGTGAGCCCCCATGGGAGGAACTGTTTTACCAGCTATATCCTTCTATAGATGAGCCCCATGGGATGAACTGTTTTACCAGCTGTATCCTTCTATAGGTGAGCCCCCAGGGGATGAACTGTTTTACCAGCTTAGTGGTTCCATAGATGAGCCCCCATGGGATGAACTGTTTTACCAACTAAGTGCTTCTATAGATGAGCCCCCAGGGGATGAACTGTTTTACCAGCTATATCCTTCTATAGATGAGCCCCCAGGGGATGAACTGTTTTACCAGCTTAGTACTTCTATAGATGAGCCCCCTAGGGGATGAACTGTTTTACCAGCTATGTGCTTCTATAGATGAGCACCCAGGGGATGAACTGTTTTACCAGCTAAGTGCTTCTATATGTGAGCACCCAGGTGATGAACTGTTTTACCGGTTTGGTGCTTCTATAGATGAGCACCCAGGGGATGAACTGTTTTACCGGCTTGGTGCTTCTATAGATGAGCACCCAGGGGATGAACTGTTTTACCAGCTAAGTGGTTATATATGTGAGCCCCCAGGGGATGAACTGTTTTACCAGCTTAGTGCTTCTATAGATGAGCCCCCAGGGGATGAACTGTTTTACCAGCTTAGTGCTTCTATAGATGAGCACCCAGGGGATGAACTGTTTTACCAGCTAAGTGCTTCTATAGATGAGCACCCAGGGGATGAACTGTTTTACCAGCTTAGTGCTTCTATAGATGAGCACCCAGGGGATGAACTGTTTTACCAGCTTTGTACTTCTATAGATGAGCCCCCAGGGGATGAACTGTTTTACCAGCTAAGTGCTTCTATAGATGAGCACCCAGGGGATGAACTGTTTTACCAGCTTAGTGCTTCTATAGATGAGCACCCAGGGGATGAACTGTTTTACCAGCTTAGTGCTTCTATAGATGAGCCCCCAGGGGATGAACTGTTTTACCAGCTTAGTGCTTCTATAGATGAGCCCCCAGGGGATGAACTGTTTTACCAGCTTAGTGCTTCTATAGATGAGCACCCAGGGGATGAACTGTTTTACCAGCTATGTGCTTCTATAGATGAGCCCCCAGGGGATGAACTGTTTTACCAGCTTAGTGCTTCTATAGATGAGCCCCCAGGGGATGAACTGTTTTACCAGCTTAGTGCTTCTATAGATGAGCCCCCAGGGGATGAACTGTTTTACCAGCTTAGTGCTTCTATAGATGAGCACCCAGGGGATGAACTGTTTTACCAGCTAAGTGCTTCTATAGATGAGCCCCCAGGGGATGAACTGTTTTACCAGCTATATGCTTCTATAGATGAGCCCCAGGGGATGAACTGTTTTACCAGCTATATGCTTCTATAGATGAGCCCCCAGGGGATGAACTGTTTTACCAGCTATGTGCTTCTATAGATGAGCCCCCAGGGGATGAACTGTTTTACCAGCTATGTGCTTCTATAGATGAGCCCCCATGGGATGAACTGTTTTACCAGCTTAGTGCTTCTATAGATGAGCCCCCAGGGGATGAACTGTTTTACCAGCTTATCCTTCTATAGATGAGCCCCCAGGGGATGAACTGTTTTACCAGCTATATGCTTCTATAGGAGCCCCCAGGGGATGAACTGTTTTACCAGCTAAGTGCTTCTATAGATGAGCCCCCAGGGGATGAACTGTTTTACCAGCTATATGCTTCTATAGATGAGCCCCATGGGATGAACTGTTTTACCAGCTTATCCTTCTATAGGTGAGCCCCCAGGGGATGAACTGTTTTACCAGCTAGTGTTCCATAGATGAGCCCCCATGGGATGAACTGTTTTACCAGCTAAGTGCTTCTATAGATGAGCCCCCAGGGGATGAACTGTTTTACCAGCTATATCCTTCTATAGATGAGCCCCCAGGGGATGAACTGTTTTACCAGCTTAGTACTTCTATAGATGAGCCCCCTAGGGGATGAACTGTTTTACCAGCTATGTGCTTCTATAGATGAGCACCCAGGGGATGAACTGTTTTACCAGCTAAGTGCTTCTATATGTGAGCCCCCAGGGGATGAACAGTTTTACCAGCTATGTACTTCTATAGATGAGCACCCAGGGGATGAACTGTTTTACCAGCTATGTGCTTCTATAGATTAGCACACAGGGGATGAACTGTTTTACCAGCTATGTACTTCTATAGATGAGCCCCCAGTGGATGAACTGTTTTACCAGCTATGTACTTCTATAGATGAGCACCCAGGGGATGAACTGTTTTACCAGCTATGTACTTCTATAGATGAGCACCCAGGGGATGAACTGTTTTACCAGCTAAGTGGTTATATATGTGAGCCTCCAGGGGATGAACTGTTTTACCAGCTTAGTGCTTCTATAGATGAGCCCCCAGGGGATGAACTGTTTTACCAGCTTAGTGCTTCTATAGATGAGCACCCAGGGGATGAACTGTTTTACCAGCTAAGTGCTTCTATAGATGAGCACCCAGGGGATGAACTGATTACCAGCTTAGTGCTTCTATAGATGAGCCCCCATGGGATGAATTGTTTTACCAGCTTAGTACTTCTATAGATGAGCCCCAGGGGATGAACTGTTTTACCAGCTTAGTGCTTCTATTGATGAGCCCCCAGGGATGAACTGTTTTACCAGCTAAGTGGTTCTATATGTGAGCCCCCAGGGGATGAACTATTTTACCAGCTTAGTGCTTCTAGAGATGAGCCCCCAGGGGATGAACAGTTTTACCAGTTTGGTGCTTCTATTGATGAGCCCCCATGTGATGAACTGTTTTACTAGCTTAGTGCTTCTATAGATGAGCCCCCAGGGGATGAACTGTTTTACCAGCTGTATCATTCTATAGGTGAGCCCCCAGGGGATGAACTGTTTTACCAGCTATATCCTTCTATAGGTGAGCCCCCATGGGATGAACTGTTTCTCCAGCTAAGTGCATCTATAGGTGAGCCCCCATGGGAGGAACTGTTTTACCAGCTATATCCTTCTATAGATGAGCCCCATGGGATGAACTGTTTTACCAGCTGTATCATTCTATAGGTGAGCCCCCAGGGGATGAACTGTTTTACCAGCTTAGTGGTTCCATAGATGAGCCCCCATTGGATGAACTGTTTTACCAACTAAGTGCTTCTATAGATGAGCCCCCAGGGGATGAACTGTTTTACCAGCTATATCCTTCTATAGATGAGCCCCCAGGGGATGAACTGTTTTACCAGCTTAGTACTTCTATAGATGAGCCCCCTAGGGGATGAACTGTTTTACCAGCTATGTGCTTCTATAGATGAGCACCCAGGGGATGAACTGTTTTACCAGCTAAGTGCTTCTATATGTGAGCCCCCAGGGGATGAACAGTTTTACCAGCTATGTACTTCTATAGATGAGCACCCAGGGGATGAACTGTTTTACCAGCTATGTGCTTCTATAGATTAGCACACAGGGGATGAACTGTTTTACCAGCTATGTACTTCTATAGATGAGCACCCAGGGGATGAACTGTTTTACCAGCTAAGTGGTTATATATGTGAGCCTCCAGGGGATGAACTGTTTTACCAGCTTAGTGCTTCTATAGATGAGCCCCCAGGGGATGAACTGTTTTACCAGCTTAGTGCTTCTATAGATGAGCACCCAGGGGATGAACTGTTTTACCAGCTAAGTGCTTCTATAGATGAGCACCCAGGGGATGAACTGTTTACCAGCTTAGTGCTTCTATAGATGAGCCCCCATGGGATGAATTGTTTTACCAGCTTAGTACTTCTATAGATGAGCCCCAGGGGATGAACTGTTTTACCAGCTTAGTGCTTCTATTGATGAGCCCCCAGGGGATGAACTGTTTTACCAGCTAAGTGGTTATATATGTGAGCCCCCAGGGGATGAACTATTTTACCAGCTTAGTGCTTCTAGAGATGAGCCCCCAGGGGATGAACAGTTTTACCAGTTTGGTGCTTCTATTGATGAGCCCCCATGTGATGAACTGTTTTACTAGCTTAGTGCTTCTATAGATGAGCCCCCAGGGGATGAACTGTTTTACCAGCTTTATCCTTCTATAGATGAGCGCCCAGGGGATGAACTGTTTTACCAGCTTAGTGCTTCTATAGATGAGCCCCCAGGAGATGAACTGTTTTACCAACTATGTGCTTCTATAGATGAGCCCCCAGGGGATGAACTGTTTTACCAGCTATATCCTTCTATAGATGAGCCCCCAGGGGATGAACTGTTTTACCAGCTTAGTACTTCTATAGATGAGCCCCCAGGGGATGAACTGTTTTACCAGCTATGTGCTTCTATAGATGAGCACCCAGGGGATGAACTGTTTTACCAGCTATGTACTTCTATAGATGAGCACCCAGGGGATGAACTGTTTTACCAGCTAAGTGCTTCTATATGTGAGCCCCCAGGGGATGAACTGTTTTACCACCTATATCCTTCTATAAATGAGCCCCCAGGGAATGAACTGTTTTACCAGCTTAATGCTTCTATAGATGAGCACCCAGGTGATGAACTGTTTTACCGGTTTGGTGCTTCTTAGATGAGCACCCAGGGGATGAACTGTTTTACTGGCTTGGTGCTTCTATTGATGAGCACCCAGGGGATGAACTGTTTTACCAGCTAAGTGGTTATATATGTGAGCCCCCAGGGGATGAACTGTTTTACCAGCTTAGTGCTTCTATAGATGAGCCCCCAGAGGATGAACTGTTTTACCGGCTTAGTGCTTCTATAGATGAGCACCCAGGGGATGAACTGTTTTACCAGATAAATGCTTCTATAGATGAGCACCCAGGGGATGAACTGTTTTACCAGCTTAGTGCTTCTATAGATGAGCCCCCAGGGGATGAATTGTTTTACCAGCTTAGTACTTCTATAGATGAGCCCCCAGGGGATGAACTGTTTTACCAGCTTAGTGCTTCTATAGATGAGCACCCAGGGGATGAACTGTTTTACCAGTTTGGTGCTTCTATAGATGAGCCCCCATGTGATGAACTGTTTTACCAGCTTAGTGCTTCTATAGATGATCACCCAGGGGATGAACTGTTTTACCAGCTAAGTGCTTCTATATGTGAGCACCCAGGGGATGAACTGTTTTACCAGCTAAGTGCTTCTATATGTGAGCACCCAGGGGATGAACTGTTTTACCAGCTATGTGCATCTATATATTAGCGCCCATGTGATGAACTGTTTTACGAGCTTAGTGCTTCTATAGATGAGCCCCCAGGTGATGACCTGTTTTACCAGATATGTGCTTCTATAGGTGAGCCCCCAGGGGATGAACTGTTTTACCAGCTATATCCTTCTATAGATGAGCCCCCATGGGATGAACTGTTTCACCAGCTAAGTGCATCTATAGGTGAGCCCCCATGGGATGAACTGTTTTACCAGCTATATCCTTCTATAGATGAGCCCCATGGGATGAACTGTTTTACCAGCTGTATCCTTCTATAGGTGAGCCCCCATGGGATGAACTGTTTCTCCAGCTAAGTGCATCTATAGGTGAGCCCCCATGGGAGGAACTGTTTTACCAGCTATATCCTTCTATAGATGAGCCCCATGGGATGAACTGTTTTACCAGCTGTATCCTTCTATAGGTGAGCCCCCAGGGGATGAACTGTTTTACCAGCTTAGTGGTTCCATAGATGAGCCCCCATGGGATGAACTGTTTTACCAGCTAAGTGCTTCTATAGATGAGCCCCCAGGGGATGAACTGTTTTACCAGCTAAGTGCTTCTATATGTGAGCCCCCAGGGGATGAACTGATTTACCAGCTATGTACTTCTATAGATGAGCACCCAGGGGATGAACTGTTTTACCAGCTATGTGCTTCTATAGATGAGCACACAGGGGATGAACTGTTTTACCAGCTATGTACTTCTATAGATGAGCACCCAGGGGATGAACTGTTTTACCAGCTAAGTGGTTATATATGTGAGCCCCCAGGGGATGAACTGTTTTACCAGCTTAGTGCTTCTATAGATGAGCCCCCAGGGGATGAACTGTTTTACCAGCTTAGTGCTTCTATAGATGAGCACCCAGGGGATGAACTGTTTTACCAGCTAAGTGCTTCTATAGATGAGCACCCAGGGGATGAAATGTTTTACCAGCTTAGTACTTCTTTAGATGAGCCCCCAGGGGATGAACTGTTTTACCACTTAGTGCTTCTATAGATGAGCCCCCAGGGGATGAACTGTTTTACCAGCTAAGTGGTTATATATGTGAGCCCCCAGTGGATGAACTATTTTACCAGCTTAGTGCTTCTAGAGATGAGCCCCCAGGGGATGAACAGTTTTACCAGTTTGGTGCTTCTATTGATGAGCCCCCATGTGATGAACTGTTTTACTAGCTTAGTGCTTCTATAGATGAGCCCCCAGGGGATGAACTGTTTTACCAGCTTTATCCTTCTATAGATGAGCGCCCAGGGGATGAACTGTTTTACCAGCTTAGTGCTTCTATAGATGAGCCCCCAGGAGATGAACTGTTTTACCAACTATGTGCCTCTATAGATGAGCCCCCATGGGATGAACTGTTTTACCAGCTATATCCTTCTATAGATGAGCCCCCAGAGGATGAACTGTTTTACCAACTATGTGCTTCTATAGATGAGCCCCCGTGGGATGAACTGTTTTCCAGCTATATCCTTCTATAGATGAGCCCCCAGGAGATGAACTGTTTTACTAACTATGTGCTTCTATAGATGAGCCCCCAGGGGATGAACTGTTTTACCAGCTTAGTGCTTCTATAGATGAGCACCCAGGGGATGAACTGTTTTACCAGTTTGGTGCTTCTATAGATGAGCCCCCAGGGGAATAACTGTTTTACCAGCTAAGTGGTTATATATGTGAGCACCCAGGGGATGAACTGTTTTACCAGCTTAGTGCTTCTATAGATGAGCCCCCGTGTGAGGAACTCTTTTACCAGCTTAGTGCTTCTATAGATGAGCCCCCAGGGGATGAACTGTTTTACCAGCTTTATCCTTCTATAGATGAGCGCCCAGGGGATGAACTGTTTTACCAGCTTAGTGCTTCTATAGATGAGCCCCCAGGAGATGAACTGTTTTACCAACTATGTGCTTCTATAGATGAGCCCCCATGGGATGAACTGTTTTACCAGCTATGTGCATCTATATATTAGCGCCAATGTGATGAACTGTTTTACCAGCTTAGTGCTTCTATAGATGAGCCCCCAGGGGATGAACTGTTTTACCAGCTTTATCCTTCTATAGATGAGCGCCCAGGGGATGAACTGTTTTACCAGCTTAGTGCTTCTATAGATGAGCCCCCAGGAGATGAACTGTTTTACCAACTATGTGCTTCTATAGATGAGCCCCCATGGGATGAACTGTTTTACCAGCTATGTGCATCTATATATTAGCGCCAATGTGATGAACTGTTTTACCAGCTTAGTGCTTCTATAGATGAGCCCCCAGGGGATGAACTGTTTTACCAGCTTTATCCTTCTATAGATGAGCGCCCAGGGGATGAACTGTTTTACCAGCTTAGTGCTTCTATAGATGAGCCCCCAGGGGATGAACTGTTTTACCAGATATGTGCTTCTATTGATGAGCCCCCATGGGATGAACTGTTTTACCAGCTATGTCCTTCTATATGTGAGCCCCCAGGGGATGAACTGTTTTACCAGCTATATCCTTCTATAGGTGAGCCCCCAGGGGATGAACTGTTTTACCAGCTGTATCCTTCTGTAGGTGAGCTCCCAGGGGATGAACTGTTTTACCAGCTTAGTGGTTCCATAGATGAGCTCCCATGGGATGAACTGTTTTACCAGCTAAGTGCTTCTATAGATAAGCCCCCAGGGGATGAACTGTTTTACCATCTTAGTGGTTCCATAGATGAGCCCCCAGGGGATGACCTGTTTTACCAGCTATATCCTTCTATAGGTGAGCCCCCAGTGGATGAACTGTTTTACCATAAGTGCATCTATAGATGAGCCCCCAGGGGATGAACTGTTTTACCAGCTATATCCTTCTATAGATGAGCCCTCAGAGGATGAACTGTTTTACCAGCTAAGTGCTTCTATAGATAATCCCCCAGGGGATGAACTGTTTTACCATCTTAGTGGTTCAATAGATGAGCCCCGAGGGGATGAACTGTTTTACCAGCTTAGTGGTTCCATAGATGAGCCCCCAGGGGATGACCTGTTTTACCAGCTATATCCTTCTATAGGTGAGCCCCCAGGGGATGAACTGTTTTACCATAAGTGCATCTATAGATGAGCCCCCAGGGGATGAACTGTTTTACCAGCTATATCCTTCTATAGATGAGCCCCCAGGGGATGAACTGTTTTACCAGCTATATCCTTCTATAGATGAGCACCCAGGGGATGAACTGTTTTACCCTATATCCTTCTATAGGTGAGCCCCCAGGGGATGAACTGTTTTACCAGCTATATGCTTCTATAGATGAGCTCCTAGGGGATGAACTGTTTTACCCGCTTAGTGGTTCTATTGATGAGCCCCCAGGGGATGAACTGTTTTACCAGCTATATGCTTCTATAGATGAGCACCCAGGGGATGAACTGTTTTACCAGCTAAGTGCATCTATTGATGAGCTCCCAGGGGATGAACTATTTTACCAGCTATATCCTTCTATAGATGAGCCCCCAGGGGTTGAACTGTTTTACCAGCTATATCCTTCTATAGATGAGCCCCCAGGGGATGAACAGTTTTACCAGATATGTGCTTCTATAGATGAGCCCCCATGGGATGAACTGTTTTACCAGCTAAGTGCTTCTATAGATGAGCCCCCAGGGGATGAACTGTTTTGCCAGCTATATCATTATATAGATGAGCCCCCAGGGGATGAACTGTTTTACCAGCTAAGTTCTTCTATAGATGAGCCCCCATGGGATGAACTGTTTTACCAGCTAAGTTCGTCTATAGATGAGCCCCCAGGGGATGAACTGTTTTACCAGCTAAGTTCTTCTAAAGATGAGCCCCCAGGGGATGAACAGTTTTACCAGCTTAGTGCTTCTATAGATGAGCCCCCAGGGGATGAACTGTTTTACCAGCTATATCCTTCTATAGGTGAGCCCCCATGGGATGAACTGTTTCACCAGCTAAGTGCATCTATATCTATATGTGAACCCCCATGGGATGAACTGTTTTACCAGCTATATCCTTCTATAGATGAGCCCCATGGGATGAACTGTTTTACCAGCTGTATCCTTTTATAGGTGAGCCCCCAGGGGATGAACTGTTTTACCAGCTTAGTGGTTCCATAGATGAGCCCCCATGGGATGAACTGTTTTACCAGCTAAGTGCTTCTATAGATGAGCCCCCAGGGGATGAACTGTTTTACCAGCTATATCCTTCTATAGATGAGCCCCCAGGGGATGAACTGTTTTACCAGCTTAGTACTTCTATAGATGAGCCCCCAGGGGATGAACTGTTTTACCAGCTATGTGCTTCTATAGATGAGCCCCCATGGGATTAACTGTTTTACCAGCTAAGTTCGTCTATAGATGAGCCCCCAGGGGATGAACTGTTTTACCAGCTAAGTGATTCTTTAGATGAGCCCCAGGGGATTAACTGTTTTATCAGATATGTGTTTCTATAGATGAGCCTCCAGGGGATGAACTGTTTTACCAGCTAAGTTCTTCTAAAGATGAGCCCCCAGGGGATGAACAGTTTTACCAGCTTAGTGCTTCTATAGATGAGCCCCCAGGGGATGAACTGTTTTACCAGCTATATCCTTCTATAGGTGAGCCCCCATGGGATGAACTGTTTCACCAGCTAAGTGCATCTATATGTGAACCCCCATGGGATGAACTGTTTTACCAGCTATATCCTTCTATAGATGAGCCCATGGGATGAACTGTTTTACCAGCTGTATCCTTCTATAGGTGAGCCCCCAGGGGATGAACTGTTTTACCAGCTTAGTGGTTCCATAGATGAGCCCCCATGGGATGAACTGTTTTACCAGCTAAGTGCTTCTATAGATGAGCCCCCAGGGGATGAACTGTTTTACCAGCTATATCCTTCAATAGATGAGCCCCCAGGGGATGAACTGTT
>CM026404.1:38760681-38813695 GCA_014843695.1 Archivesica marissinica | reverse complement strand
CTATAGATGAGCACCCAGGGGATGAACTGTTTTACCCACTATATCCTTCTATAGATGAGCCCCCAGGGGATGAACTGTTTTACCAGCTATATGCTTCTATAGATGAGCACACAGGGGATAAACTGTTTTACCCGCTTAGTGGTTCTATTGATGAGCCCTCAGGGGATGAACTGTTTTACCAGCTATATGCTTCTATAGATGAGCACCCAGGGGATGAACTGTTTTACCAGCTAAGTGCATCTATTGATGAGCCCCCAGAGGATGAACTGTTTTACCAGCTATATCCTTCTATAGATGAGCCCCCAGGGGTTGAACTGTTTTACCAGCTATATCCTTCTATAGATGAGCCCCCAGGGGATGAACTGTTTTACCAGCTAAATTCTTCTATGATGAGCCCATAGGGGATTAACTGTTTTACCAGCTTAGTGTTTATATAGGTGAGCCCCCAGTGGATGATCTGTTTTACCAGATTGGTGCTTCTATAGATGAGCCCTCAGGGGATGAACTGTTTTACCAGCTAAGTGCTTCTATAGATGAATCCCCAGGGGATGAACTGTTTTGTCAGCTATATCATTCTATAGATGAGCCCCCAGGGGATGAACTGTTTTACCAGCTAAGTTCTTCTATAGATGAGCCCCCAGGGGATGAACTGTTTTACCAGCTAAGTGCTTCTATAGATGAGCCCCCAGGGGATTAACAGTTTTACCAGATATGTGTTTTTATAGGTGAGCCCCCAGGGGATAAATTGTTTTACCAGATTGGTGCTTCTATAGATGAGCCCTCAGGGGATGAACTGTTTTACCAGCTAAGTTCTTCTATAGATGAGCCCCCAGGGGATGAACTCTTTTACCAGCTTCAGCTTAGTGCTTCTATAGATGAGCACCCAGTGGTTGAACTGTTTTACCAGCTTAGTGCTTCTATTGATGAGCCCCAGGGGATGAACTGTTTTACCAGCTTAGTGTTTATATTGGTGAGCCCCCAGGGGATAAATTGTTTTACCAGCTTAGTGCTTCTATAGGTGAGCCCCCAGGGGATGAATTGTTTTACCAGCTTAGTGCTTCTATAGATGAGCCCTCAGGGGATGAACTGTTTTACCAGCTTAGTGTTTCTATAAATGAGCCCCCAGGGGATGAACTGTTTTACCAGCTTAGTGATTCTATAGATGTGCCCCAGGGGATGAACTGTTTTACCAGCTAAATGCTTCTATGATGAGCCCCCAGGGGATTAACTGTTTTACCAGCTTAGTGTTTATATAGATGAGCCCCCAGGGGATGAACTGTTTTACCAGCTTAGTGTTTATATAGGTGAGCCCCCAGTGGATGAACTGTTTTACCAGCTTAGTGTTTATATAGATGAGCCCCCAGGGGATTAACTGTTTTACCAGCTTAGTGTTTATATAGGTGAGCCCCAGGGGATGAACTGTTTTACCAGCTATGTGCATCTATAGATGAGCACCCAGGGGATGAACTGTTTTACTCGCTATTTCCTTCTATAGATGAGCCCCAGGGGATGAACTGTTTTACCAGCTATATGCTTCTATAGATGAGCACCCAGGGGATGAACTGTTTTACCCGCTATATGCTTCTATAGATGAGCACCCAGGGGATGAACTGTTTTACCAGCTAAGTGCATCTATTGATGAGCCCCCAGAGGATGAACTGTTTTACCAGCTATATCCTTCTATAGATGAGCCCCCAGGGGTTGAACTGTTTTACCAGCTATATCCTTCTATAAATGAGCCCCCAGGGATGAACTGTTTTACCAGCTAAATTCTTCTATGATGTGCCCATAGGGGATTAACTGTTTTACCAGCTTAGTGTTTATATAGGTGAGCCCCCAGGGGATGAACTGTTTTACCAGCTAAGTGCTTCTATAGGTGAGCCCTCAGGGGATGAACTGTTTTACCAGCTTAGTGCTTCTATAGGTGAGCCCTCAGGGGATGAACTGTTTTACCAGCTAAATTCTTCTATGATGAGCCAATAGGGGATTAACTGTTTTACCAGCTTAGTGTTTATATAGGTGAGCCCCCAGGGGATGAACTATTTTACCAGCTAAGTGCTTCTATAGATGAGCCCCCAGGGGATGAACTGTTTTGCCAGCAATACCATTCTATAGATGAGCCCCCAGGGGATGAACTGTTTTACTAGATATGTGCTTCTATAGATGAGCCCCCAGGGGATGAACTGTTTTACCAGCTAAGTTCTTCTATAGATGAGCCCCCAGGGGATGAACAGTTTTACCAGCTTAGTGCTTTATAGATGAGCCCCCAGGGGATGTACTGTTTTACCGGCTTAGTGCTTCTATTGATGAGCCCCCAGGTGATGAACTTTTTTACTTGCTTAGTGTTTTTATAGGTGAGCCCCCAGGGGATAAATTGTTTTACCAGATTGGTGCTTCTATAGATGAGCCCTCAGGGGATGAACTGTTTTACCAGCTAAGTTCTTCTATAGATGAGCCCCCAGGGGATGAACTGTTTTACCAGCTTCAGCTTAGTGCTTCTATAGATGAGCCCCCAGTGGTTGAACTGTTTTACCAGCTTAGTGCTTCTATTGATGAGCCCCAGGGGATGAACTGTTTTACCAGCTTAGTGTTTATATTGGTGAGCCCCAGGGGATAAATTGTTTTACCACCTTAGTGCTTCTATAGGTGAGCCCCCAGGGGATGAATTGTTTTACCAGCTTAGTGCTTCTATAGATGAGCCCTCAGGGGATGAACTGTTTTACCAGCTTAGTGTTTCTATAAATGAGCCCCCTGGGGATGAACTGTTTTACCAGCTTAGTGTTTATATAGGTGAGCCCCCAGGGGATGAACTGTTTTACCAGCTAAATGATTCTATGATGAGCCCCCAGGGGATTAACTGTTTTACTAGCTTAGTGTTTATATAGGTGAGCCCCCAGGGGATGAACTGTTTTACCAGATATGTGCTTCTATAGATGAGCCCTCAGGGGATGAACTGTTTTACCAGCTAAGTTCTTCTATAGATGAGCCCCTAGGGGATGAACTGTTTTACCAGCTAAGTGCATCTATAGATGAGCCCCCAGGGGATGAACCGTTTTAACAGCAATATCCTTCTATAGATGAGCCCCCAGGGGATGAACTGTTTTACCAGCTATGTGCATCTATAGATGAGCACCCAGGGGATGAACTGTTTTACCCGCTATATCCTTCTATAGATGAGCCTCCAGGGGATGAACTGTTTTACCAGCTATATTCTTCTATAGATGAGCACCCAGGGGATGAACTGTTTTACCCGCTTAGTGGTTCTATTGATGAGCCCCCAGGGGATGAACTGTTTTACCAGCTATATGCTTCTATAGATGAGCACCCAGGGGATGAACTGTTTTACCAGCTAAGTGCATCTATTGATGAGCCCCCTGGGGATGAACTGTTTTACCAGCTATATCCTTCTATAGATGAGCCCCCAGGAGTTGAACTGTTTTACCAGCTATATCCCTCTATAGATGAGCCCCCAGGGATGAACTATTTTACCAGCTAAATTCTTCTATGATGTGCCCATAGGGGATTAACTGTTTTACCAGCTTAGTGTTTATATAGGTGAGCCCCCAGGGGATGAACTGTTTTACCAGCTAAGTGCATCTATTTATGAGCCCCCAGGGGATGAACTGTTTTACCAGCTATATCCTTCTATAGATGAGCCCCCAGGGGATGAACTGTTTTACCAGCTAAGTTCTTCTATAGATGAGCCCCCAGGGGATGAACTGTTTTACCAGCTAAGTGCTTCTATAGATGAGCCCCCAGGGGATTAACTGTTTTACCAGATATGTGCGTCTATAGATGAGCCCCCAGGGGATGAACTGTTTTACTAGATATGTCCTTCTATAGATGAGCCCCCAGGGGATGAACTGTTTTACCAGCTTAGTGTCTTTATATGTGAGCCCCCAGGGGATAAATTGTTTTACCAGCTTGGTGCTTCAATTGATGAGCCCTCAGGGAATGAACTGATTTACCAGCTAAGTTCTTCTATAGATGAGCCCCAAGGGGATGAACTGTTTTACCAGCTTCAGCTTAGTGCTTCTATAGATGAGCCCCCAGGGGTTGAACTGTTTTACCAGCTTAGTGCTTCTATTGATGAGCCACAGGGGATGAACTGTTTTACCAGCTTAGTGTTTATATAGGTGAGCCCCCAGGGGATAAATTGTTTTACCAGCTTAGTGCTTCTATAGGTGAGCCCCCAGGGGATGAATTGTTTTACCAGCTTAGTGCTTCTATAGATGAGCCCTCAGGGGATGAACTGTTTTACCAGCTTAGTGTTTCTATAAATGAGCCCCTAGGGGATGAACTGTTTTACCAGCTTAGTGCTTCTATAGATGAGCCCCCAGGGATGAACTGTTTTACCAGCTTAGTGCTTCTATAGATGAGCCCCCAGGGGATGAACTGTTTTACCAGCTTAGTGCTTCTATAGATGAGCCCCCAGGGGATTAACTGTTTTACCAGCTTATTGCTTCTATAGATGAGCCCCCAGGGGATGAACTGTTTTACCAGCTTAGTGCTTCTATAGATGAGCCCCCAGGGGATGAACTGTTTTACCAGCTTAGTGCTTCTATAGATGAGCCCCCAGGGGATTAACTGTTTTACTAGCTTAGTGCTTCTATAGATCAGCCCCCAGGGGATGTACTGTTTTAGCAGCTTAGTGTTTCTATAGATCAGCCCCCAGGGGATGAACTGTTTTACTAGCTTAGTGTTTCTATAGAGGAGCCCTCAGGGGATGAACTTTTTTACCAGCTATGTACTTCTATAGATGAGCACCCAGGGGATGAACTGTTTTAGCAGCTTAGTGCTTCTATAGATGAGCCCCCAGGGGATGAACTGATTTACCAGCTTAGTGTTTTTATAGGTGAGCCCCCAGGGGATAAATTGTATTACCAGCTTGGTGCTTCTATAGATGAGCCCCCAGGGGATGAACTGTTTTACCAGATATGTCCTTCTATAGATGAGCCCCCAGGGGATGAACTGTTTTACCAGCTAAGTTCTTATATAGATGAGCCCCCAGGGGATGAACAGTTTTACCAGCTTAGTGTTTATATACGTGAGCCCCCAGGGGATACATTATTTTACCAGCTTAGTGCTTCTATAGGTGAGCCCCCAGGGGATGAATTGTTTTACCAGCTATGTACTTCTATCGATGAACCCCCAGGGGATGAACTGTTTTACCAGCTAAGTGCTTCTATAGATGAGCCTCCAGGGGATGAACTGTTTTACTAGCTAATTGCTTCTATAGATGAGCCCCAGGGGATGAACTGTTTTACCAGCTATGTACTTCTATATGTGAGCCCCCAGGGGATGAACAGTTTTACCAGCTATGTACTTCTATAGATGAGCCTCCAGGGGATGAACTGTTTTACCAGCTAAGTGCTTCTATAGATGAGCCCCCATGGGATGAACTGTTTTACCAGCTTAGTGTTTATATAGATCAGCCCCCAGGGGATGAACTGTTTTCGCAGCTTAGTGTTTCTATAGATCAGCACCCAGGGGATGAACTGTTTTACTAGCTTAGTGTTTCTATAGATGAGCCCTCAGGGGATGAACTGTTTTACCAGCTATGTACTTCTATAGATGAGCACCCAGGGGATGAACTGTTTTAGCAGCTTAGTGCTTCTATAGATTACCCCAGGGGTGAACTGTTTTACCAGCTTTGTGTTTTTATAGTGAGCCCCCAGGGATAATTGTTTACCAGCTTGGTGCTTCTATGATGAGCCCCCGGGGATTAACTGTTTTACCAGCTTAGTGTTTTATAGGTGAGCCCCCAGGGATGAACTGTTTACCAGCTTTGTGCTTCTATAGATGAGCCCCCATGGGTTGAACTGTTTTACCAGCTTAGTGTTTTATGATGAGCCCCCAGGGATTAACTGTTTTAGCAGCTTAGTGTTTTATAGGTGAGCCCCCAGGGGATGACTGTTTTACTAGTATGTGTTTCTATAGATGAGCCCTCAGTGGATGAACTGTTTTTACCAGCTATGTACTTCTATAGATGAGCCTCCAGGGGATGAACTGTTTTACCAGCTAAGTGCTTCTATAGATGAGCCCCCATGGGATGAACTGTTTTACCAGCTTAGTGTTTATATAGATCAGCCCCCAGGGGATGAACTGTTTTCGCAGCTTAGTGTTTCTATAGATCAGCACCCAGGGGATGAACTGTTTTACTAGCTTAGTGTTTCTATAGATGAGCCCTCAGGGGATGAACTGTTTTACCAGCTATGTACTTCTATAGATGAGCACCCAGGGGATGAACTGTTTTAGCAGCTTAGTGCTTCTATAGATGAGCCCCTAGGGGATGAACTGATTTACCAGCTTAGTGTTTTTATAGGTGAGCCCCCAGGGGATAAATTGTATTACCAGCTTGGTGCTTCTATAGATGAGCCCCCAGGGGATGAACTGTTTTACCAGCTTAGTGCTTCTATAGATGAGCCCCCAGGGGATTAACTGTTTTACCAGCTTAGTGCTTCTATAGATGAGCCCCCATGGGATGAATTGATTTACCAGCTTAGTGTTTATATAGATCAGCCCCCAGGGGATGAACTGTTTTAGCAGCTTAGTGTTTCTATAGATCAGCCCCCAGGGGATGAACTGTTTTACTAGCTTAGTGTTTCTATAGAGGAGCCCTCAGAGGATGAACTGTTTTACCAGCTATGTACTTCTATAGATGAGCACCCAGGGGATGAACTGTTTTAGCAGCTTAGTGCTTCTATAGATGAGCCCCCAGGGGATGAACTGATTTACCAGCTTAGTGTTTTTATAGGTGAGCCCCCAGGGGATAAATTGTATTACCAGCTTGGTGCTTCTATAGATGAGCCCCCAGGGGATGAACTGTTTTACCAGATATTTCCTTCTATAGATGAGCCCCCAGGGGATGAACTGTTTTACCAGCTAAGTTCTTCTATAGATGAGCCCCCAGGGGATGAACAGTTTTACCAGCTTAGTGCTTCTATAGATGAGCCCCCAGGGGATGAACTCTTTTACCAGCTTAGTGCTTCTATTGATGAGCCCCCAGGGGATGAACTGTTTTACCAGCTTAGTGTCTTTATAGGTGAGCCCCCAGGGGATAAATTGTTTTACCAGCTTGGTGCTTCTATAGATGAGCCCTCAGGGGATGAACTGTTTTACCAGCTTCAGCTTAGTGCTTCTATAGATGAGCCCCCAGGGGTTGAACTGTTTTAACAGCTTAGTGCTTCTATTGATGAGCCCCAGGGGATGAACTGTTTTACCAGCTTAGTGTTTATATAGGTGAGCCCCCAGGGGATAAATTGTTTTACCAGCTTAGTGCTTCTATAGGTGAGCCCCCAGGGTATGAATTGTTTTACCAGCTTAGTGCTTCTATAGATGAGCCCTCAGGGGATGAACTGTTTTACCAGCTTAGTGTTTCTATAAATGAGCCCCTAGGGGATGAACTGTTTTACCAGCTTAGTGCTTCTATAGATGAGCCCCCAGGGGATGAACTGTTTTACCAGCTTAGTGCTTCTATAGATGAGCCCCCAGGGGATGAACTGTTTTACCAGCTTAGTGCTTCTATAGATTAGCCCCCAGGGGATTAACTGTTTTACCAGCTTAGTGCTTCTATAGATGAGCCCCCATGGGATGAACTGTTTTACCAGCTTAGTGTTTATATAGATCAGCCCCCAGGGGATGAACTGTTTTAGCAGCTTAGTGTTTCTATAGATCAGCTCCCAGGGGATGAACTGTTTTACTAGCTTAGTGTTTCTATAGATGAGCCCTCAGGGGATGAACTGTTTTACCAGCTATGTACTTCTATAGATGAGCACCCAGGGGATGAACTGTTTTAGCAGCTTAGTGCTTCTATAGATGAGCCCCCAGGGGTTGAACTGTTTTACCAGCTTAGTGCTTCTATTGATGAGCCCCAGGGGATGAACTGTTTTACCAGCTTAGTGTTTATATACGTGAGCCCCCAGGGGATAAATTATTTTACCATTTTAGTGCTTCTATAGGTGAGCCCCCAGGGGATGAATTGTTTTACCAGCTATGTACTTCTATCGATGAACCCCCAGGGGATGAACTGTTTTACCAGCTAAGTGCTTCTATAGATGAGCCTCCAGGGGATGAACTGTTTTACCAGCTAATTGCTTCTATAGATGAGCCCCAGGGGATGAACTGTTTTACCAGCTATGTACTTCTATATGTGAGCCCCCAGGGGATGATCAGTTTTACCAGCTATGTACTTCTATAGATGAGCCTCCAGGGGATGAACTGTTTTACCAGCTAAGTGCTTCTATAGATGAGCCCCCATGGGATGAACTGTTTTACCAGCTTAGTGTTTATATAGATCAGCCCCCAGGGGATGAACTGTTTTACCGGCTTAGTGTTTCTATAGATCAGCCCCCAGGGGATGAACTGTTTTACTAGCTTAGTGTTTCTATAGATGAGCCCTCAGGGGATGAACTGTTTTACCAGCTATGTACTTCTATAAATGAGCACCCAGGGGATGAACTGTTTTACCAGCTATGTACTTCTATAAATGAGCACCCAGGGGATGAACTGTTTTACCAGCTTAGTGCTTCTATTGATGAGCGCCCAGGGGATGAACTGATTTACCAGCTTAGTGTTTTTATAGGTGAGCCCCCAGGGGATAAATTGTATTACCAGCTTGGTGCTTCTATAGATGAGCCCCCAGGGGATGAACTGTTTTACCAGATATGTACTTCTATAGATGAGCCCCCAGGGGATGAACTGTTTTACCAGCTAAGTTCTTCTATAGATGAGCCCCCAGGGGATGAACTGTTTTACCAGCTTAGTGCTTCTATAGATGAGCCCCCAGGGGATGAACTGTTTTACCAGCTTAGTGCTTCTATTGATGAGCCCCCAGGGGATGAACTGTTTTACCAGCTTAGTGTCTTTATAGGTGAGCCCCCAGGGGATAAATTGTTTTACCAGCTTGGTGCTTCTATAGATGAGCCCTCAGGGGATGAACTGTTTTACCAGCTAAGATCTTCTATAGATGAGCCCCCAGGGGATGAACTGTTTTACTAGTTCAGCTTAGTGCTTCTATAGATGAGCCCCCAGGGGTTGAACTGTTTTACCCGCTTAGTGCTTCTATTGATGAGGCCCAGGGGATGAACTGTTTTACCAGCTTAGTGTTTATATAGGTGAGCCCCCAGGGGATAAATTGTTTTACCAGCTTAGTGCTTCTATAGGTGAGCCCCCAGGGGATGAATTGTTTTACCAGCTTAGTGCTTCTATAGATGAGCCCCCAGGGGATGAACTGTTTTACCAGCTAAGTTCTTCTATAGATGAGCCCCCAGGGGATGAACAGTTTTACCAGCTTAGTGCTTCTATAGATGAGCCCCAGGGGATGAACTGTTTTACCAGCTTAGTGCTTCTATTGATGAGCCCCCAGGGGATGAACTGTTTTACCAGCTTAGTGTCTTTATAGGTGAGCCCCCAGGGGATGAACTGTTTTACCAGCTTGGTGCTTCTATAGATGAGCCCCAGGGGATGAACTGTTTTACCAGCTATGTACTTCTATATGTGAGCACCCAAGGGATGAACTGTTTTACCAGCTATGTGCATCTATAGATGAGCCCCCAGGGGATGAACTGTTTTACCAGCTAAATGTTTGTATAGATGAGCCCCCAGGGGATTAACTGTTTTACCAGTTTGGTGTTTTTATAGGTGAGCCCCCATGGAATAAATTGTATTACCAGCTTGGTGCTTCTATAGATGAGCCCCCATGGGATGAATTGTTTTACCAGCTATGTACTTCTATCAATGATCCCCCAGGGGATGAACTGTTTTACCAGCTAAGTGCCTCTATAGATCAGCCTCCAGGGGATGAATTGTTTTACCAGCTAAGTGCTTCTATAGATGAGCCCCAGGGTATGAACTGTTTTACCAGCTATGTACTTCTATAGGTGAGCCCCCAGGGGATGAACAGTTTTACCAGCTATGTACTTCTATCGGTGAGCCCCCAGGGGATGAACTGTTTTACCAGTTAAGTGCTTCTATAGATGAGCCTCCAGGGGATGAACTGTTTTACCAGCTAAGTGCTTCTATAGATGAGCCCCCAGGGGATGAACTGTGTTACCAGCTATGTACTTCTATAGGTGAGCCCACAGGGGATGAACAATTTTACCAGCTTAGTGCTTCTATTGATGAGCCCCCATGGGATGAACTGTTTTACCAGCTTAGTGCTTCTATAGATGATCCCTCAGGAGATGAACTGTTTTACCGGCTATGTACTTCTATAGATGAGCCCCCAGGGGATGAACTGTTTTACTAGCTTAGTGTTTCTATAGATCAGCCCCCAGGGGATGAACTGTTTTAGCAGCTTAGTGTTTCTATAGATCAGCCCCCAGGGGATGAACTGTTTTACTAGCTTAGTGTTTCTACAGATGAGCCCTCAGGGGATGAACTGTTTTACCAGCTATGTACTTCTATAGATGAGCACCCAGGGGATGAACTGTTTTAGCAGCTTAGTGCTTCTATAGATGAGCCCCCAGGGGCAGGGGATGAACTGTTTTACCAGCTATGTACTTCTATAGATGAGCTCCCAGGGGATGAACTGTTTTACCAGCTTAGTGCTTCTATAGATGAGCCCTCAGGGGATGAATTGTTTTACCAGCTTAGTGCTTCTATAAATGAGCCCCCATGGGATGAACTGTTTTACCAGCTTAGTGCTTCTATAAATGAGCCCCCATGGGATGAACTGTTTTACCAGCTTAGTGCTTCTATAGATGAGCCCCCAGGGTATGAACTGTTTTACCAGCTTAGTGCTTCTATAGATGAGCCCCCAGAGTATGAACTGTTTTACCAGCTTAGTGCTTCTATAGATGAGCCCTCAGGGGATGAATTGTTTTACCAGCTTAGTGCTTCTATAAATGAGCCCCCATGGGATGAACTGTTTTACCAGCTTAGTGCTTCTATAATGAGCCCCCATGGGATGAACTGTTTTACCAGCTTAGTGCTTCTATAGATGAGCCCCCATGGTATGAACTGTTTTACCAGCTTAGTGCTTCTATAGATGAGCCCCCAGAGTATGAACTGTTTTACCAGCTTAGTGCTTCTATAGATGAGCCCCTAGGGGATGAATTGTTTTACCAGCCTAGTGATTCTATAGGTGAGCCCCCAGGGGATGAACTGTTTTACCAGCTTTATCCTTCTATAGATGAGCCCCCAGGGGATGAATTGGTTTACCAGCTTAGTGATTCTATAGGTTAGCCCCCTAGGGGATGAATTGTTTTACCAGCTTAGTGCCTCTATAGTTGAGCCCCCAGGGGATGAACTGTTTTACCAGCTTTATCCTTCTATAGATGAGCCCCCAGGGGATGAAATGTTTTACCAGCTATGTAATTCTATAGATGAGCCCCCAGGGGATGAACTGATTTACCCGCTATGTACTTCTATAGATGAGCCCCCAGGGGATGAACTGTTTTACCCGCTATGTGCTTCTATAAATGAGCCCACATGGGATGAACTGTTTTACCAGCTATGTGCTTCTATAGATGAGCCCCCATTGGATGAACTGTTTTACCAGCTATGTGCTTCTATAGATGAGCCCCCAGGGGATGAACTGTTTTACCAGCTAAGTTCTTCTATAGATGAGCCCCCAGGGGATGAACTGTTTTACCAGCTTTGTGCATCTATAGATGAGCCCCCAGGGGATGAACTGTTTTGCCAACTATGTGCTTCTATAGATGAGCCCCCAGGGGATGAACTGTTTTACCAGCTTAGTGTTTATATAGGTGAGCCCCCAGGGGATGAACTGTTTTACCAGATATGTGCTTCTATAGATGAGCCCTCAAGGGATGAACTGTTTTACCAGCTAAGTTCTTCTATAGATGAGCCCCCAGGGGATGAACTGTTTTACCAGCTTCAGCTTAGTGCTTCTATAAATGAGCCCCCAGGGGTTGAACTGTTTTACCAGCTTAGTGCTTCTATTGATGAGCCCCAGGGGATGAACTGTTTTACCAGCTTAGTGTTTATATAGGTGAGCCCCCAGGGGATAAATTGTTTTACCAGCTTAGTGCTTCCATAGGTGAGCCCCCAGGGGATGAATTGTTTTACCAGCTTAGTGCTTCTATAGATGAGCACCCAGGGGATGAACTGTTTTACCAGCTAAGTGCTTCTATAGATGAGCACCCAGGGGATGAACTGTTTTACCAGCTTAGTGCTTCTATAGATGAGCCCCCAGGGGATGAACTGTTTTACCAGCTTAGTGCTTCTATAAATGAGCCCCCATGGGATGAACTGTTTTACCAGCTTAGTGCTTCTATAAATGAGCCCCCATGGGATGAACTGTTTTACCAGCTTAGTGCTTCTATAGGTGAGCCCCCAGGGTATGAACTGTTTTACCAGCTTAGTGCTTCTATAGATGAGCCCCCAGAGTATGAACTGTTTTACCAGCTTAGTGCTTCTATAGATGAGCCCCCAGGGGATGAATTGTTTTACCAGCTTAGTGATTCTATACGTGAGCCCCCAGGGGATGAACTGTTTTACCAGCTTTATCCTTCTATAGATGAGCCCCCAGGGGATGAATTGGTTTACCAGCTTAGTGATTCTATAGGTGAGCCCCCAGGGGATGAATTGTTTTACCAGCTTAGTGCTTCTATAGATGAGCCCCCAGGGGATGAACTGTTTTACCAGCTTTATCCTTCTATAGATGAGCCCCCAGGGGATGAAATGTTTTACCAGCTATGTACTTCTATAGATGAGCCCCGAAGGGATGAACTGTTTTACCCGCTATGTACTTCTATAGGTGAGCCCCCAGGGGATGAACTGTTTTACCAGCTTTATCCTTCTATAGATGAGCCCCCAGGGGATGAATTGGTTTACCAGCTTAGTGATTCTATAGGTTAGCCCCCAGGGGATGAATTGTTTTACCAGCTTAGTGCTTCTATAGATGAGCCCCCAGGGGATGAACTGTTTTACCAGCTTTATCCTTCTATAGATGAGCCCCCAGGGGATGAACTGTTTTACCAGCTATGTACTTCTATAGATGAGCCCCCAGGGGATGAACTGTTTTACCCGCTATGTGCTTCTATAAATGAGCCCACATGGGATGAACTGTTTTACCAGCTAAGTTCTTCTATAGATGAGCCCCCAGGGGATGAACTGTTTTACCCGCTATGAGCTTCTATAAATGAGCCCCCATGGGATGAACTGTTTTACCAGCTAAGTTCTTCTATAGATGAGCCCCCAGGGGATAAACTGTTTTACTAGCTAAGTTCTTCTATAAATGAGCCCCCATGGGATGAACTGTTTTACCAGCTATGTGCTTCTATAGATGAGCCCCCGTGGGATGAACTGTTTTACCAGCTAAGTGCTTCTATAGATGAGCCCCCAGGGGATGACCTATTTACCAGCTATGTGCATCTATATATTAGCGCCCATGGGATGAACTGTTTTACCAGCTTAGTGTTTCTATAGATGAGCCCCCAGGGGTTGAACTGATTTACCAACTTAGTGCTTCTATAGATGAGCACCCAGGGGATGAACTGTTTTACCAGTTATATCCTTCTATAGATGAGCCCCCAGGGGATGAACTGTTTTACCAGCTAAGTGCTTCTATAGATGAGCCCCCAGGGGATGAACTGTTTTACCAGCTAAGTGCTTCTATAGATGAGCCCCCAGGGGATGAACTGTTTTACCAGCTATGTGCTTCTATAGATGAGCCCCCAGGGGATGAACTGTTTTACCAGCTAAGTTCTTCTATAGATGAGCCCCTAGGGGATGAACTGTTTTACCAGCTAAGTTCTTCTATAGATGAGCCCCCAGGGGATGAACTGTTTTACCAGCTAAGTTCTTCTATAGATGAGCCCCCAGGGGATGAACTGTTTTACCAGCTAAGTTCTTCTATAGATGAGCCCACATGGGATTAACTGTTTTACCAGCTATGTGCATCTATAGATGAGCCCCTAGTGGATGAACTGTTTTACCAGATATGTGCTTCTATAGATGAGCCCTCAGGGGATGAACTGTTTTACCCGCTAAGTTCTTCTATAGATGAGCCCCCAGGGGATGAACTGTTTTACCAGCTTGGTGCATCTATAGATGAGCCCCCAGGGGATGAACTGTTTTGCCAACTATGTGCTTCTATAGATGAGCCCCCAGGGGATGAACTGTTTTACCAGCTAAATGCTTCTATGATGAGCCCCCAGGGGATTAACTGTTTTACCAGCTTAGTGTTTATATAGGTGAGCCCCCAGGGGATGAACTGTTTTACCAGATATGTGCTTCTATAGATGAGCCCTCAGGGGATGAACTGTTTTACCAGCTAAGTTCTTCTATAGATGAGCCCCCAGGGGATGAACTGTTTTACCAGCTTCAGCTTAGTGCTTCTATAGATGAGCCCCCAGGGGTTGAACTGTTTTACCAGCTTAGTGCTTCTATTGATGAGCCCCAGGGGATGAACTGTTTTACCAGCTTAGTGTTTATATAGGTGAGCCCCCAGGGGATAAATTGTTTTACCAGCTTAGTGCTTCTATAGGTGAGCCCCCAGGGGATGAATTGTTTTACCAGCTTAGTGCTTCTATAGATGAGCACCCAGGGGATGAACTGTTTTACCAGCTAAGTGCTTCTATAGATGAGCACCCAGGGGATGAACTGTTTTACCAGCTTAGTGCTTCTATAGATGAGCCCCCAGGGGATGAACTGTTTTACCAGCTTAGTGCTTCTATAAATGAGCCCCCATGGGATGAACTGTTTTACCAGCTTAGTGCTTCTATAAATGAGCCCATGGGATGAACTGTTTTACCAGCTTAGTGCTTCTATAGATGAGCCCCCAGGGTATGAACTGTTTTACCAGCTTAGTGCTTCTATAGATGAGCCCCCAGAGTATGAACTGTTTTACCAGCTTAGTGCTTCTATAGATGAGCCCCCAGGGGATGAATTGTTTTACCAGCTTAGTGATTCTATACGTGAGCCCCCAGGGGATGAACTGTTTTACCAGCTTTATCCTTCTATAGATGAGCCCCCAGGGGATGAATTGGTTTACCAGCTTAGTGATTCTATAGGTGAGCCCCCAGGGGATGAACTGTTTTACCAGCTAAGTTCTTCTATAGATGAGCCCCCAGGGGATGAACTGTTTTACCAGCTAAGTTCTTCTATAGATGAGCCCCCAGGGGATGAACTGTTTTACCAGCTAAGTGCTTCTATAGATGAGCCCCCATGGGATGAACTGTTTTACCAGCTATGTGCATCTATAGATGAGCCCCCAGGGGATGAACTGTTTTACCAGCTATGTGCTTCTATAGATGAGCCCCCAGGGGATGAACTGTTTTACCAGCTATGTCCTTCTATAGATGAGCCCCCAGGGGATGAACTGTTTTACCAGTTATGTCTTCTATAGATGAGCCCCCAGGGGATGAACTGTTTTACCAGCTATATCCTTCTATAGATGAGCCCCCAGGGGATGAACTGTTTTACCAGCTAAGTGCTTCTATAGATGAGCCCCCAGGGGATGAACTGTTTTACCAGCTAAGTGCTTCTATAGATGAGCCCCCAGGGTTTTTTTTGGGGGGATGAACTGTTTTACCAGCTAAGTGCTTCTATAGATGAGCCCCCAGGGGATGAACTGTTTTACCAGCTAAGTGCTTCTATAGATGAGCCCCCAGGGGATGAACTGTTTTACCAGCTAAGTACTTCTATAGATGAGCCCCCAGGGGATGAACTGTTTTACCAGCTTAGTGCTTCTATAGATGAGCCCCCAGGGGATGAACTGTTTTACCAGCTTAGTGCTTCTATAGATGAGCCCCCAGGGGATGAACTGTTTTACCAGCTTAGTGCTTCTATAGATGAGCCCCCAGGGGATGAACTGTTTTACCAGCTATGTGCTTCTATAGATGAGCCCCCAGGGGATGAACTGTTTTACCAGCTAAGTGCTTCTATAGATGAGCCCCCAGGGGATGAACTGTTTTACCAGCTTAGTGCTTCTATAGATGAGCCCCCAGGGTATGAACTGTTTTACCAGCTATGTGCTTCTATAGATGAGCCCCCAGGGGATGAACTGTTTTACCAGCTAAGTTCTTCTATAGATGAGCCCCCAGGGGATGAACTGTTTTACCAGCTAAGTGCTTCTATAGATGAGCCCCCAGGGGATGAACTGTTTTACCAGCTAAGTGCTTCTATAGATGAGCCCCCAGGGGATGAACTGTTTTACCAGCTATGTGCATCTATATATTAGCGCCCATGGGATGAACTGTTTTACCAGCTTAGTGTTTCTATAGATGAGCCCCCAGGGGTTGAACTGTTTTACCAGCTATATCCTTCTATAGGTGAGCCCCAGGGGATGAACTGTTTACTAGTTATATCCTTCTATAGATGAGTCCCCAGGGGATGAACTGTTTTACCAGTTATATCCTTCTATAGATGAGTCCCCAGGGGATGAACTGTTTTACCAGCTAAGTGCTTCTATAGATGAGCCCCCAGGGGATGAACTGTTTTACCAGTTATATCCTTCTATAGATGAGCCCCCAGGGGATGAACTGTTTTACCAGCTAAGTGCTTCTATAGATGAGCCCCCAGGGGATTAACTGTTTTACCAGCTATGTGCATCTATAGATGAGCCCCTAGGGGATGAACTGTTTTACCAGCTATGTGCTTCTATAGATGAGCCCCCAGGGGATGAACTGTTTTACCAGCTAAGTGCTTCTATAGATGAGCCCCCAGGGGATGAACTGTTTTACCAGCTATGTACTTCTATAGATGAGCCCCCATGGGATGAACTGTTTTACCAGCTTAGTACTTCTATAGATGAGCCTCCAGGGGATGAACTGTTTTACCAGCTATGTACTTCTATAGATGAGCCCCCATGGGATGAACTGTTTTACCAGCTAAGTGCTTCTATAGATGAGCCCCCAGGGGATGAACTGTTTTACCAGCTATATCCTTCTATAGATGAGCCCCCAGGGGATTAACTGTTTTACCAGCTATGTGCATCTATAGATGAGCCCCTAGGGGATGAACTGTTTTACCAGCTAAGTGCTTCTATAGATGAGCACCCAGGGGATGAACTGTTTTACCAGATATGTACTTCTATAGATGAACACCCAGGGGATGAACTGTTTTACCAGCTTAGTACCTCTATAGATGAGCCCCCAGGGGATGAATTGTTTTACCAGCTTAGTGCTTCTATAGATGAGCACCCAGGGGATGAACTGTTTTACCAGATATGTACTTCTATAGATGAGCCCCCAGGGGATGAACTGTTTTACCAGCTATATGCTTCTATAGATGAGCACCCAGGGTATGAACTGTTTTACCAGCTTAGTGCTTCTATAGATGAGCCCCCAGGGTATGAACTGTTTTACCAGCTTAGTGCTTCTATAGATGAGCCCCCAGGGATGAATTGTTTTACCAGCTTAGTGATTCTATCGGTGAGCCCCCAGGGAATGAACTGTTTTACCAGCTTTATCCTTCTATAGATGAGCCCCCAGGGGATGAACTGTTTTACCTGCTATGTACTTCTATAGATGAGCCCCCAGGGGATGAACTGTTTTAACAGCTAAGTTCTTCTATAGATGAGCCTCCAGGGGATAAACTGTTTTACCAGCTAAGTTCTTCTATAGATGAGCCCCCAGGGGATGAACTGTTTTACCCGCTATGTGCTTCTATAAATGAGCCCCCATGGGATGAACTGTTTTACAAGCTAAGTTCCTCTATAGATGAGCCCCCAGGGGATGAACTGTTTTACCAGCTAAGTTCTTCTATAAATGAGCCCCCATGTGATGAACTGTTTTACCAGCTAAGTGCTTCTATAGATGAGCACCCAGGGGATGAACTATTTCATCAGCTATGTGCATCTATATATTAGCGCCCATGGGATGAACTGTATTACCAGCTTAGTGTTTCTATAGATGAGCCCCCAGGGGTTGAACTGTTTTACCAGCTATATCCTTCTATAGATGAGCCCCTAGGGGATGAACTGTTTTACCAGTTATATCCTTCTATAGATGAGCCCCCAGTGGATTAACTGTTTTACCAGCTATGTGCATCTATAGATGAGACCCTAGGGGATGAACTGTTTTACTAGCTATGTGCTTCTATAGATGAGCCCCCAGGGGATGAACTGTTTTACCAGCTATGTGCATCTATAGATGAGCCCCCACGGGATGAACTGTTTAACCAGCTATGTACTTCTATCGATGAGCCCCCATGGGATGAACTGTTTTACTAGCTTAGTACTTCTATAGATGAGCCTCCAGGGGATGAACTGTTTTACCAGCTATGTACCTCTATAGATGAGCCCCCATGGGATGAACTTTTTTACCAGCTAAGTGCTTCTATAGATGAGCCCCCAGGGGATGAACTGTTTTACCAGCTATATCCTTCTATAGATGAGCCCCCAGGGGATGAACTGTTTTACCAGCTAAGTGCTTGTATAGATGAGCCCCCAGGGGATTAACTGTTTTACCAGCTATGTGCATCTATAGATGAGCCCCTAGGGGATGAACTGTTTTACCAGCTAAGTGCTTCTATAGATGAGCCCCCAGGGGATTAACTGTTTTACCAGCTATGTGCATATATAGATGAGCCCCTAGGGGATGAACGGTTTTACCAGATATGTGCTTCTATAGATGAGCCCTCAGGGGATGAACTGTTTTACCAGCTAAGTTCTTCTATAGATGAGCCCCCAGGGGATGAACTGTTTTACCAGCTTCAGCTTAGTGCTTCTATAGATGAGCCCCCAGGGGTTGAACTGTTTTACCAGCTTAGTGCTTCTATTGATGAGCCCCCAGGGGATGAACTGTTTTACCAGCTATATGCTTCTATAGATGAGCCCCCAGGGGATGAATTGTTTTACCAGCTTAGTGCTTCTATAGATGAGCTCCCAGGGGATGAACTGTTTTACCAGCTTAGTGCTTCTATAGATGAGCACCCAGGGGATGAACTGTTTTACCAGCTTAGTGCTTCTATAGATGAGCACCCAGGGGATGAACTGTTTTACCAGCTTAGTGCTTCTATAGATGAGCCCCCAGGGGATGAACTGTTTTACCAGCTTAGTGCTTCTATAGATGAGCCCCCATGGGATGAACTGTTTTACCAGCTTAGTGCTTCTATAGATGAGCACCCAGGGGATGAACTGTTTTACCAGCTTAGTGCTTCTATAGATGAGCACCCAGGGGATGAACTGTTTTACCAGCATAGTGCTTCTATAGATGAGCCCTCAGGGGATGAACTGTTTTACCAGCTATATCCTTCTATAGATGAGCCCCCTGGGGATGAACTGTTTTACCAGCTAAGTGGTCCTATAGATGAGCACCCAGGGGATGAACTGTTTTACCAGCTTAGTGCTTCTATAGATGAGCACCCAGGGGATGAACTGTTTTACCAGCTTAGTGCTTCTATAGATGAGCACCCATGGGATGAACTGTTTTACCAGATATGTACTTCTATAGATGAGCCCCCAGGGGATGAACTGTTTTACCAGCTTAGTGCTTCTATAGATGAGCACCCAGGGGATGAACTGTTTTACCAGATATGTACTTCTATAGATGAGCATCCAGGGGATGAACTGTTTTACCCGCTATGTACTTCTATAGATGAGCCCTCAGGGGATGGACTGTTTTACCAGCTTAGTACTTCTATAGATGAGCCCCCAGGGGATGAATTGTTTTACCAGCTTAGTGCTTCTATAGATGAGCACCCAGGGGATGAACTGTTTTACTAGCTTAGTGATTCTATAGATGAGCCCCCAGGGGATGAACTGTTTTACCAGCTATATCCTTCTATAGATGAGCCCCAGGGGATGAACTGTTTTACCAGCTATATCCTTCTATAGATGAGCCCCCAGGGGATGAACTGTTTTACCAGCTAAGTGGTCCTATAGATGAGCACCCAGCGGATGAACTGTTTTACCAGCTTAGTGCTTCTATAGATGAGCACCCAGGGGATGATCTGTTTTACCAGCTTAGTGCTTCTATAGATGAGCACCCAGGGGATGAACTGTTTTACCAGATATGTACTTCTATAGATGAGCCCCCAGGGGATGAACTGTTTTACCAGCTTAGTGCTTCTATAGATGAGCACCCAGGGGATGAACTGTTTTACCAGATATGTACTTCTATAGATGAGCACCCAGGGGATGAACTGTTTTACTAGCTTGGTGCTTCTATACATGAGCCCCCAGGGGATGAACTGTTTTACTAGCTTAGTGGTTCTATAGATGAGCCCCCAGGGGATGAACTGTTTTACCAGCTTAGTGCTTCTATAGATGAGCCCCCAGGGTATGAACTGTTTTACCAGCTTAGTGCTTCTATAGATGAGCCCCCAGGGATGAATTGTTTTACCAGCTTAGTGATTCTATCGGTGAGCCCCCAGGGAATGAACTGTTTTACCAGCTTTATCCTTCTATAGATGAGCCCCCAGGGGATGAACTGTTTTACCTGCTATGTACTTCTATAGATGAGCCCCCAGGGGATGAACTGTTTTAACAGCTAAGGTCTTCTATAGATGAGCCTCCAGGGGATGAACTGTTTTACCAGCTAAGTTCTTCTATAGATGAGCCCCCAGGGGATGAACTGTTTTACCCGCTATGTGCTTCTATAAATGAGCCCCCATGGGATGAACTGTTTTACAAGCTAAGTTCCTCTATAGATGAGCCCCCAGGGGATGAACTGTTTTACCAGCTAAGTTCTTCTATAAATGAGCCCCCATGGGATGAACTGTTTTACCAGCTAAGTGCTTCTATAGATGAGCACCCAGGGGATGAACTATTTCATCAGCTATGTGCATCTATATATTAGCGCCCATGGGATGAACTGTATTACCAGCTTAGTGTTTCTATAGATGAGCCCCCAGGGGTTGAACTGTTTTACCAGCTATATCCTTCTATAGATGAGCCCCTAGGGGATGAACTGTTTTACCAGTTATATCCTTCTATAGATGAGCCCCCAGTGGATTAACTGTTTTACCAGCTATGTGCATCTATAGATGAGACCCTAGGGGATGAACTGTTTTACTAGCTATGTGCTTCTATAGATGAGCCCTCAGGGGATGAACTGTTTTACCAGCTATGTGCATCTATAGATGAGCCCCCACGGGATGAACTGTTTAACCAGCTATGTACTTCTATCGATGAGCCCCCATGGGATGAACTGTTTTACTAGCTTAGTACTTCTATAGATGAGCCTCCAGGGGATGAACTGTTTTACCAGCTATGTACCTCTATAGATGAGCCCCCATGGGATGAACTTTTTTACCAGCTAAGTGCTTCTATAGATGAGCCCCCAGGGGATGAACTGTTTTACCAGCTATATCCTTCTATAGATGAGCCCCCAGGGGATGAACTGTTTTACCAGCTAAGTGCTTGTATAGATGAGCCCCCAGGGGATTAACTGTTTTACTAGCTATGTGCATCTATAGATGAGCCCCTAGGGGATGAACTGTTTTACCAGCTAAGTGCTTCTATAGATGAGCCCCCAGGGGATTAACTGTTTTACCAGCTATGTGCATATATAGATGAGCCCCTAGGGGATGAACGGTTTTACCAGATATGTGCTTCTATAGATGAGCCCTCAGGGGATGAACTGTTTTACCAGCTAAGTTCTTCTATAGATGAGCCCCCAGGGGATGAACTGTTTTACCAGCTTCAGCTTAGTGCTTCTATAGATGAGCCCCCAGGGGTTGAACTGTTTTACCAGCTTAGTGCTTCTATTGATGAGCCCCCAGGGGATGAACTGTTTTACCAGCTATATGCATCTATAGATGAGCCCCCAGGGGATGAATTGTTTTACCAGCTTAGTGCTTCTATAGATGAGCTCCCAGGGGATGAACTGTTTTACCAGCTTAGTGCTTCTATAGATGAGCACCCAGGGGATGAACTGTTTTACCAGCTTAGTGCTTCTATAGATGAGCACCCAGGGGATGAACTGTTTTACCAGCTTAGTGCTTCTATAGATGAGCCCTCAGGGGATGAACAGTTTTACCAGCTTAGTGCTTCTATAGATGAGCCCCCATGGGATTAACTGTTTTACCAGCTTAGTGCTTCTATAGATGAGCACCCAGGGGATGAACTGTTTTACCAGCTTAGTGCTTCTATAGATGAGCACCCAGGGGATGAACTGTTTTACCAGCATAGTGCTTCTATAGATGAGCCCTCAGGGGATGAACTGTTTTACCAGCTATATCCTTCTATAGATGAGCCCCCTGGGGATGAACTGTTTTACCAGCTAAGTGGTCCTATAGATGAGCACCCAGGGGATGAACTGTTTTACCAGCTTAGTGCTTCTATAGATGAGCACCCAGGGGATGAACTGTTTTACCAGCTTAGTGCTTCTATAGATGAGCACCCATGGGATGAACTGTTTTACCAGATATGTACTTCTATAGATGAGCCCCCAGGGGATGAACTGTTTTACCAGCTTAGTGCTTCTATAGATGAGCACCCAGGGGATGAACTGTTTTACCAGATATGTACTTCTATAGATGAGCATCCAGGGGATGAACTGTTTTACCCGCTATGTACTTCTATTGATGAGCCCTCAGGGGATGGACTGTTTTACCAGCTTAGTACTTCTATAGATGAGCCCCCAGGGGATGAATTGTTTTACCAGCTTAGTGCTTCTATAGATGAGCACCCAGGGGATGAACTGTTTTACTAGCTTAGTGATTCTATAGATGAGCCCCCAGGGGATGAACTGTTTTACCAGCTATATCCTTCTATAGATGAGCCCCAGGGGATGAACTGTTTTACCAGCTATATCCTTCTATAGATGAGCCCCCAGGGGATGAACTGTTTTACCAGCTAAGTGGTCCTATAGATGAGCACCCAGCGGATGAACTGTTTTACCAGCTTAGTGCTTCTATAGATGAGCACCCAGGGGATGATCTGTTTTACCAGCTTAGTGCTTCTATAGATGAGCACCCAGGGGATGAACTGTTTTACCAGATATGTACTTCTATAGATGAGCCCCCAGGGGATGAACTGTTTTACCAGCTTAGTGCTTCTATAGATGAGCACCCAGGGGATGAACTGTTTTACCAGATATGTACTTCTATAGATGAGCACCCAGGGGATGAACTGTTTTACTAGCTTGGTGCTTCTATAGATGAGCCCCCAGGGGATGAACTGTTTTACTAGCTTAGTGGTTCTATAGATGAGCCCCCAGGGGATGAACTGTTTTACCAGCTTAGTGCTTTTCTAGATGAGCCCCCAGGGGATGAACTGTTTTACCCGCTTAGTGGTTCCATAGATGAACCCCCAGGGGATGAACTGTTTTACCAGATTTGAGGTACTCAATCTGTCATAACTTTATTTGCTGTGATTTTCAAAAAAATTTCACTGTTCTTTTTATTCTCAGGCTTTACTTTTCAAGATTAACATCATGTTGATTGTTTTCTCTAGGATTATATTACTTCTATTATCAATTGTTCAGTACATGTATTTGATATTGATGTTCTATTTTAGTATGTGTTCATAATTTGTCATAGAACCAGTATGTGAGTTGACACCAGCTACTGGACCATGTGACCGCATGATGACCAAATACCACTACAATATCTCCACATTGCAATGTGAACCATTCACGTATGGTGGTTGCCTGGGTAACCATAACAACTTTGAGACGGAGGAGAAGTGTATGTCATATTGCAGCTTGAGAAGCAGTGGAGGCAGACAGGGTGAGTTCATACTAAAACAAGAAATATCGCAGTAGGTGATGAATGCCCCCTCCCGCAGAAGTGTGACCTTGACCGGGAAGCTACGGACCTGGTTATGTGTATGCTAGCAGAAGTGTGATCCATGAAGCTACGGACCTGGTCATGTGTACGCTAGCAGAAGTGTGATCCATGAAGCTACGGACCTGGTAATGTGTACGCTAGCAGAAGTGTGATCATGAAGCTACGGACCTGGTCATGTGTACACTAGCAGAAGTGTGATACATGAAGCTACGGACCTGGTCATGTGTACGCTAGCAGAAGTGTGATCATGAAGCTATGGACCTGGTAATGTGTACGCTAGCAGAAGTGTGATCCATGAAGCTACGGACCTGGTCATGTGTACGCTAGCAGAAGTGTGATCATGAAGCTACGGACCTGGTCATGTGTACGCTAGCAGAAGTGTGATCATGAAGCTACGGACCTGGTAATGTGTACGCTAGCAGAAGTGTGATCATGAAGCTACGGACCTGGTCATGTGTACGCTAGCAGAAGTGTGATCCATGAAGCTACGGACCTGGTAGTGTGTACGCTAGCAGAAGTGTGATCATGAAGCTACGGACCTGGTCATGTGTACGCTAGCAGAAGTGTGATCCATGAAGCTACGGACCTGGTCATGTGTACGCTAGCAGAAGTGTGATCATGAAGCTATGGACCTGGTAATGTGTACGCTAGCAGAAGTGTGATCCATGAAGCTACGGACCTGGTCATGTGTACGCTAGCAGAAGTGTGATCCATGAAGCTACGGACCTGGTCATGTGTACGCTAGCAGAAGTGTGATCATGAAGCTACAGACCTGGTCATGTGTACGCTAGCAGAAGTGTGATCCATGAAGTTACGGACCTTGTCATGTGTACGCTAGCAGAAGTGTGATCATGAAGCTATGGACCTGGTAATGTGTACGCTAGCAGAAGTGTGATCCATGAAGCTACGGACCTGGTCATGTGTATGCTAGCAGAAGTGTGATCCATGAAGCTACGGACCTGGTCATGTGTACGCTAGCAGAAGTGTGATCCATGAAGCTACGGACCTGGTCATGTGTACGCTAGCAGAAGTGTGATCCATGAAGCTACGGACCTGGTCATGTGTACGCTAGCAGAAGTGTGATCATGAAGCTACGGACCTGGTCATGTGTACGCTAGCAGAAGTGTGATCATGAAGCTACGGACCTGGTCATGTGTACGCTAGCAGAAGTGTGATCATGAAGCTACGGACCTGGTCATGTGTACGCTAGCAGAAGTGTGATCCATGAAGCTACGGACCTGGTAATGTGTACGCTAGCAGAAGTGTGATCATGAAGCTACGGACCTGGTCATGTGTACGCTAGCAGAAGTGTGATCCATGAAGCTACGGACCTGGTCATGTGTACGCTAGCAGAAGTGTGATCCATGAAGCTACGGACCTGGTCATGTGTACGCTAGCAGAAGTGTGATCATGAAGCTACGGACCTGGTCATGTGTACGCTAGCAGAAGTGTGATCATGAAGCTACGGACCTGGTCATGTGTACGCTAGCAGAAGTGTGATCATGAAGCTACGGACCTGGTCATGTGTACGCTAGCAGAAGTGTGATCCATGAAGCTACGGACCTGGTCATGTGTACGCTAGCAGAAGTGTGATCATGAAGCTACGGACCTGGTCATGTGTACGCTAGCAGAAGTGTGATCATGAAGCTACGGACCTGGTCATGTGTACGCTAGCAGAAGTGTGATCCATGAAGCTACGGACCTGGTAATGTGTACGCTAGCAGAAGTGTGATCATGAAGCTACGGACCTGGTCATGTGTACGCTAGCAGAAGTGTGATCATGAAGCTACGGACCTGGTAATGTGTATGCTAGCAGAAGTGTGATCCATGAAGCTACGGACCTGGTCATGTGTACGCTAGCAGAAGTGTGATCATGAAGCTACGGACCTGGTCATGTGTACGCTAGCAGAAGTGTGATCATGAAGCTACGGACCTGGTCATGTGTACGCTAGCATAAGTGTGATCATGAAGCTACGGACTTGGTCATGTGTACGCTAGCAGAAGTGTGATCATGAAGCTACGGACCTGGTCATGTGTACGCTAGCAGAAGTGTGATCATGAAGCTACGGACTTGGTCATGTGTACGCTAGCAGAAGTGTGATCATGAAGCTACGGACCTGGTCATGTGTACGCTAGTAATCATACATCACCTCTATATGGCCAACATTTGTGGCACATTAGTTTTGAAACTCCATAGCTGAAGAATTTACAGCCCAGACAGGAAATATTGACTTGGACTGACGGACGGACACACGATATGCACCGAAAGAAATTTCATCGAGGGCATATAAATGTAATGACTTTATTTATTTTACAATGATTAATCACTCTCGTTGGCACGGATGAAAGCATAAATGTGGTCATTCATGTGGGAGGAAACCGGAGTACCCGGAGAAAATCCACCTGTCTGATCTGGTGACCACCGTACCAGCTCACATTCTGCGAGGATCAAACTAGGGTTGCATTGGTGGGAAGCGAGCCGTTGTGCTAATAGGACAGCCAGCCAGTTCATGAGTTCATACTGCTGTACACAATGAAACCTTTATGACCTAATCATTGAACAAACACCTCTGTACAAATAGACAGCATAATATTATGGTAAATATAGAACAATATCCATGTACCCGAGGTCATACTACCCAGATTCATCTATTACCCTTGGATACACATATTTCTTTACTATATACAGGCTTTTGGTGCCGTAGAGCCTTGTTCTTTGCACACATTTTCAGCCCTCGGGATTTCCTTACTTGCAACTCTTGGAGATGCTAGATTCACTTTGTCTAATACCCTCGTATACCTATTCATCTATTACCTTTGGATACCCATTTCTCTATTGCCCTCGTATACCTATTCATCTATTACCTTTGGATACCCATTTCTCTATTGCCCTCGGATACCTATTCATCTATTACCTTTGGATACCCATTTCTCTATTGCCCTCGTATACCTATTCATCTATTACCTTTGGATACCCATTTCTCTATTGCCCTCGTATACCTATTCATCTATTACCTTTGGATACCCATTTCTCTATTGCCCTCGGATACCTATTCATCTATTACCTTTGGATACCCATTTCTCTATTGCCCTCGGATACCTATTCATCTATTACCTTTGGATACACATTGCCTCTGCTCCCTTCCTCGTGGCATGGATTCCATAGGAATGAGGACTTCAGGGCACCTATGCACGGCGTACTTGTTATTTTTTATTTATCCACCATAACTTGTTGAATATCTTATTTTGATATAGGTATAGAAACTATTTTTCGAGTTAGGTGTAGATTTTTTAATTCGGATAGCTACATGAATTGGTCATACACCGGTGGAAATATTCAACAAGGATGTGTTTGTTTATATTCGTCTGCGGGACAGTTGCATCAGGCTACCGATATACGCAACGGAATGCTATTGAACCATGCTTCAGCTCTGTCAGCGAAATTAGCCTAGCTATTTTAAATACGGATGTAAATGGACAAATACGCCGAGTATAGGAATATAAACTCTATAAACTAAGATACCTGGTCATCTATTTCCCTTGGATACCAGTTCATCTATTTCCCTCGGATACCCATTTACACTTGTGTTATGTTCATCTATTAACCTCTTATATCTGTTCATTTAATAGGGATGGCAACGAATAGCGATTTTAAGGTATTATTCTATTAAAAACTCAAAATCACATTTATTAAAAAATGCCAAATTAAGCTACTTTACTAAACGTTATCTTCTTCCTGTAAGGCATGCAAATATGACGACGACGACTGTACATTTATGGGCGTTTTCACAAATGATTATTCAGATTGAATATGTTAAATCCAATTACACCTAGCAGTTATTCTCTGCGCGATTGTAGTCTTTCCAAACGTATGACTGTGCGGGCGGCATTTTTGAGGACAACGTGTGTGTTTTACGTTTATTTATCATCGCTAACGGTTGCCCATATGAGTGATTTTTGGAGGATAGTGCAATGATACAGACAGAGACCCATTCCAGAGTCTCCTCTGGTTCTTTTACGTGCACGGTGTATAGCACCAACACAAGACCTTGGTTTAACGTCCCATCTGAAAGTCTGTTAATTTTATTAGGGTCAGATGGGGGATCGAACCTGCGATCCCTGGATTACCAGTCAAGCATGTTACCAGGACAACATCATACATATCGTATTTTATATAGTACTTTTGGGTAATATTGAGCAGTTAAATTTAAGAAACATGGGGTGGATGTTGCAGCTTGTCTGTAATATTTCAAAGGAATGTTCTCGTCTAAGCAGTTTTGACATCATAATTAAACACCTTAGCACCTACTGTAATTATCCAATTACATGGCAGAGTGTCAATTAACACTTGCCATGGATGTGACCACAACATTGTTTATTCAAACATCCTGATTGGAAGGTTTTATGATGGCTTTTTCCCCCAAATATTCGAATAGTTGGCCGGTCTATAAATATCCATGATGATCAAGTGTCATCCATGTAACCAATCTTGACGCAACACATGAATATCGTAATCGGCTCTCGTTACTTACTCGTGTTCTGCACTTATTAAGTTTGTACTAACAGCGTATACTCTAACGGGGAACGGACAATATCCCCCCGGACAATATCCCCCCGGACAATATCCCGCGGACAATATCCCCCGGACAATATCCCCCCGGACAATATCCCCCGGACAATATCCCCCGGACAATATCCCCCCGGACAATATCCCCCCGGACAATATCCCCCCGGACAATATCCCCCGGACAATATCCCCCCGGACAATATCCCCCCCATACATTTTGACACAGGCGGACAATATCCCCCCATCAAAAAGACAGGGCGGACAATATCCCCCCCATAGAAAATCATAGGGCAGACAATATCCCCCATTGGAATTCACGGGTAGGACAATATCCCCCTGGACATTATAATATATGGGGGGATATTGTCCAAGGGGATATTGTCCTACACTCACTCTAACATACTCTACTCTTCTGCCAAGAAAATGTAATGTATGTACATATCAATCATACACACCACGTGACTATTGTGATTACGGTAATATGGAATAATCTGTACGATGTCTATACAGGAACACTGTATAAGTAGATTTATTGCTATTATTTTTGCTATTTTGGTGATCACGATTCCACCAAATCAAAAACATCATCATTATATTGCATTTCAAGTTACCGGCAATATAAATAAAGCGAAAGCAAATGCAAAGTTTTCAGGTCAATATGTTATACATGTATCTAAATCCCATGTGAATCCCTTTCTGAATAGAAAATAATAAAGACATTGGAATTTGTTGTTTTATTTATATATACATAATTAAATCATTTTTAATCATAACGTTAAAAGTTTGTGTTCCAACATCATGTTCTTTACATCAATAAATAGGTCAGCTCTTTCTACAGTAATGTAATAACACAAGACAGCTAATATCAAGGGAGGTACGCCGATGGTGAGGCCGATGGTGAGGCCGATGGTGACGCCACAATTAAAATGCAAATTAAAATTCAAGAGAAGACCCATTATCCGGACACTATTTTCGTTTATCTGCAAAACCTGGAATAATACAATCAAAAATAAGGTGTGCAACTTCGTATTGATCAAATAAGATGACCAAATAATAAAATGTAAAGCATACATTTAACAGCAGATAAATTATGGACATGTACATGTAGAGTACACTAGATAAGATATGATATCGAATGTTTACATTTTACATGCTATTTCATGCTTTATATTTGTTTATTTTGTATTTGTTATAAGTTTTTATCATGCTTAGAACTAGAAAACTTGATACTACTTTGTGCATGTTGACAGCGTCAGACAGAACATTAATTTCATCATTTATTGGGCCTCCTAAAAATATACAGTTTGCCCATGCGCACAAAATGTATTTTCCCCGTATCTAGAAGTTCCCAGAAATTTTAAAACTCAAATTTAATATGTTTAACTCGCCTGTCATGAAAAATCTTTGCGTGTGTTGATTGGACTGGATTGATTGAGAACAAAAACTGTGCGTGCAACTACAATAACAAGGTGGACGGTAACATGTGTCGCCCCGTCCAAAGGGGTTGCCAACCAGTATACCGGCCCGAAGATATTTCCTGCGAGAACGTGTTTTCGTCTAACTGTGGGAATAGCAAGTTTTCCTTATTTATATTGTTAGGTTAAAAAGAACTGTTGTTAACATACGTTTGCTCACGCTGTAGGCAATTTCCACAATGGCGACGTCATTCCAGATTACTGGGAGTGAGGTACCACTGTTTTATTGAACGTGTGAACATAATATTATATCATTGAATGACACCATTCATCCGGGACAGAAACTATCTGAAGAGATGTATTTGCAAGTAGGCATTCCAGAAGCGGATCATCATTTTCACAGTTTCCTATGGCGAGAAGAACCAAGTTGACAACCACAAAAGTACCATTTCAACAAGCTTGTGTTTGGAGTGAATCTCCTTACCTCGCGCAGTTTCCACAAACTACGGAATCTGTAATGAAGGCTACATACATGGACTATGACACTATGGACTCGGTGATAGATCACCAAAATAGGTGTACAGCTTTATCAACAGTTGTCTCAACCTTGGCAGAATGCTGGAATGTTCACCAGAAAATGGCTTTCAAATTCAACTGTGGTTCTGGAAAGCATTCCAATAAGTGACAGAGCCTTGGATATTGATATGACAGAACTACCTACAATCAAAACATTAGGGGTGTTGTGACTTATTCACTTTTCACTATTACATGTATGTACCATACACAGTCACATATTTCACAAAACGGTCATTTCTAAAGAAGCTTGTGTCAGTGTTTGACTCTCTTGAATTTCGTGTGCCATACATATTTCGTTCGAAGATGCTATTACAGGATATCTGGCTATGAGGTATAGATTGTGATGATAAATTGAGTAATCAGTTAAATGAACAAATTTGTATTTTGTTTGATGAGATTAGAGATCTAGATCAAGTGAATGTTCAGCAGTGTATGCAATTTAGTGACGATAGTAAAATACATACATTTGTTGATGCCTCAACCAATGCTTATGGTACCATTGTATATGCAAGAAATCTAGGCAGTGACAATATTAATAGAGTGTATTTCATCAATTTAGAGTGTCACATATCGACACGTGACACTCTAATACATGACACCCATAACATGTGACACCGGGGGCTCATGAACTTGCAACAGTGGCAGCCTCAAACATTAGTCATTACTTCAAGTTGCCTTTATACGTATCAATACACATACATTCCATTGCATATCCATTGTTAAATCAATAAATCCAGGGGTTGAGTGCTCCCTTTATGTAGATGATTTTGTTATTTGCTTCAGGTCTAGTAATATGAACATAATAGAACGCCAACTCCAGCAATGTCTGAATAAACTTCAGACTTGGTCGGATGAAAATGGTTTTAAATTTTCTAAATCAAAAACTAAATGTATGCATTTTTTGTAATCTACGTGGACTTCATCCAGACCCAGAAATTTACCTGGATGGCTCACGTGTAGAAGTAGTCTCAGAATACAAATTTTTAGGTGTTATCTTTGATAAAAAAACTCTCATTCATTCCTCATATCAATAATTTAAAAAAGAAATGTCAAAAAGCTCTAAATATTTTAAAGGTTGTGGCACATTCCGATTGGGGAGCTGATAGAAAGGTACTTCTACGGCTCTATCGGTCATTGGTTCGCTCTAAGCTGGATTATGGTTCGATAATTTACGGATCTGCACGAAAATCGTACCTGAAAATACTTGATCCTATACATAATCACGGTCTACGATTAGTCCTTGGAGCTTTCAGAACTTCCCCTGTTAAAAGTCTTTATGCTGAAGCAAATGAACCCTCTCTGTATGCTAGACGACAGAAGCTAGCTCTTCAATACCTACTGAAACTCAAGTCAAATCCTCTAAACCCAGCTCACAAAGTGGTCTTTCAACCCCAATTTAAAGTGCAGTTTCAAAGAAAACCGAGAGCTATTGCCCCACTAGGTATACGCATGGAACAATGTCTAGATGACCTACATATTGACATGAAATCTATTGCACAGTATAAAATCCCAGATTCTCCTCCTTGGACCCTTAAAACTGCCGAGTTTCGCTTTGATCTCACTTCTGATAAAAAGTCTATTACAGACAGGAGCCAGTTTCAAACAAAATATCATGAAATCAGGGAATTTTATTCTGACTTCAAAGCCATATACACAGATGGTTCAAAAGCTGGTGACACTGTTGCGTCAGCAGCAATCTTTGGGAATAAAAATCGGAAATGTAGACTTCCAAACAAGTCCTCAATTTTCTCTGCCGAATTGAAGGCCATAGATCTCACTCTAGATCTTGCAGTGGAATCACACTATGTTCAATATATCATTTTCTCTGATTCCTTGTCTGTTTTACAGGCTTTGTATTATGAAAAGGTTGAAAATCCTATTGTTTGTACTTTGCTTGAAAGGATTTCTTCCCTTTCAGAAACAAATACATTTGTGTTCTGCTGGCTTCCGAGTCATATGGGAATAAAAGGTAATGAAATGGCTGACCAGAATGCAAAGCTGGCTTTGTCATTATCAATTTCTAGGATTAAAGTGTGTTATACCGATTTTAAATCTACAATTCTTACCTTAATTCAATCCTCTTGGCAGGCCCAATGGGATGGTGAAATTTTTAACAAACTTCATTCGGTCAAACCAACATTTGGCGAATGGTGCCCAATTTACAGGCCTATTCGTCGAGAAGAAGTCATTCTTGCCCGTCTCAGGATTGGTCATTCTCGAATATCACATTCATGGCTGTTGTCACGAGATGATGCACCAGAATGTATCCCATGCAATACTCTATACACGATGGAGCATATCTTAATACACTATGTTGACCTTCAACCAATCCGGTTGCAGTACTACAATGTGGACAACATTAAAATACTCTTCGACTCTATCAGAGTAGAGTCCATCATATCATTTATCAAGGCAATAAGAATTTATAATAAGCTGTGATATCAATTGTTAATCATGCCTTTGTAGTAATCATTCATTCATATATTACCTATAATTAATCTTACCTCTTTATAACTTCTTAGTATTAATTTTTACGTAATGCATATACTTATATAGAATTTTATTTCATACACTCGACAATAAACATAACTTTAATGCGCGCTACATGACCTTAGATGTCGATGCGCCGTAAAACACCATTCATTCATTCATTGAATAAATTACATACAATAAGCGTATTCTGTTGACAATTTGCAGATTAATTCCTTACTATGTCTTTATACCCACATTGATTTCTGCACATAATCCACCAATGACTTGCTAATTATGCCAAACGATATCCCCATCCAATATTAGTGGTAACTGCCTTCACATATCTGATTAGTCACACCATAATTACACAAGGCGTACAACCTTCACACCATAATTACACAAGGCGTACAACCTTCACACCATAATTACACAAGGCATACAACCTTCACACCATAATTACACAAGGCGTACAACCTTCACACCATAATTACACAAGGCATACAACCTTCACACCATAATTACACAAGGCGTACAACCGTCACACCATAATTACACAAGGCGTACAACCGTCACACCATAATTACACAAGGCGTACAACCGTCACACCATAATTACACAAGGCGTACAACCTTCACACCATAATTACACAAGGCGTACAACCGTCACACCATAATTACACAAGGCGTACAACCGTCACACCATAATTACACAAGGCGTACAACCGTCACACCATAATTACACAAGGCGTACAACCTTCACACCATAATTACACAAGGCGTACAACCGTCACACCATAATTACACAAGGCGTACAACCTTCACACCATAATTACACAAGGCGTACAACCTTCACACCATAATTACACAAGGCGTACAACCGTCACACCATAATTACACAAGGCATACAACCTTCACACCATAATTACACAAGGCGTACAACCTTCACACCATAATTACACAAGGCGTACAACCTTCAAATCCGATGCATGTAACCAAGCAATCCCCAAACAGTAAGCCTTCCTATCCACTCTTTATAAAGCTCTGCTGAGCTATTATGGATGCTAGCCTCCCCTACACTCCCACAATACCAAAAATATGTCCGACAATCTACACATCAATGTATCGTCCTTCGTCTCCAAACATAACCCTCTCAAAATATCAAATATTGATAAACATAGACAAACTAGCATTTTCCATCATCATAGGCACAGATGAAACTACAAGCGACATTACTCTACAACATGATAGTGTCGTTTAACCATTTTGTTACAAGGGTTCAGTTTAACCAAGTCTGTTTGTGAAGCTCTAGAAGCAAATCTTAACTCTCTGGTAAGATAGTATGAATGTGTTGTTGTGGATCAGGTGTCAAGGCCGTCTTACAAACCATTAGTAGCCAATCACAAAGGCACCATTCATAGTGCATACAGTGGCAATATGTTCCCACAAAAGACAACCCAACAGATCTGGCTTCAAGAGTCTGTTAGTGAATTGAGTAGAAGTGAATTATGTTGGACAGGTCCATACTATCTACATGATGTTAAGGACAATTGGCCACACAACTAGTCTGAACCCAACGAAAGTGCAAAAATACAAAGTTAAATGAAATTCCATGGAAAGTGAAGCACTTACACTTCACACCATTAGTGACAGCAACGAAAATAATGAAAATAGGTTAAATCCTGAATGATATTCAAACTGGACACACTTAGTGAGAATATATGCTTGGGTCAATAGATTTATTGACAACTGTTTGATAACTAAAGATGAAAATGCACTTCGAAAAAGTAGTGAGATGAAACATGCATAATGTAGACTTATTCAGCGTGCTCAGGTGCAGAGTTTTAGTGAAGACTATAACAACTTAATTAAATGGAAAGAACTCTCTAAAAGCATCAAATTACTTGTGCTCAATTCGGTGAAGATAAAATCATGAGAAGTGATAGTCAACTGAAATTTGCATCAAATCTGTCATACCATACGAAATTTCCAATTATATTGTCTAGGAAAAAATGGGCTAGTAAATTAAATGTGAAACATTACCATGAATCATTGTGGAACTAACAAAACGTTATCAGACTTGAGTGCACATTACTGGCTAATAGCTGGTCACAAAGAAATTTGTGAACTAGAGAATAACTGTACAGAGTGCATAACTATACAGAGTGCAGACATAGAAAAGCAAAATCTTGGCAGCAAATAATGGGATGGATTGCAGAAGTTAGGTTTGGTACTTCAATATGTGCATTCAGTAAAACAGCAGTAGATTACGCATGTCATATCAAAACAAGGCTGAGTGAAGGCAAGATTAAAAAGATATTTGTCTGCCTATACGTTTATGGCAACAAAACATTCCTTTCTACGTTCTATCGATTCGTTATAAGATTGTCGTCTCTGATAATGGGACCCATTTTGTAATAGCAGTGTGTGAACTGAGATCTACACATGAAGCGATGGTAAAAAGTGCCAAACAAGCCATTTTCAGGATACTGAGCAATGCTGATGATAACGATGAGGAACTCCTGACTAAAATAGCCGCCCTTTGACATACCAGAGCTCAAACCCATCAGATTAATCCTTTCCTATATGTACTGACTTCTTTGATTTCGTGTACCGTACATGTATTGTTTGGTGAATGTATATAGTGGAATAAATATGCTTAAGCCAAACCCATCAGATGAATGTGTTATCACACCGAATCATTTTCTTCATGGACAAGTGGGAGGGGAATTTGCCCCTAATGTAGTGGATACAACAAACTATGACATTACTAATATACTGTGTATAGTGCAAGAATTAGTAAAACACTTCTGGCGACGTTGGTTTCTAGAGTTTTGCCTATGCTCGGATCAAGGAGGAAGTGGTGTATCGACAAGGGAATATCGAGTTGGAGTTGTAGTTATCATAATCGACTCCGAGTTACAGCAAGGACACTGGTTGCTAGGGAGAGTGTATCCGGGGATGGATGTCCATGCTTGCATTGCAGATGTGCAAGTTCGTAATAGTGTTGTGAAACGATCAATCACACATTTTTGTCTAATACAAGAAAGTCAACTGTAGATTGCATCAGATTAGAAAGCCATCAATAGCTCAAGACAACATTAAATTCAATGTTAAACGTGCTTTCCATAATATTACAATAGTGAAAACCTCAACAAAGGTTGTGTTAATAATCATTAATTACAATAGCGCTGTGTTTAGGGGCACTCCTGTGCTACATTGCTGATTATTATATTTCGATAGTGGGCATAATAATCCCATTGTTAATTTCAAGTTTAAACGCTCACACAACAGTAATTGTAGTCTAGAGAGATCAAAGTCTACTGAAATTTGACTTGTACAACAGAATGTATAGACTACACATCAAGTAACACATGCAGACAGGCAAGAATCGTATCAAGAGAACATGTATGTGTGCATATACATTATAATTAGTATATACATGTACACGTATTATTGAGATAAATTAATGCAAGCAAACATTCATGTAGTGATGTACATGTATAAGGTGGCAACTGTACTTTTCACATAATACAGATAGATAATGATCTATTGTTTGACCTTAAATGCAAAAATATGCACATATATATATGTACAGGAAATAAGTTTGTATCTTATGCGTCTGTCACACATCACCGTATATGGGAACTGCATAACTTATTTTGTCCGGCGGTGTCCAGCAGAGAAAATGTTATTTGGCCCTCTCGGGAACATATATATATGCAACAGGCATGGCATGGGTGGAACGAACGAGGAACGAACATGCACTGGTTCTGTACAGTACAATTAGACAAATGCCACCGAATGAGTATCGAACAGATAGCATACTTTTAACGGAAGAAACGCAATTATACTGGATATTTACCGGTCAAAACGAACAACTAGCGTATGTCAACAGTTACAGAACATATTATATGCCCTGGGTGATCAGTTACTGCCCTGTGTACGTTCACCATTTATCAGTTATTTCCCCTGTATGTATGTATTTATTCATCAGTTCTGTTTGTTTCGTCTGATTTCCATTTGTTTTTCTATGCGTTGGATCCAGCAGGAATCCTGTGTGTATCCTATATGTGTTAGACCTCCAGCCAATCCGTCGCATGTTTGGTAGTAATGCATCCACCGGCTGCTTCACCGAACCCTCTGAACACCTGCCGCATATAAGCGAAGGAATAACGAACAAGCTCAGGAGATACACCAGACAATTTTGTAAATTCGTCATTGTAAGCTTCGAGCATTTAAGTTATAGACCTAGCAAAGTATGCATAAGTACTGTTACATATCGGGTGGACCCGGGTGGACCCGGGTGGACGTTATGTTTGTTTATTATATTACATTTCTACAACTAGTATTTAATCCTACCAGGTAGTGTAAGAGGTTGATCACATTATATGAGAGCTAACCAGGGATTAAATAATCTTAATGATTGTGATGGATTATGATGGGCAGTAAGTATGACAAGTACTGGCTTCATGATGCTATGAACATTGGTTTTTACTTAACTTTTAGATTGATAAGGCATAGTTTATCTAGGAGAGGAATGTTGTGAGAAATTGTCATTAAAAGTTTAGTTTATTTTTACAATAGTTATTATGATAGCCATTTGTTATTGAAAAAGATGACATTAAGAATCGTCAAATAAAACAGAAAAATAGTGCTAGTCTAGTCTTTACAGTCCCCATATCAAATAGTGCTAGTTTAGTCTTTACAGTCCCCATATCAAATAGTGCTAGTTTAGTCTTTACAGTCCCCATATCAAATAGTGCTAGTTTAGTCTTTACAGTCCCCATATCAAATAGTGCTAGTTTAGTCTTTACAGTCCCCATATCAAATAGTGCTAGTTTAGTCTTTACAGTCCCCATATCAAATAGTGCTAGTTTAGTCTTTACAGTCCCCATATCAAATAGTGCTAGTTTAGTCTTTACAGTCCCCATATCAAATAGTGCTAGTTTAGTCTTTACAGTCCCCATATCAAACTTAATAACACTTGTGATCAGTCATGAATAATAAAAAATAGGTAGCACAAAAATGTTAAATGTGTTACTAAATTGTTGTATAGGAATAGAATATATAAATTTATTGTTCTATATATCAAAAACACACCATTGTTCTTTGAGCAGGAAACCGTATCACCATTGTTTGGTTCACCCTTGCAGCTGTAAATGAACTTTGTTGGGTTAATTAATATAAAGCAATTTGGTAAGACTATGATTTATACATTCAAGTACATATTGCTGTACATATTGCTGTACATATTGCTGTATATATTGATGTACATATTGCTGTATATATTGCTGTACATATTGCTGTACATATTGTTGTATATAGTGCTGTATATATTGCTGTATATATTGCTGTATATATTTCTGTACATATTGCTGTATATATTGATGTACATATTGCTGTACATATTGCTGTATATATTGCTGTACATATTGATGTACATATTGCTGTATATATTGCTGTACATATTGATGTACATATTGCTGTACATATTGCTGTATATATTGCTGTATATATTGATGTACATATTGCTGTACATATTGCTGTACATATTGCTGTACATATTGCTGTATATATTGCTGTACATATTGATGTACATATTGCTGTACATATTGCTGTATATATTGCTGTATATATTGATGTACATATTGCTGTACATATTGCTGTATATATTGATGTACATATTGATGTACATATTGCTGTACATATTGCTGTACATATTGCTGTATATATTGCTATGCACATTGCTGTACATATTGCTGTACATATTGCTGTATATATTGCTGTACATATTGCTGTACATATTGCTGTACATATTGCTGTATATATTGCTATGCACATTGCTGTACATATTGATGTACATATTGCTGTACATATTGCTGTAAATATTGCTGTACATATTGCTATGCACATTGCTGTACATATTGATGTACATATTGCTGTACATATTGCTGTATATATTGTTGTACATATTGCTATGCACATTGCTGTACATATTGATGTATATATTGCTGTACATATTGATGTACATATTGCTGTACATATTGCTGTATATATTGCTGTATATATATTGCTGTACATATTGATGTACATATTGCTGTACATATTGCTGTATATATATTGCTGTACATATTGCTATACACATTGCTGTACATATTGCTGTAGTGTTATACCGATTTTAAGTCTACAATTCTTACCTTAATTCAATCCTCTTGGCAGGCTCAATGGGATGGTGAAATTTTTAACAAACTTCATTCGATCAAACCAACACTTGGCGAATGGTGCCCAATTTACAGGCCTATTCGTCGAGAAGAAGTCATTCTTGCCCGTCTCAGGATTGGTCATTTTCGAATATCACATTCATGGCTGTTGTCACGAGATGATGCACCAGAATGTATCCCATGCAATACTCTATACACGGTGGAGCATATCTTAATACACTGTGTTGACCTTCAACCAATCCGGTTGCAGTACTACAATGTGGACAACATTAAAAAACTCTTCGACTCTATCAGAGTAGAGTCCATCATATCATTTATCAAGGCAATAAGAATTTATAATAAGCTGTGATATCAATTGTTAATCATGCCTTTGTAGTAATCATTCATTCATATATTACCTATAATTAATCTTACGTCTTTATAACTTCTTAGTATTAATTTTTACGTAATGCATATACTTATATAGAATTTTATTTCATACACTCGACAATAAACATAACTTTAATGCGCGCTACATGACCTTAGATGTCGATGCGCCGTAAAACACCATTCATTCATTCATATTGCTGTATATATTGCTGTACATATTGTTGTATATATTGCTGTACATATTGCTGTATATATTGCTGTACATATTGCTGTACATATTGTTGTATATATTGCTGTACATATTGCTGTATATATTGCTGTATATATTGCTGTACATATTGATGTACATATTGCTGTATATATTGCTGTACATATTGTTGTATATATTGATGTACATATTGCTGTACATATTGCTGTATATATTGCTGTACATATTGCTGTATATATTGCTGTACATATTGCTGTACATATTGCTGTATATATTGATGTACATATTGATGTACATATTGCTGTACATATTGCTGTACATATTGCTGTATATATTGCTGTACATGTTGCTGTATATATTGCTGTACATATTGCTGTACATATTGCTGTATATATTGCTGTACATATTGTTGTATATATTGATGTATATATTGCTGTATATATTGATGTACATATTGCTGTACATATTGATGTATATATTGCTGTACATATTGATGTATATATTGATGTATATATTGATGTATATATTGCTGTACATATTGCTGTATATATTGCTGTATATATTGCTGTACATATTGTTGTATATATTGATGTACATATTGCTGTATATATTGATGTACATATTGATGTACATATTGCTGTACATATTGCTGTATATATTGATGTACATATTGATGTACATATTGCTGTACATATTGCTGTACATATTGCTGTACATATTGCTGTATATATTGCTGTATATATTGCTGTACACATTGCTGTACACATTGCTGTACACATTGCTGTACACATTGCTGTGCATATTGCTATGCACATTGCTGTACATATTGATGTACATATTGCTGTACATATTGCTGTACATATTGCTGTATATATTGCTGTACATATTGCTGTACATATTGCTGTACATATTGCTGTATATATTGCTGTATATATTGATGTACATATTGCTGTACATATTGCTGTATATATTGCTGTATATATTGCTGTACATATTGATGTACATATTGATGTACATATTGCTGTATATATTGCTGTACACATTGCTGTACATATTGCTGTATATATTGCTGTACATATTGCTGTATATATTGCTATGCACATTGCTGTATATATAGATGTACATATTGCTGTACATATTGCTGTATATATTGCTATGCACATTGCTGTATATATTGATGTACATATTGCTGTACATATTGATGTACATATTGCTGTACATATTGCTGTATATATTGCTGTATATATTGCTGTACATATTGATGTACATATTGATGTACATATTGCTGTATATATTGCTGTACACATTGCTGTACATATTGCTGTATATATTGCTGTACATATTGCTGTATATATTGCTATGCACATTGCTGTATATATAGATGTACATATTGCTGTACATATTGCTGTATATATTGCTATGCACATTGCTGTATATATTGATGTACATATTGCTGTACATATTGCTGTACACATTGTAGTGACGTCATTACAATTTAATGAAGTCATGACAATTTGCGCTGACAATTGGCTCCAAGATGAAAGTAGCACAGTTATTTTGTACAACAACATGATTAAAATCCAATATGGTAATGTGATAAAAAATGATCTTACATGAGTAGTGATTTCATACCATATTTTATGAACTTTTTGAATCTTGCTATTAAACTTGTTAGATAAAATTAAATATGGTATGAAATAAGCACTGGTGTAAGATCCTATAATTATTGCATTGACATACTCCACTGTGGGAAGATACTCAAAAAACAATTTCTGGTTATGTTTCTTTTCAGATGACTGTCGGTTAACACATGAGGCAGGCAGTTGCCGCGGCAACATCAGACGGTATTACTATGATACTGAGAAAGGTCGCTGTTTCCAATTTGCATATGGTGGTTGCCAAGGAAACAGGAACAATTTTGCAGAAGACAATAACTGTATGGAAGCCTGTAGTGACGTTAGGGACATTGTACCAGCTCATGTCACCAGACCTGCTGCACTGGGTATTCTACAGTTCTTGTAATATTTTGCAGACATTCAGTACATACCTGCAAATTATACATATTCCATCACCTTAGAAGTGTGGTCAGTGGTTGTCCACCCTCATTTCTCCCTATGTATTTCTAACTAGGGTTGCGTACTGTTCACATAATCAATATAATATTTGAAATGATACAAAACTATTGATATTCCATACAGTCTGCATCCGTTATATCAGAGTCAGTCTAAGTCCCATTTCAGATACTATCATTTTTACATATAACTTGCTCTGTTTATGTCAAATTTCGTTACCGTCCATACTCACCTATAAGACGACCCCCTAATTTGATCCTGAAACCTGTGGGTTTTGGCATGCACTCACCTATAAGACGACCCCCTAATTTGATCCTGAAACCTGTGGGTTTTGGCATGCACTCACCTATAAGACGACCCCCTAATTTGATCCTGAAACCTGTGGGTTTTGGCATGCACTCACCTATAAGACGACCCCCTAATTTGATCCTGAAACCTGTGGGTTTTGGCATGCACTCACCTATAAGACGACCCCCTAATTTGATCCTGAAACCTGTGGGTTTTGGCATGCACTCACCTATAAGACGACCCCCTAATTTGATCCTGAACCTGGGTTTTGGCATGCACTCGCCTATAAGACGACCCCCTAATTTGATCCTGAAACCTGTGGGTTTTGGCATGCACTCACCTATAAGACGACCCCCTAATTTGATCCTGAAATCTGTGGGTTTTGGCATGCACTCACCTATAAGACGACCCCCTAATTTGATCCTGAAACCTGTGGGTTTTGGCATGCACTCACCTATAAGACGACCCCCTAATTTGATCCTGAAACCTGTGGGTTTTGGCATGCACTCACCTATAAGACGACCCACCTACTTTGGTTCTGTAATATGTGGGTTTTGGCATGCACTCACCTATAAGACGACCCCCCTACATTGGTCCTGAAATATGTGAGTTTTGCCATGCACTCACTTATAAGACGACCCCCTAATTTGGTTCTGTAATCTGTGGGTTTTTGCATGCACTCACCTATAAGACGACCCCCTAATTGATCCTGAAATATGTGGGTTTTGGCATGCACTTGCATATAAGATGGGTTGATAAAATGGACATGAATAAATTGCATGTCTGGCCATTGCAAGTTGAAGAAATTGTCCAGAGTGCTTTCTTTTTTAAAACGTAATTATGAATACCATTCAACACATTTTAAAAAAGTAAACACAATTCTACAACTCACTTATAAGACGAAAAGCCACTTTGAGGCCATAATCAGTTGGTAAAAAACTTGTCTTATAGGCGAATATGGACAGTATACCCAATATATTTTTTGCTCCCTTCAGTATAAATAGGCAGTATTTCACACTCGTTATGTCAAAGCGTCGGCTTGCCGCTGAAGTGCGGCTATCATTCGGCAAATTTACCTGATGAAAGACGTACCGCCGTGCCTGAGCAAAAATTCGATAAAGATAGTTGAAGATGTTTACCGTGACAGTAATTACAATATGTTCACAACAAGTACACACTTATTGGCAATTAACCAAATTGGATTAACCAAGTATAATTAATCAGTTTGTTTCTAAGCTTTAACTTGTCAATAATCAGTGCAAAATAACATGTTTAAATTCCACGGAATACAGCAGACTATTTAATTGAGTATCAGTTTATTACTACATCGTTAATGCACCGTTATTACATCAATGTTTTTTAGCACAGTTTTGTATATAAATGTTATTTACATGTATGTGCTACACTTAGTAAATATTAAATACAGTGTTTTTTATCATGTCATGGATATAATAGACAATGACAAATTGGAAAATGATTTATTATGAGACAAATTAAAGACGGAATACAGATAGGTAGGCTTGTGATCTAGGAGAAGCATCATGTTGGGGAAATATGCCGATATGGTTAATATCCATTATGCTAAACTTCAGTTATGTCCAAGTATTTTGTTCGTATTTAATCCCACTAAAATTAATATAGGTTTGTGTGTATCTATATTTCCAGAGTGATCAGAGGTCACTAACCTTTCTCAACCAAAACAACAGTAACAACACATGCACTATTCAACTTTCAGATAAACCTGGATACTGCCCCCTGATTGATAAAGATGCAGTGTTGGCATGCCATGTTGAATGTTCCATTGATTCCGAGTGTAACGGTAACATGAAGTGCTGTCGGAACACTTGTGGTGGCACCTGCACCAATCCATTACCTGACAACCCACATAGACAAGGTCAGCAAATTAGCAAGTAGCTGTGTTAAGCTGAATTCAAAATTACTTTTTATTATCCTACCATACTGAGAGTGTATGTCAGGTCGGTGTACACAAGTATAATATGGGGAGTATATGTAGGTCGGTGTACAGATATACCAACCATACTGGGAGTGTATGTAGGTCGTGTACAGAGGTACCATACTGGGAGTGTATGTAGGTCGTGTACAGAGGTACCATACTGGGAGTGTATGTAGGTCGTGTACAGAGGTACCATACTGGTGAATGTATGTAGGTCGGTGTACATACGTACCATACTGGGAGTGTATGTAGGTCGGTGTACAGATGTACCATACTGGGAGTGTATGTAGGCCGGTGTACAAATGTACCATGCTGGGAGAGTATGTAGGTCGTGCACAGAGGTACCATACTGGGAGTGTATGTAGGCCGGTGTACAAATGTACCATACTAGAAATGTATGTAAGTCGGTGTACAAATGTACCATACTGGGAGTGTATGTAGGCTGGTGTAAATATGTACCATACTGGGAGTGTATGTAGGCCGGTGTACAGAGGTACCATACTGGGAGTGTATGTAGGCCGGTGTACAGATGAACCATACTAGGAGTGTATGTAGGCCGGTGTACAGAGGTACCATACAGGGAGTGTATGTAGGCCAGTGTACAGAGGTACCATACTGGGAGTGAATGTAGGTCGGTGTAAAGAGGTACTATACTGGGAGTGTATGTAAGGTCAGAATACAAAGGTACCAGGCGGGGACTGTATGTCAGGTCAGTATACAGAAGTATGAGATGGTGAGAGTATGTAGGACGGTGTACAGATGTACCATACTGGGAGTGTATGTAGGTTGGTGTACATATGTACCATATTGGGAGTGTATGTAGGTCGGTTTACAGATGTACCATACTGGGAGTGTATGTAGGTCGTGTACAGAGGTACCATACTGGGAGTGTATGTAGGTTGGTGTACAAATGTACCATACTGGGAGTGTATGTAGGTCGTGTACAGAGGTACAATACTGGGAGTGTATGTAGGTCGTGTACAGAGGTACCATACTGGGAGTGTATGTAGGTCGTGTACAGAGGTACCATACTGGTGAATGTATGTAGGTCAGTGTACATACGTACCATACTGGGAGTGTATGTAGGTCAGCGTACAGATGTACCATACTGGTGAATGTATGTAGGTCAGTGTACATACGTACCATACTGGGAGTGTATGTAGGCCGGTGAACAAATGTACCATGCTGGGAGAGTATGTAGGTCGTGCACAGAGGTACCATACTGGGAGTGTATGTAGGCCAGTGTACAGATGTACCATACTGGGAGTGTATGTAGGCCGGTGTACAAATATACCATACTGGGAGTGTATGTAGGTTGGTGTACAGATGTACCATACTGGGAGTGTATGTAGGCCGGTGTACAAATGTACCATACTGGGAGTGTATGTAGGTCGGTGTACTGATGTACAATACTGGGAGTGTATGTAGGTCAGTGTACAGATGTACAATACTGGGAGTGTATGTAGGTCGGTGTAAAGATGTACCATACTGGGAGTGTATGTAAGGTTGGTTTACAAAGGTACCAAGCGGGGAGTGTATGTCAGGTCAGTATACAGAAGTATGAGGTGGGGAGTGTATGAGGTCGGTATAAATATGTACCATACTGGGAGTGTAAGTAGGTCGGTGTAAAGGTGTACCATACTGGGCGTGTATGTAAGGTCAGTATACAAAGGTACCAGGCGGGGAGTGTATGTCAGTTCAGTGTACAGAAGTATGAGATTGGGAGAGTATGCAGGACGGTGTACAGATGTACCATACTGGGAGTGTATGTAGGTCAGTGTACAGATGTACCATACTGGAGTGTATGTAGGTCTGTGTACTGATGTACCATACTGGGAGTGTATGTAGGATGGTGTACAAATGTACCATACTGGGAGTGTATGTAGGTCGGTGTACAGATTTACCATACTGGGAGTGTATGTAGGCCGGTGTACAAATGTACCATACTGGGAGTGTATGTAGGCCGGTGTACAGATATACCATACTGGGAGTGTATGTAGGCTGGTGTACAGATGTACCATACTGGGAGTGTATGTAGGCCGGTGTACAGAGGTACCATACAGGGAGTGTATATAGGGTGGTGTAAAGATGTACCATACTGGGAGTGTATGTATGTCAGTATAAAGATGTACCATACTGGGAGTGTATGTAGGTTGATGTACAGATGTACCATACTGGGAGTGTATGTAGGTCGGTGTACAGATGTACCATACTGGGAGTGTATGCAGGTCGGTGTACAGATGTACCATACTGGGAGTGTATGTAAGTCTGTGTACAGATGTACCATACTGGGAGTGTATGTAGGTCAGTGTACAGATGTACCATACTGGGAGTGTATGTAGGTCGGTGTACAGATGTACCATACTGGGAGTGTATGTAGGCTGGTGTACAGATGTACCATACTGGGAGTGTATGTAGGTCGGTGTACAGATGTACTATACTGGGAGTGTATGTAGGTCAGTGTACAGATGTACCATACTGGGAGTGTATGTAGGCTGGTGTACAGATGTACCATACTGGAAGTGTATGTAGGCTTGTGTACAGATGTACCATACTGGGAGTGTATGTAGGCTGGTGTACAGATATACCATACTGGGAGTGTATGTAGGCTGGTGTACAGATGTACCATACTGGGAGTGTATGTAGGTCGGTGTACAGATGTACCATGCTGGGAGTGTATGTAGGCTGGTGTACAGATATACCATACTGGGAGTGTATGTAGGTCAGTGTACAGATGTACCATACTGGGAGTGTATGTAGGCTGGTGTACAGATGTACCATACTGGGAGTGTATGTAGGTCAGTGTACAGATGTACCATACTGGGAGTGTATGTAGGTCGGTGTACAGATGTACCATACTGGGAGTGTATGTAGGTCGGTGTACAGATGTACCATACTGGGAGTGTATGTAGGTCGGTGTACAGATGTACCATACTGGGAGTGTATGTAGGTCGGTGTACAGATGTACCATACTGGGAGTGTATGTAGGTCGGTGTACAGATGTACCATACTGGGAGTGTATGTAGGCCGGTGTACAAATGTACCATACTGGGAGTGTATGTAGACCGGTGTACAGAGGTACTATACTGGGAGTGTATGTAGGTCGGTGTACAGATGTACCATAATGGGAGTGTATGTAGGTCGGAGTACATATGTACCAAACTGGAAGTGTATGTAGGTCAGTGTGCAGATATACCATACTGGGAGTGTATGTAGACCGGTGTACAGATGTACCATACTGGGAGGGTATGTAGGCCGGTGTATAGATATACCATACTGGGAGTGTATCTAGGTCGGTGTACAGATGTACCATACTGGGAGTGTATGTAGGCCGGTGTACAAATGTACCATACTGGCAGTGTATGTAGGTTGGTGTACAGATGTACCATACTGGGAGTGTATGTAGGTCAGTGTACAGATGTACCATACTGCAAATGTATGTAGGTCGGTGTACAGATGTACCATAGTGGGAGTGTATGTAGGTCAGTGTACAGATGTACCATACTGGGAGTGTATGTAGGTCAGTGTACATATGTACCATACTGGGAGTGTATGTAGGTCAGTGTACAGATGTACCATACTGGGAGTGTATGTAGGTCAGTGTACAGATGTACCATACTGGGAGTGTATGTAGGCTGGTGTACAGATGTACCATACTGGGAGTGTATGTAGGTCGTGTACAGAGGTACCATACTGGGAGTGTATGTAGGCCTGTGTACAGATATACCATACTGGGAGTGTATGTAGGTTGGTGTAAAATGTACCATACTGGGAGTGTATGTAGGTCGGTGTACAGATGTACCATACTGGGAGTGTATGTAGGTCGGTGCACAGATGTACCATACTGGGAGTGTATGTAGGCCGGTGTACAAATGTACCATACTGGGAGTATATGTAGGTCAGTGTACAGATATACCATACTGGGAGTGTATGTAGGTCGGTGTAAAGTTGTACCATACTGGGAGTGTATGTACGGTCAGTATACAAAGGTACCATACTGGGAGTGTATGTAGGTCGGAGTACATATGTACTATACTGGAAGTGTATGTAGGTCAGTGTACAGATATACCATACTGGGAGTGTATGTACGCTGGTGTACAGATGTACCATACTGGGAGTGTATGTAGGTCAGTGTACAGATGTACCATACTGGGAGTGTATGTAGGCTGGTGTACAGATGTACCATGCTGGGAGTGTATGTAGGCTGGTGTACAGATATACCATACTGGGAGTGTATGTAGGTCAGTGTACAGATGTACCATACTGGGAGTGTATGTAGGCTGGTGTACAGATGTACCATACTGGGAGTGTATGTAGGTCAGTGTACAGATGTACCATACTGGGAGTGTATGTAGGTCGGTGTACAGATGTACCATAGTGGGAGTGTATGTAGGTCGGTGTACAGATGTACCATACTGGGAGTGTATGTAGGTCGGTGTACAGATGTACCATACTGGGAGTGTATGTAGGTCGGTGTACAGATGTACCATACTGGGAGTGTATGTAGGTCGGTGTACAGATGTACCATACTGGGAGTGTATGTAGGCCGGTGTACAAATGTACCATACTGGGAGTATATGTAGACCGGTGTACAGAGGTACTATACTGGGAGTGTATGTAGGTCGGAGTACATATGTACCATACTGGAAGTGTATGTAGGTCAGTGTACAGATATACCATACTGGGAGTGTATGTAGGTCGGTGTAAAGTGGTACCATACTGGGAGTGTATGTACGGTCAGTATACAAAGGTACCATACTGGGAGTGTATGTAGGTCGGAGTACATATGTACCATACTGGAAGTGTATGTAGGTCAGTGTACAGATATACCATACTGGGAGTGTATGTAGACCGGTGTACAGATGTACCATACTGGGAGTGTATGTAGGTCGGTGTACAGATGTACCATAATGGGAGTGTATGTAGGTCGGAGTACATATGTACCAAACTGGAAGTGTATGTAGGTCAGTGTGCAGATATACCATACTGGGAGTGTATGTAGACCGGTGTACAGATGTACCATACTGGGAGGGTATGTAGGCCGGTGTATAGATATACCATACTGGGAGTGTATCTAGGTCGGTGTACAGATGTACCATACTGGGAGTGTATGTAGGCCGGTGTACAAATGTACCATACTGGCAGTGTATGTAGGTTGGTGTACAGATGTACCATACTGGGAGTGTATGTAGGTCAGTGTACAGATGTACCATACTGCAAATGTATGTAGGTCGGTGTACAGATGTACCATAGTGGGAGTGTATGTAGGTCAGTGTACAGATGTACCATACTGGGAGTGTATGTAGGTCAGTGTACATATGTACCATACTGGGAGTGTATGTAGGTCAGTGTACAGATGTACCATACTGGGAGTGTATGTAGGCTGGTGTACAGATGTACCATACTGGGAGTGTATGTAGGTCAGTGTACAGATGTACCATACTGGGAGTGTATGTAGGCTGGTGTACAGATGTACCATACTGGGAGTGTATGTAGGTCGTGTACAGAGGTACCATACTGGGAGTGTATGTAGGCCTGTGTACAGATATACCATACTGGGAGTGTATGTAGGTTGGTGTAAAATGTACCATACTGGGAGTGTATGTAGGTCGGTGTACAGATGTACTATACTGGGAGTGTATGTAGGTCGGTGCACAGATGTACCATACTGGGAGTGTATGTAGGCCGGTGTACAAATGTACCATACTGGGAGTATATGTAGACCGGTGTACAGATGTACCATACTGGAAGTGTATGTAGGTCAGTGTACAGATATACCATACTGGGAGTGTATGTAGGTCGGTGTAAAGTTGTACCATACTGGGAGTGTATGTACGGTCAGTATACAAAGGTACCATACTGGGAGTGTATGTAGGTCGGAGTACATATGTACCATACTGGAAGTGTATGTAGGTCAGTGTACAGATATACCATACTGGGAGTGTATGTACGCTGGTGTACAGATGTACCATACTGGGAGTGTATGTAGGTCAGTGTACAGATGTACCATACTGGGAGTGTATGTAGGTCGGTGTACAGATGTACCATAGTGGGAGTGTATGTAGGTTGATGTACAGATGTACCATACTGGGAGTGTATGTAGGTCGGTGTACAGATGTACCATACTGGGAGTGTATGCAGGTCGGTGTACAGATGTACCATACTGGGAGTGTATGTAGGTCGGTGTACAGATGTACCATACTGGGAGTGTATGTAGGTCGGTGTACAGATGTACCATACTGGGAGTGTATGTAGGTCGGTGTACAGATGTACCATACTGGGAGTGTATGTAGGTCAGTGTACAGATGTACCATACTGGGAGTGTATGTAGGTCGGTGTACAGATGTACCATACTGGGAGTGTATGTAGGCTGGTGTACAGATGTACCATACTGGGAGTGTATGTAGGTCGTGTACAGATGTACCATACTGGGAGTGTATGTAGGTCAGTGTACAGATGTACCATACTGGGAGTGTATGTAGGCTGGTGTACAGATGTACCATACTGGGAGTGTATGTAGGCTGGTGTACAGATGTACCATACTGGGAGTGTATGTAGGTCAGTGTACAGATGTACCATACTGGGAGTGTATGTAGGCTGGTGTACAGATGTACCATACTGGGAGTGTATGTAGGCTGGTGTACAGATGTACCATACTGGGAGTGTATGTAGGTCAGTGTACAGATGTACCATACTGGGAGTGTATGTAGGTCGGTGTACAGATGTACCATACTGGGAGTGTATGTAGGTCAGTGTACAGATGTACCATACTGGGAGTGTATGTAGGTGGTGTACAGATGTACCATACTGGGAGTGTATGTAGGTCGTGTACAGATGTACCATACTGGGAGTGTATGTAGGTCGGTGTACAGATGTACCATACTGGGAGTGTATGTAGGTCGGTGTACAGATGTACCATACTGGGAGTGTATGTAGGCTGGTGTACAGATGTACCATACTGGGAGTGTATGTAGGTCAGTGTACAGATATACCATACTGGGAGTGTATGTAGGCTGGTGTACAGATGTACCATACTGGGAGTGTATGTAGGCTGGTGTACAGATGTACCATACTGGGAGTGTATGTAGGCTGGTGTACAGATATACCATACTGGGAGTGTATGTAGGTCGGTGTACAGATGTACCATACTGGGAGTGTATGTAGGCTGGTGTACAGATGTACCATACTGGGAGTGTATGTAGGCTGGTGTACAGATATACCATACTGGGAGTGTGTGTAGTCTGGTGTACATATGTACCATACTGGGAGTGTATGTAGGTCAGTGTACAGATGTACCATACTGGGAGTGTATGTAGGCTGGTGTACAGATGTACCATACTGGGAGTGTATGTAGGTCAGTGTACAGATGTACCATACTGGGAGTGTATGTAGGTCGGTGTACAGATGTACCATACTGGGAGTGTATGTAGGTCGGTGTACAGATGTACCATACTGGGAGTGTATGTAGGTCGGTGTACAGATGTACCATACTGGGAGTGTATGTAGGTCGGTGTACAGATGTACCATACTGGGAGTGTATGTAGGTCGGTGTACAGATGTACCATACTGGGAGTGTATGTAGGTCAGTGTACAGATGTACCATACTGGGAGTGTATGTAGGTCGGTGTACAGATGTACCATACTGGGAGTGTATGTAGGTCGGTGTACAGATGTACCATACTGGGAGTGTATGTAGGTCGGTGTACAGATGTACCATACTGGGAGTGTATGTAGGTCTGTGTACAGATGTACCATACTGGGAGTGTATGTAGGTCGGTGTACAGATGTACCATACTGGGAGTGTATGTAGGTCAGTGTACAGATGTACCATACTGGGAGTGTATGTAGGTCGGTGTACAGATGTACCATACTGGGAGTGTATGTAGGCTGGTGTACAGATGTACCATACTGGGAGTGTATGTAGGTCGGTGTACAGATGTACCATACTGGGAGTGTATGTAGGTCAGTGTACAGATGTACCATACTGGGAGTGTATGTAGGCTGGTGTACAGATGTACCATACTGGAAGTGTATGTAGGCTTGTGTACAGATGTACCATACTGGGAGTGTATGTAGGCTGGTGTACAGATGTACCATACTGGGAGTGTATGTAGGCTGGTGTACAGATGTACCATACTGGGAGTGTATGTAGGCTGGTGTACAGATGTACCATACTGGGAGTGTATGTAGGCTGGTGTACAGATGTACCATACTGGGAGTGTATGTAGGCTGGTGTACAGATGTACCATACTGGGAGTGTATGTATGTCAGTGTACAGATGTACCATACTGGGAGTGTATGTAGGTCAGTGTACAGATGTACCATACTGGGAGTGTATGTAGGTCGGTGTACAGATGTACCATACTGGGAGTGTATGTAGGTCAGTGTACAGATGTACCATACTGGGAGTGTATGTAGGTCAGTGTACAGATGTACCATACTGGGAGTGTATGTAGGTCAGTGTACAGATGTACCATACTGGGAGTGTATGTAGGTCAGTGTACAGATGTACCATACTGGGAGTGTATGTAGGTCGGTGTACAGATGTACCATACTGGGAGTGTATGTAGGTCGGTGTACAGATGTACCATACTGGGAGTGTATGTAGGTCGTGTACAGATGTACCATACTGGGAGTGTATGTAGTCAGTGTACAGATGTACCATACTGGGAGTGTATGTAGGCTGGTGTACAGATGTACCATACTGGAGTGTATGGGTCAGTGTACAGAGTACCATACTGGGAGTGTATGTAGGTCGGTGTACAGATGTACCATACTGGGAGTGTATGTAGGTTGGTGTACAGATGTACCATACTGGGAGTGTATGTAGGTCGGTGTACAGATGTACCATACTGGGAGTGTATGTAGGTCGGTGTACAGATGTACCATACTGGGAGTGTATGTAGGGGTGTACAGATGTACCATACTGGGAGTGTATGTAGGCGTGTACAGATGTACCATACTGGGAGTGTATGTAGGTCGGTGTACAGATGTACCATACTGGGAGTGTATGTAGGTCGGTGTACAGATGTACCATACTGGGAGTGTATGTAGGTCGGTGTACAGATGTACCATACTGGGAGTGTATGTAGGTCGGTGTACATATGTACCATACTGGGAGTGTATGTAGGTCGGTGTACAGAGGTACCATACTGGGAGTGTATGTAGGTCGGTGTACATATGTACCATACTGGGAGTGTATGTAGGTCAGTGTACAGATGTACCAT
>CM026404.1:38712195-38759681 GCA_014843695.1 Archivesica marissinica | reverse complement strand
TCAGTGTACAGATGTACCATACTGGGAGTGTATGTAGGTCGGTGTACAGATGTACCATACTGGGAGTGTATGTAGGTCGGTGTACAGATGTACCATACTGGGAGTGTATGTAGGTCGGTGTACAGATGTACCATACTGGGAGTGTATGTAGGTCGGTGTACAGATGTACCATACTGGGAGTGTATGTAGGTCAGTGTACAGATGTACCATACTGGGAGTGTATGTAGGTCGGTGTACAGATGTACCATACTGGGAGTGTATGTAGGTCGGTGTACAGATGTACCATACTGGGAGTGTATGTAGGCTGGTGTACAGATGTACCATACTGGGAGTGTATGTAGGCTGGTGTACAGATGTACCATACTGGGAGTGTATGTAGGCTGGTGTACAGATGTACCATACTGGGAGTGTATGTAGGTCAGTGTACAGATGTACCATACTGGGAGTGTATGTAGGCTGGTGTACAGATATACCATACTGGGAGTGTATGTAGGTCAGTGTACAGATGTATCATACTGGGAGTGTATGTATGTCGATGTACAGATGTACCATACTGGGAGTGTATGTAGGTCAGTGTACATATGTACCATACTGGGAGTGTATGTAGGTCAGTGTACAGATGTACCATACTGGGAGTGTATGTAGGTCAGTGTACAGATGTACCATACTGGGAGTGTATGTAGGCTGGTGTACAGATGTACCATACTGGGAGTGTATGTAGGCTGGTGTACAGATGTACCATACTGGGAGTGTATGTAGGCTGGTGTACAGATATACCATACTGGGGGTGTATGTAGGTCAGTGTACATATGTACCATACTGGGGGTGTATGTAGGTCAGTGTACAGATGTACCATACTGGGAGTGTATGTAGGCTGGTGTACAGATATACCATACTGGGAGTGTATATAGGCTGGTGTACAGATGTACCATACTGGGCGTGCATGTAGGCTGGTGTACAGATGTACCATACTGGGAGTGTATGTAGGCTGGTGTACAGATGTACCATACTGGGAGTGTATGTAGGTCGGTGTACAGATGTACCATACTGGGAGTGTATGTAGGTCGGTGTACAGATGTACCATACTGGGAGTGTATGTAGGCCGGTGTACAAATGTACCATACTGGGAGTATATGTAGACCGGTGTACAGAGGTACCATACTGGGAGTGTATGTAGGTCGGAGTACATATGTACCATACTGGAAGTGTATGTAGGTCAGTGTACAGATATACCATACTGGGAGTGTATGTAGGTCGGTGTAAAGTTGTACCATACTGGGAGTGTATGTACGGTCAGTATACAAAGGTACCAGGCGGGGAGTGTATGTAGGTCGGTGTACAGATGTACCATACTGGGAGTGTATGTAGGTCAGTGTACAGATGTACCATACTGGGAGTGTATGTAGGCTGGTGTACAGATGTACCATACTGGGAGTGTATGTAGGTCAGTGTACAGATGTACCATACTGGGAGTGTATGTAGGCTGGTGTACAGATGTACCATACTGGGAGTGTATGTAGGTCAGTGTACAGATGTACCATACTGGGAGTGTATGTAGGCTGGTGTACAGATGTACCATACTGGGAGTGTATGTAGGTCGTGTACAGATGTACCATACTGGGAGTGTATGTAGGCGGTGTACAGATGTACCATACTGGGAGTGTATGTAGGTCGGTGTACAGATGTACCATACTGGGAGTGTATGTAGGTCGGTGTACAGATGTACCATACTGGGAGTGTATGTAGGTCGGTGTACAGATGTACCATACTGGGAGTGTATGTAGGTCGGTGTACAATGTACCATACTGGGAGTGTATGTAGGTCGGTGTACAGATGTACCATACTGGGAGTGTATGTAGGTCAGTGTACAGATGTACCATACTGGGAGTGTATGTAGGTCGGTGTACAGATGTACCATACTGGGAGTGTATGTAGGCGTGTACAGATGTACCATACTGGGAGTGTATGTAGGTCGGTGTACAGATGTACCATACTGGGAGTGTATGTAGGTCGGTGTACAGATGTACCATACTGGGAGTGTATGTAGGTCAGTGTACAGATGTACCATACTGGGAGTGTATGTAGGCTGGTGTACAGATGTACCATACTGGGAGTGTATGTAGGTCGGTGTACAGATGTACCATACTGGGAGTGTATGTAGGTCAGTGTACAGATGTACCATACTGGGAGTGTATGTAGGCTGGTGTACAGATGTACCATACTGGGAGTGTATGTAGGCTGGTGTACAGATGTACCATACTGGGAGTGTATGTAGGTCGGTGTACAGATGTACCATACTGGGAGTGTATGTAGGTCTGTGTACAGATGTACCATACTGGGAGTGTATGTAGGTCGGTGTACAGATGTACCATACTGGGAGTGTATGTAGGTCGGTGTACAGATGTACCATACTGGGAGTGTATGTAGGTCAGTGTACAGATATACCATACTGGGAGTGTATGTAGGTCGGTGTACAGATGTACCATACTGGGAGTGTATGTAGGCTGGTGTACAGATGTACCATACTGGGAGTGTATGTAGGCTGGTGTACAGATGTACCATACTGGGAGTGTATGTAGGCTGGTGTACAGATGTACCATACTGGGAGTGTATGTAGGCTGGTGTACAGATGTACCATACTGGGAGTGTATGTAGGTCAGTGTACAGATGTACCATACTGGGAGTGTATGTAGGTCAGTGTACAGATGTACCATACTGGGAGTGTATGTAGGCTGGTGTACAGATATACCATACTGGGAGTGTATGTAGGCTGGTGTACAGATGTACCATACTGGGAGTGTATGTAGGCTGGTGTACAGATGTACCATACTGGGAGTGTATGTAGGCTGGTGTACAGATGTACCATACTGGGAGTGTATGTAGGCCGGTGTACAGATGTACCATACTGGGAGTGTATGTAGGTCAGTGTACAGATGTACCATACTGGGAGTGTATGTAGGTCAGTGTACAGATGTACCATACTGGGAGTGTATGTAGGCTGGTGTACAGATGTACCATACTGGGAGTGTATGTAGGCTGGTGTACAGATGTACCATACTGGGAGTGTATGTAGGCTGGTGTACAGATGTACCATACTGGGAGTGTATGTAGGCTGGTGTACAGATATACCATACTGGGAGTGTATGTAGGCTGGTGTACAGATGTACCATACTGGGAGTGTATGTAGGCTGGTGTACAGATGTACCATACTGGGAGTGTATGTAGGTCAGTGTACAGATGTACCATACTGGGAGTGTATGTAGGTCAGTGTACAGATGTACCATACTGGGAGTGTATGTAGGTCGGTGTACAGATGTACCATACTGGGAGTGTATGTAGGTCAGTGTACAGATGTACCATACTGGGAGTGTATGTAGGTCAGTGTACAGATGTACCATACTGGGAGTGTATGTAGGTCAGTGTACAGATGTACCATACTGGGAGTGTATGTAGGTCGGTGTACAGATGTACCATACTGGGAGTGTATGTAGGTCAGTGTACAGATGTACCATACTGGGAGTGTATGTAGGTCAGTGTACAGATGTACCATACTGGGAGTGTATGTAGGTCAGTGTACAGATGTACCATACTGGGAGTGTATGTAGGTCAGTGTACAGATGTACCATACTGGGAGTGTATGTAGGTCGGTGTACAGATGTACCATACTGGGAGTGTATGTAGGTCAGTGTACAGATGTACCATACTGGGAGTGTATGTAGGCTGGTGTACAGATGTACCATACTGGGAGTGTATGTAGGTCGGTGTACAGATGTACCATACTGGGAGTGTATGTAGTCGGTGTACAGATGTACCATACTGGGAGTGTATGTAGGTCAGTGTACAGATGTACCATACTGGGAGTGTATGTAGGCTGGTGTACAGATGTACCATACTGGGAGTGTATGTAGGTCGTGTACAGATGTACCATACTGGGAGTGTATGTAGGCTGGTGTACAGATGTACCATACTGGGAGTGTATGTAGGTCAGTGTACAGATGTACCATACTGGGAGTGTATGTAGGTCGGTGTACAGATGTACCATACTGGGAGTGTATGTAGGTCGGTGTACAGATGTACCATACTGGGAGTGTATGTAGGTCGGTGTACAGATGTACCATACTGGGAGTGTATGTAGGTCGGTGTACAGATGTACCATACTGGGAGTGTATGTAGGTCAGTGTACAGATGTACCATACTGGGAGTGTATGTAGGTCGGTGTACAGATGTACCATACTGGGAGTGTATGTAGGCTGGTGTACAGATGTACCATACTGGGAGTGTATGTAGGTCGGTGTACAGATGTACCATACTGGGAGTGTATGTAGGTCAGTGTACAGATGTACCATACTGGGAGTGTATGTAGGCTGGTGTACAGATGTACCATACTGGGAGTGTATGTAGGCTGGTGTACAGATGTACCATACTGGGAGTGTATGTAGGCTGGTGTACAGATGTACCATACTGGGAGTGTATGTAGGCTGGTGTACAGATGTACCATACTGGGAGTGTATGTAGGTGGTGTACAGATGTACCATACTGGGAGTGTATGTAGGTCGGTGTACAGATGTACCATACTGGGAGTGTATGTAGGTCGGTGTACAGATGTACCATACTGGGAGTGTATGTAGGTCGGTGTACAGATGTACCATACTGGGAGTGTATGTAGGTCAGTGTACAGATGTACCATACTGGGAGTGTATGTAGGTCGGTGTACAGATGTACCATACTGGGAGTGTATGTAGGTCAGTGTACAGATGTACCATACTGGGAGTGTATGTAGGTCAGTGTACAGATGTACCATACTGGGAGTGTATGTAGGTCAGTGTACAGATGTACCATACTGGGAGTGTATGTAGGTCAGTGTACAGATGTACCATACTGGGAGTGTATGTAGGTCAGTGTACAGATGTACCATACTGGGAGTGTATGTAGGTCAGTGTACAGATGTACCATACTGGGAGTGTATGTAGGTCAGTGTACAGATGTACCATACTGGGAGTGTATGTAGGTCAGTGTACAGATGTACCATACTGGGAGTGTATGTAGGTCAGTGTACAGATGTACCATACTGGGAGTGTATGTAGGTCAGTTACAAGTACCACGGGAGTGTATGTAGTCGGTGTACAGATGTACCATACTGGGAGTGTATGTAGGCTGGTGTACAGATGTACCATACTGGGAGTGTATGTAGGTCAGTGTACAGATGTACCATACTGGGAGTGTATGTAGGCTGGTGTACAGATGTACCATACTGGGAGTGTATGTAGGTCAGTGTACAGATGTACCATACTGGGAGTGTATGTAGGCTGGTGTACAGATGTACCATACTGGGAGTGTATGTAGGCTGGTGTACAGATGTACCATACTGGGAGTGTATGTAGGCTGTGTACAGATGTACCATACTGGGAGTGTATGTAGGTCGGTGTACAGATGTACCATACTGGGAGTGTATGTAGGCTGGTGTACAGATGTACCATACTGGGAGTGTATGTAGGCTGGTGTACAGATATACCATACTGGGAGTGTATGTAGTCTGGTGTACAGATGTACCATACTGGGAGTGTATGTAGGTCAGTGTACAGATGTACCATACTGGGAGTGTATGTAGGCTGGTGTACAGATGTACCATACTGGGAGTGTATGTAGGTCAGTGTACAGATGTACCATACTGGGAGTGTATGTAGGTCGGTGTACAGATGTACCATACTGGGAGTGTATGTAGGTCGGTGTACAGATGTACCATACTGGGAGTGTATGTAGGTCGGTGTACAGATGTACCATACTGGGAGTGTATGTAGGTCGGTGTACAGATGTACCATACTGGGAGTGTATGTAGGTCGGTGTACAGATGTACCATACTGGGAGTGTATGTAGGTCGGTGTACAGATGTACCATACTGGGAGTGTATGTAGGTCGGTGTACAGATGTACCATACTGGGAGTGTATGTAGGTCGGTGTACAGATGTACCATACTGGGAGTGTATGTAGGTCGGTGTACAGATGTACCATACTGGGAGTGTATGTAGGCCGGTGTACAAATGTACCATACTGGGAGTGTATGTAGACCGGTGTACAGATGTACCATACTGGGAGTGTATGTAGGTCAGAGTACATATGTACCATACTGGAAGTGTATGTAGGTCAGTGTACAGATATACCATACTGGGAGTGTATGTAGGTCGGTGTAAAGTTGTACCATACTGGGAGTGTATGTAGGTCAGTATACAAAGGTACCATACTGGGAGTGTATGTAGGTCGGAGTACATATGTACCATACTGGGAGTGTATGTAGGTCAGTGTACAGATATACCATACTGGGAGTGTATGTAGGCTGGTGTACAGATGTACCATACTGGGAGTGTATGTAGGTCAGTGTACAGATGTACCATACTGGGAGTGTATGTAGGTCGGTGTACAGATGTACCATACTGGGAGTGTATGTAGGTCGGTGTACAGATGTACCATACTGGGAGTGTATGTAGGCTGGTGTACAGATGTACCATACTGGGAGTGTATGTAGGCTGGTGTACAGATGTACCATACTGGGAGTGTATGTAGGCTGGTGTACAGATGTACCATACTGGGAGTGTATGTAGGTCAGTGTACAGATATACCATACTGGGAGTGTATGTAGGCTGGTGTACAGATGTACCATACTGGGAGTGTATGTAGGCTGGTGTACAGATGTACCATACTGGGAGTGTATGTAGGTCAGTGTACAGATGTACCATACTGGGAGTGTATGTAGGTCAGTGTACAGATGTACCATACTGGAAGTGTATGTAGGTCGGTGTACAGATGTACCATACTGGGAGTGTATGTAGGTCAGTGTACAGATGTACCATACTGGGAGTGTATGTAGGTCAGTGTACAGATGTACCATACTGGGAGTGTATGTAGGTCAGTGTACAGATGTACCATACTGGGAGTGTATGTAGGTCAGTGTACAGATGTACCATACTGGGAGTGTATGTAGGTCAGTGTACAGATGTACCATACTGGGAGTGTATGTAGGCTGGTGTACAGATGTACCATACTGGGAGTGTATGTAGGTCAGTGTACAAATGTACCATACTGGGAGTGTATGTAGGTCAGTTACAAGTACCACGGGAGTGTATGTAGTCGGTGTACAGATGTACCATACTGGGAGTGTATGTAGGCTGGTGTACAGATGTACCATACTGGGAGTGTATGTAGGTCAGTGTACAGATGTACCATACTGGGAGTGTATGTAGGCTGGTGTACAGATGTACCATACTGGGAGTGTATGTAGGTCAGTGTACAGATATACCATACTGGGAGTGTATGTAGTCTGGTGTACAGATGTACCATACTGGGAGTGTATGTAGGCTGGTGTACAGATATACCATACTGGGAGTGTATGTAGGCTGGTGTACAGATGTACCATACTGGGAGTGTATGTAGGTCGGTGTACAGATGTACCATACTGGGAGTGTATGTAGGCTGGTGTACAGATGTACCATACTGGGAGTGTATGTAGGCTGGTGTACAGATATACCATACTGGGAGTGTATGTAGTCTGGTGTACATATGTACCATACTGGGAGTGTATGTAGGTCAGTGTACAGATATACCATGCTGGGAGTGTATGTAGGCTGGTGTACAGATATACCATACTGGGAGTGTATGTAGGTCAGTGTACAGATGTACCATACTGGGAGTGTATGTAGGCTGGTGTACAGATGTACCATACTGGGAGTGTATGTAGGTCAGTGTACAGATGTACCATACTGGGAGTGTATGTAGGTCGGTGTACAGATGTACCATACTGGGAGTGTATGTAGGTCGGTGTACAGATGTACCATACTGGGAGTGTATGTAGGTCGGTGTACAGATGTACCATACTGGGAGTGTATGTAGGTCGGTGTACAGATGTACCATACTGGGAGTGTATGTAGGTCGGTGTACAGATGTACCATACTGGGAGTGTATGTAGGTCGGTGTACAGATGTACCATACTGGGAGTGTATGTAGGTCGGTGTACAGATGTACCATACTGGGAGTGTATGTAGGCTGGTGTACAGATGTACCATACTGGGAGTGTATGTAGGCTGTGTACAGATGTACCATACTGGAGTGTATGTAGGTCGTGTACAGATACCATACTGGGAGTGTATGTAGGTCGTGTACAGATGTACCATACTGGGAGTGTATGTAGGTCGGTGTACAGATGTACCATACTGGAGTGTATTAGCATTACAATACCACGGGAGTGTATGTAGGTCGGTGTACAGATGTACCATACTGGGAGTGTATGTAGGTCAGTGTACAGATGTACCATACTGGGAGTGTATGTAGGCTGGTGTACAGATGTACCATACTGGGAGTGTATGTAGGTCAGTGTACAGATGTACCATACTGGGAGTGTATGTAGGCTGGTGTACAGATGTACCATACTGGGAGTGTATGTAGGTCAGTGTACAGATATACCATACTGGGAGTGTATGTAGGCTGGTGTACAGATGTACCATACTGGGAGTGTATGTAGGTCAGTGTACAGATGTACCATACTGGGAGTGTATGTAGGCTGGTGTACAGATGTACCATACTGGGAGTGTATGTAGGTCAGTGTACAGATGTACCATACTGGGAGTGTATGTAGGCTGGTGTACAGATGTACCATACTGGGAGTGTATGTAGGTCAGTGTACAGATGTACCATACTGGGAGTGTATGTAGGCTGGTGTACAGATGTACCATACTGGGAGTGTATGTAGGTCAGTGTACAGATGTACCATACTGGGAGTGTATGTAGGCTGGTGTACAGATGTACCATACTGGGAGTGTATGTAGGTCAGTGTACAGATGTACCATACTGGGAGTGTATGTAGGTGGTGTACAGATGTACCATACTGGGAGTGTATGTAGGTCAGTGTACAGATGTACCATACTGGGAGTGTATGTAGGTCATGTACAGATGTACCATACTGGGAGTGTATGTAGTCAGAGTACAGATGTACCATACTGGGAGTGTATGTAGGCTGGTGTACAGATGTACCATACTGGGAGTGTATGTAGGCTGGTGTACAGATGTACCATACTGGGAGTGTATGTAGGTCGGTGTACAGATGTACCATACTGGGAGTGTATGTAGGTCGGTGTACAGATGTACCATACTGGGAGTGTATGTAGGCGGTGTACAGATGTACCATACTGGGAGTGTATGTAGGTCGGTGTACAGATGTACCATACTGGGAGTGTATGTAGGTCGGTGTACAGATGTACCATACTGGGAGTGTATGTAGGTCGGTGTACAGATGTACCATACTGGGAGTGTATGTAGGTCGGTGTACAGATGTACCATACTGGGAGTGTATGTAGGTCGGTGTACAGATGTACCATACTGGGAGTGTATGTAGGTCGGTGTACAGATGTACCATACTGGGAGTGTATGTAGGCTGGTGTACAGATGTACCATACTGGGAGTGTATGTAGGCTGGTGTACAGATGTACCATACTGGGAGTGTATGTAGGTCAGTGTACAGATATACCATACTGGGAGTGTATGTAGGCTGGTGTACAGATGTACCATACTGGGAGTGTATGTAGGTCAGTGTACAGATGTACCATACTGGGAGTGTATGTAGGCTGGTGTACAGATGTACCATACTGGGAGTGTATGTAGGTCAGTGTACAGATGTACCATACTGGGAGTGTATGTAGGTCGGTGTACAGATGTACCATACTGGGAGTGTATGTAGGTCGGTGTACAGATGTACCATACTGGGAGTGTATGTAGGTCGGTGTACAGATGTACCATACTGGGAGTGTATGTAGGTCGGTGTACAGATGTACCATACTGGGAGTGTATGTAGGTCGGTGTACAGATGTACCATACTGGGAGTGTATGTAGGTCGGTGTACAGATGTACCATACTGGGAGTGTATGTAGGTCGGTGTACAGATGTACCATACTGGGAGTGTATGTAGGCTGGTGTACAGATTACCATACTGGGAGTGTATGTAGGCGTGTACAGATGTACCATACTGGGAGTGTATGTAGGCTGGTGTACAGATTACCATACTGGGAGTGTATGTAGGTCGGTGTACAGATGTACCATACTGGGAGTGTATGTAGGTCAGTGTACAGATATACCATACTGGGAGTGTATGTAGGCTGGTGTACAGATTTACCATACTGGGAGTGTATGTAGGTCAGTGTACAGATGTACCATACTGGGAGTGTATGTAGGCTGGTGTACAGATGTACCATACTGGGAGTGTATGTAGGTCAGTGTACAGATGTACCATACTGGGAGTGTATGTAGGTCGGTGTACAGATGTACCATACTGGGAGTGTATGTAGGTCAGTGTACAGATGTACCATACTGGGAGTGTATGTAGGTCGGTGTACAGATGTACCATACTGGGAGTGTATGTAGGTCGGTGTACATATGTACCATACTGGGAGTGTATGTAGGTCGGTGTACAGATGTACCATACTGGGAGTGTATGTAGGTCACTGTACATATGTACCATACTGGAAGTGTATGTAGGTCAGTGTACAGATGTACCATACTGCGAGTGTATGTAGGCTGGTGAACAAATATACCATACTGGGAGTGTATGTAGGTCAGTGTACAAATGTACCATACTGGGAGTGTACGTAGGCTGGTGTACAGATGTACCATACTGTGTATGTAGGTCAGTGTACAGATGTACAATACTGGGAGTGTATGTAGGTCAGTGTACAGATGTACCATACTGGGAGTGTATGTAGGTCAGTGTACAGATGTACCATACTGGGAGTGTATGTAGGCTGGTGTACAGATGTACCATACTGGGAGTGTATGTAGGTCGGTGTACAGATGTACCATACTGGGAGTGTATGTAGGTTGGTGTACAAATGTACCATACTGGGAGTGTATGTAGGTCGATATACAGATGTACCATACTGGGAGTGTATGTAGGTCGGTGTACAAATGTACCATACTGGGAGTGTATGTAGATCGGTGTACAGAGGTACCATACTGGGAGTGTATGTAGGTCGGAGTACATATGTACCATACTGGAAGTGTATGTAGGTCAGTGTACAGATATACTATACTGGGAGTGTATGTATGGCGGTGTAAAGATGTACCATACTGGGAGTGTATGTAGGTCAGTGTACAGATGTACCATACTGGGAGTGTATGTAGGTCATTGTACAGATATACCATACTGGGAGTGTATGTAGGCTGGTGTACATATGTACCATACTGGGAGTGTATGTAGGCTGGTGTACAGATATACCATACTGGGAGTGTATGTAGGCTGGTGTACATATGTACCATACTGGGAGTGTATGTAGGTCGGTGTGCAGATGTACCATACTGGGAGTGTATGTAGGTCAGTGTACAGATGTACCATACTGGGAGTGTATGTAGGTCAGTGTACAGATGTACCATACTGGGAGTGTATGTAGGTCAGTGTACAGATGTACCATACTGGGAGTGTATGTAGGTCGGTGTACAGATGTACCATACTGGGAGTGTATGTAGGCTGGTGTACAGATGTACCATACTGGGAGTGTATATATGCTGGTGTACAGATGTACCATACTGGGAGTGTATGTAGGCTGGTGTACAGATGTACCATACTGAGAGTGTATGTAGGCTGGTGTACAGATGTACCATACTGGGAGTGTATGTAGGCTGGTGTACAGATATACCATACTGGGGGTGTATGTAGGTCAGTGTACATATGTACCATACTGGGGGTGTATGTAGGTCAGTGTACAGATGTACCATACTGGGAATGTATGTAGGCTGGTGTACAGATATACCATACTGGGAGTGTATGTAGGCTGGTGTACAGATGTACCATACTGGGCGTGTATGTAGGTCAGTGTTAAGATATACCATACTGGGAGTGTATGTAGGTCAGTGTACAGATGTGCCATACTGGGAGTGTATGTATGTCAGTGTACAGATGTACCATACTGCGAGTGTATGTAGGCTGGTGTACAGATATACCATACTGGGAGTGTATGTAGGTCAGTGTACAGATGTACCATACTGGGAGTGTATGTAGGTCGGTGTACAGATGTACCATACTGGGAGTGTATGTAGGTCGGTGTACAGATGTACCATACTGGGAGTGTATGTAGGCTGGCGTACAGATGTACCATACTGGGAGTGTATGTAGGCTGGTGTACAGATGTACTATACTGGGAGTGTATGTAGGCTGGTGTACAGATATACCATACTGGGGGTGTATGTAGGTCAGTGTACATATGTACCATACTGGGGGTGTATGTAGGTCAGTGTACAGATGTACCATACTGGGAGTGTATGTAGGCTGGTGTACAAATATACCATACTGGGAGTGTATGTAGGCTGGTGTACAGATGTACCATACTGGGCGTGTATGTAGGTCAGTGTTAAGATATACCATACTGGGAGTGTATGTAGGGCGGTATAAAGATGTACCATACTGGGAGTGTATGTAGGTCATTTTAAAGATGTACCATACTGGGAGTGTATCTAAGGTCGGTTTACAGAAGTATGAGATGAGGAGTGTATGTAGGTCGGTGTAAAGATGTACCATACTGGGAGTGTATGTACGGTCAGTATACATAGGTACCAGGCGGGGAGTGTATGTAGGTCGGTGTACAGATGTACCATACTGGGAGTGTATGTAGGTCAGTGTACAGATGTACCATACTGGGAGTGTATGTAGGCCAATGTACAGATGTACCATACTGGGAGTGTATGTAGGTCGGTATACAGATGTACCATACTGGGAGTGTATGTAGGCTGGTGTACAGATATACCATACTGGGAGTGTATGTAGGTCGGTGTACAGATGTACCATACTGGGAGTGTATGTAGGCTGGTGTACAGATGTACCATACTGGGAATGTATGTAGGTCAGTGTACAGATGTACCATACTGGGAGTGTATGTAAGTCAGTGAACAGATGTACCATACTGCGAGTGTATGTAGGTCGGTGTACAGATGTACCATACTGGGAGTGTATGTAGGTCAGTGTACAGATGTACCATACTGGGAGTGTAAGTAGGTCAGTGTACAGATGTACCATACTGGAAGTGTATGTAGGTCAGTGTACAGATGTACCATACTTGGAGTGTATGTATGCTGGTGTACAGATGTACCATACTGGGAGTGTATGTAGGTCAGTGTACACATGTACCATACTGGGAACTCCGTATGTAGGCTGGTGTACAGATGTACCATACTGGGAGTGTATGTAGGTCAGTGTACAGATGTACCATATTGGGAGTTTATGTATGGTCAGTGTACATATGTACCATACTGGGAGTGTGTGTCAGGTCGGTGTGTCAGATGGGGAGTAATTTAAGATTGATTTATATTTCAGGTTCAGACGTGTGCAGTTTACCACTGCAGCAGACCCATTGTAGTTATAGGAATAATGGCTGGTATTATGACAAATCATCAGGTCTATGTAAGGAGGTACCAGACATGGAATGTAATGGTAATCAGAACCATTTCCCTAGCCAGACTGAATGTGCGGCATACTGTAGCAAAGAGAGTAAGTAATCTTTGTTGTTGCAGCCATACTGAATGTGTGGCATACTGTAGCAAAGAGAGTAAGTAATCTTTGTTGTTGCAGCCATACTGAATGTGCGGCATACTGTAGCAAAGAGAGTAAGTAATCTTTGTTGTTGCAGCCATACTGAATGTGCAGCATACTGTAACAAAGAGAGTAAGTAATCTTTGTTGTTGCAGCCATACTGAATGTGCGGCATACTGTAACAAAGAGAGTAAGTAATCTTTGTTGTTGCAGCCATATATGGAGGCATACTGTAGTAAAGAGAGTGAGTAATCTTTGTTGTTGCAGCCATACTGAATGCGAGGCATACTGTAGCAAAGAGAGTACGTAATCTTAGTGGTTGCAACCAGACTGAATGGAGGCATACTTTAGCAAAGAGGGTAAGTACTCTTTGTGGTTGCAGCCAGACCGAATGGAGGCATACTTTAGCAAAGAGAGTAAGTAATCTTTGTTGTTGCAGCCAGATTGAATGGAGGCATACTTTAGCAAAGAGAGTAAGTACTCTTTGTGGTTGCAGCCAGACTGAATGGAGGCATACTGTAGCAAAGAGTGTTTGTAAATTTAGTGGTTGTAGCCACACTGAATGGAGGCATACTGTAACAAAGAGAGTATGTAAACTTAGTGGTTGTAGCCACACTGAATGTAGGCATACTGTAGCAAAGAGAGTAAGTAATCTTAGTGATTGTAGGCAGACTGAATGTGAGGCATACTGTAGCAAAGAGAGTAAGTAATCTTTGTCAGTGTATCTAGACTGAATGGAGGCATACTGTAACAAAGAGAGTAAGTATTCTGTGTGGTTGTAGGCAGACTGAATGGAGGCATACTGTAGCAAAGAGAGTAAGTAATCTTTGTCAGTGTATCTAGACTGAATGGAGGCATACTGTAACAAAGAGAGTAAGTATTCTTTGTGGATGTAGGCAGACTGAATGGAGGCATACTGTAACAAAGAGAGTAAGTAATCTTTGTGGTTGTAGCCACACTGAATGGAGGCATACTGTAACAAAGAATGTAAGTATTCTTTGTGGTTGTAGGCAGACTGAATAGAGGCATACTGTAGCAAAGAGAGTAAGTATTCTTTGTGGTTGTAGGCAGACGGAATGGAGGCATACTGTAGCAAAGAGAGTAAGTAATCTTTGTCAGTGTATCTAGACTGAATGGAGGCATACTGTAACAAAGAGAGTAAGTAATCTTTGTGGTTGTAGGCAGACTGAATGTGAGGAATACTGTAACAAAGAGAGTAAGTATTCTTTGTGGTTGTAGGCAGACTGAATGGAGGCATACTGTAACAAAGCGTAAGTAATCTTGGTGGTTGTAGGCAGACTGAATGGAGGCATACTGTAGCAAAGAGAGTAAGTATTCTTGTGGTTGTTGGTAGACTGAATGGAGGAATACTGTAGCAAAGAGAGTAAGTAATCTTTTTGGTTGTAGCCAGACTGAATGTTAGGCATACTGTAGCCAAGAGAGTAAGTAATCTTTGTGGTTGTAGGCAGACTGAATGGAGGCATACTGTAGCAAAGAGAGTAAGTAATCTTTGTGGTTGTAGCCAACTGAATGGAGGCATACTGTAACAAAGCGTAAGTAATCTTGGTGGTTGTAGGCAGACTGAATGGAGGCATCCTGTAGCAAAGAGTAAGTAATCTTAGTGGTTGTAGCCTGACTGAATGGAGGCATACTGTCGCCAAGAGAGTAAGTAATCTTTTTGGTTGTAGCCACACTGAATGGAGGCATACTGTAGCAAAGAGAGTAAGTAATCTTTGTGGTTGTAGCCAGACTGAATGGAGGCATACTGTAACAAAGAGAGTATGTAAACTTAGTGGTTGTAGCCACACTGAATGGAGGCATACTGTAACAAAGAGAGTATGTAAACTTAGTGGTTGTTGCCACACTGAATGGAGGCATACTGTAGCAAAGAGTAAGTAATCTTTGTGGTTGTAGGCAGACTGAATGTTAGGCATACTGTAACAAAGAGAGTAAGTAATGTTTGACATTGTATCTAGACTGAATGTTAGGCATACTGTAGCCAAGAGAGTAAGTAATCTTTGTGGTTGTAGGCAGAATGAATGGAGGCATACTGTAGCAAAGAGAGTAAGTAAACTTTGTGGTTGTAGCCAAACTTCATGATGGCTAGATCATGTTGGATAAAGGCTATGAGTACTCACTATCTTAATGAAGGCTAGATCATGTTGGATAAAGGCTGTAAGTCCTCGTTATTTTCATGAAGGCTAGATCATGTTGGATAAAGTATGTTATTCCTCGTTAACTTCATGAAGGCTAGATCATGTTGAATAAAGGCTGTGAGTACTCATTAACTTCATGAAGGCTAGATCATGTTGGATAAAGGCTGTGAGTACTCGCTAACTTCATGAAGACTAGATCATGTTGGATAAAGGCTGTGAGTACTTGCTAGCTTCATGCAGGCTAGATCATGTTGGATAAAGGCTGTGAGTACTCATTAACTTCATGAAGACTACATCATGTTGGATAATGGCTGTGAGTACTTGCTAACTTCATGCAGGCTAGATCATGTTGGATAAAGTCTGTTTGTACTTGTTATTTTTATGAAAGCTAGATCATGTTGGATAAAGGCTGTGAGTACTCGTTAACTTCAGGAAGACTAGTTCATGTTGGATAAAGGCTGTGAGTTCTCGTTAACTTCATGAAGACTAGATCATGTTGGATAAAGGCTGTGAGTACTTGTTAACTTCACGAAGGCTAGATCATGTTGGATAAAGACTGTGAGTTCTCGTTAACCTCATGAAGGCTAGATTATGTTGGATAAAGGCTGTGAATACTCGTTAACGTCATGAAGGCTAGATCATGTTGGATAAAGGCTGTTAGTATTCGTTAACTTCATGAAGGCTAGATCATGTGGGTCAAAGGCTGTGAGTACTCGTTAACTTCATGAATGCTAGATCATGTTGGATAAAGGCTGTGAGTCCTCGTTAACTTCATGAAGGCTAGATCATGTTGGATAAAGACTGTGAGTCCTCGTTAACTTCATGAATGCTAGATCATGTTGGATAAATGCTGTAAGTCCTCGTTATTTTCATATGAAGGCTAGATCATGTTGGATAAAGACTGTGAGTACTTATTAACTTCATGAAGGCTAGATCATGTAGGATAAAGGCTGTGAGTACTCGCTAACTTCATGAAGGCTAGATCATGTTGGCCAAAGGCTGTGAGTACTCGTTAACTTCATGAAGGCTAGGTCATGTTGGATAAAGGCTGTGAGTCCTCGTTAACTTCATGAATGCTAGATCATGTTGGATAAAGGCTGTATGTCCTCGTTATTTTCATATGAAGGCTAGATCATGTTGGATAAAGACTGTGAGTACTTATTAACTTCATGAAGGCTAGATCATGTATGATAGAGGCTGTGAGTACTCGCTAACTTCATGAAGGCTAGATCATGTTGGCCAAAGGCTGTGAGTACTCGTTAACTTCATGAAGGCTAGGTCATGTTGGATAAAGGCTGTGAGTCCTCGTTAACTTCATGAATGCTAGATCATGTTGGATAAAGGCTGTATGTCCTCGTTATTTTCATATGAAGGCTAGATCATGTTGGATAAAGACTGTGAGTACTTATTAACTTCATGAAGGCTAGATCATGTATGATAGAGGCTGTGAGTACTCGCTAACTTCATGAAGGCTAGATCATGTTGGCCAAAGGCTGTGAGTACTCGTTAACTTCATGAAGGCTAGGTCATGTTGGATAAAGGCTGTGAGTCCTCGTTAACTTCATGAAGGCTAGATCATGTTGTATTATGGCTGTGAGTACTCGTTAACTTCATGAAAGCTAGATCATGTTGGATAAAGGCTGTGAGTACTCATTAACTTCATGAAGGCTAGATCATGTTGGATAAAGTCTGTTAGTCCTCATTAACTTAAGGAAGACTAGTTCATGTTGGATAAAGACTGTGAGTTCTCGTTAACTTCATGAAAGCTAGATCATGTTGGATAAAGGCTGTGAGTAATTGATAACTTCACGAAGGCTAGATCATGTTGGCCAAAGGCTATGAGTACTCATTAACTTCATGAAGGCTAGATCATGTTGCATAAAGGTTGTGAGTACTCATTGACTTCATGAAGACTAGATCATGTTGGATACAGGCTGTGAGTACTTGTTAACTTCATGAAGGCTAGATCATGTTGGATAAAGGCTGTGAGTACTTGTTAAATTTATGAAGGCTAGATCATGTTGGATAAAGGCTGTGAGTACTCATTAGCTTCATGAAGACTAGATCATGTTGGATAATGGCTGTGAGTACTCGCTAACTTCATGCAGGATAGATCATGTTGGATAAAGGCTGTGAATACTCATTAACTTCATGAAAGCTAGATCATGTTAGATAAAGGCTGTGAGTACTCATTAACTTCATGAAGGCTAGATCATGTTGGATAAAGTCTGTTAGTCCTCATTAACTTCAGGAAGACTAGTTCATGTTGGATAAAGACTGTGAGTTCTCGTTAACTTCATGAAGGCTAGATATGTTGGATAAAGGCTGTGAGTAATTGTTAACTTCACGAAGGCTAGATCATGTTGGATAAAGTCTGTGAGTTCTCGTTAACTTCATGTAAGCTAGATCATGTTGGATAAAAGCTGTGAGTACTTGTTAACTTCATGAAGGCTAGATCATGTTGGATAAAGGTTGTGAGTACTCGCTAGCTTCATGTAGGCTAGATCATGTTGGATAAAGGCTGTGAGTACTTGTTAACATCACGAAGGCTAGATCATGTTGGATAAAGGCTGTGAGTTCTCGTTAACTTCATGATGGCTAGATTATGTTGGATAAAGGCTGTGAGTACTCGCTAACTTCATGAAGGCTAGGTTTTGTTGGATAACGGCTGTGAGTCCTCGTTAACTTCATGAAGCCTAGATCATGTTGGATAAAGGCTGTGAGTCCTCATTAACTTCATGAAGGCTAGATCATGTTGGATTATGGCTGTGAGTACTCGTTATCTTCATGAATGCTAGATCATGTTGGATAAAGGATGTGAGTACTTGTTAACTTCATGAAGGCTAGATCATGTTGGATAAAGGCTGTTAGTACTCATTAACTTCATGAAGGCTAGATCATGTTGGCCAAAGGCTGTGAGTACTCATTAACTTCATGAAGGCTAGATCATGTTGCATAAAGGTTGTGAGTACTCATTGACTTCATGAAGGCTAGATCATGTTGGATAAAGGCTGTGAGTACTTGCTAACTTTATGAAGGCTAGATCATGTTGGATAAAGTCTATTAGTCCTCGTTAACTTCATGAAGACTAGATCATGTTGGATAAAGGCTGTGAGTACTCGCTAACTTCATGCAGGCTAGCTCTTGTTGGATAAAGGCTGTGAGTACTTGCTAGCTTCATGCAGGCTAGATCATGTTGGATAAACGCTGTGAGTACTCGTTAACTTCATGAAGACTAGATCATGTTGGATACAGGCTGTGAGTACTCATTAACTTCATGAAGGCTAGATCATGTTGGATAAAGGCTGTGAGTACTTGTTAACTTCACGAAGGCTAGATCATGTTGGATAAAGGCTGTGAGTTCTCGTTAACTTCATGAAGGCTAGATCATGTTGGATAAAGGCTTTGAGTACTTGTTAACTTTATGAAGGCTAGATCATGTTGGATAAAGTCTATTAGTCCTCGTTAATTTCAGGAAGGCTAGTTCATGTTGGATAAAGACTGTGAGTTCTCGTTAACTTCATGAAGGCTAGATCATGTTGGATAAAGGCTGTGAGTAATTGTTAACTTCACGAAGGCTAGATCATGTTGGATAAAGGCTGTGAGTTCTCGTTAACCTCATGAAGGCTAGATTATGTTGGATAAAAGCTGTGAGTACTCTTTAACTTCATGAAGGCTAGATCATGTTGGATAAAGGCTGTGAGTACTTGTTAACTTCACGAAGGCTAGATCATGTTGGATAAAGGCTGTGAGTTCTCGTTAACTTCATGAAGGCTAGATCATGTTGGATAAAGGCTTTGAGTACTTGTTGACTTTATGAAGGCTAGATCATGTTGGATAAAGTCTATTAGTCCTCGTTAATTTCAGGAAGGCTAGTTCATGTTGGATAAAGACTGTGAGTTCTCGTTAACTTCATGAAAGCTAGATCATGTTGGATAAAGGCTGTGAGTAATTTTTAACTTCACGAAGGCTAGATCATGTTGGATAAAGGCTGTGAGTTCTCGTTAACTTCATGAAGGCTAGATTATGTTGGATAAAGGCTGTGAGTACTCTTTAACTTCATGAAGGCTAGATCATGTTGGATAAAGGCTGTGAGTACTTGTTAACTTCACGAAGGCTAGATCATGTTGGATAAAGGCTGTGAGTTCTCCTTAACTTCATGTAAGCTAGATCATGTTGGATAAAGGCTGTGAGTACTTGTTAACATCATGAAGGCTAGATCATGTTGGATAAAGGCTGTGAGTACTCGCTAACTTCATGTAGGCTAGATCATGTTGGATAAAGGCTGTGAGTACTTGTTAACTTCACGAAGGCTAGATCATGTTGGATAAAGGCTGTGAGTTCTCATTAACGTCATGAAGGCTAGATTATGTTGGATAAAGGCTGTGAGTATTCGCTAACTTCACGAGGGCTAGGTCATGTTGGATAAAGGCTGTGAGTACTCGTTAACTTCATGAAGACTACCTCATGTTGGACAAAGGCTGTGAGTCCTCGTTATCTTCATGGATGCTAGATCATGTTGGATAAAGGATGTGAGTACTTGTTAACTTCATGAAGGCTAGATCATGTTGGATAAAGGATGTGAGTACCTGTTAACTTCATGAAGGCTAGATCATGGTGGATAAAGGCTGTTAGTACTCATTAACTTCATGAAGGCTAGATCATGTTGGATAAAGGCTGTGAGTACTTGTTAACTTCATGAAGGCTAGATCATGTTGGATAAAGGCTGTGAGTACTTGTTAACTTTATGAAGGCTAGATCATGTTGGATAAAGTCTATTAGTCCTCGTTAACTTCATGAAGACTAGATCATGTTGGATTATGGCTGTGAGTACTCGTTATCTTCATGAATACTAGATCATGTTGGATAAAGGATGTGAGTACTTGTTAACTTCATGAAGGCTAGATCATGTTGGATAAAGGCTGTTAGTACTCATTAACTTCATGAAGGCTAGATCATGTTGGCTAAAGGCTGTGAGTACTCGTTAACTTCATGAAGGATAGTTCATGTTGGATAAAGGCTGTGAGTCCTCGTTAACTTCATGAAGCCTAGATCATGTTGGATAAAGGCTGTGAGTCCTCGTTAACTTCATGAAGGCTAGATTATGTTGGATAAAGGCTGTGAGTACTCGCTAACTTCATGAGGGCTAGGTCATGTTGGATAAAGGCTGTGAGTCCTCGTTAACTTCATGAAGACTAGATCATGTTGGACAAAGGCTGTGAGTCCTCGTTATCTTCATGGATGCTAGATCATGTTGGATAAAGGATGTGAGTACTTGTTAACTTCATGAAGGCTAGATCATGTTGGATAAAGGATGTGAGTACCTGTTAACTTCATGAAGGCTAGATCATGGTGGATAAAGGCTGTTAGTACTCATTAACTTCATGAAGGCTAGATCATGTTGGATAAAGGCTGTGAGTACTTGTTAAATTCATGAAGGCTAGATCATGTTGGATAAAGGCTGTGAGTACTTGTTAACTTTATGAAGGCTAGATCATGTTGGATAAAGTCTATTAGTCCTCGTTAACTTCATGAAGACTAGATCATGTTGGATAAAGGCTGTGAGTACTCGCTAACTTCATGCAGGCTAGATCTTGTTGGATAAAGGCTGTGAGAACTCACTAACTTCATGAAGGCTAGATCATGTTGGATAAAGGCTGTGAGTACTCGCTAACTTCATGTAGGCTAGATCATGTTGGATAAAGGCTGTGAGTACTTGTTAACTTCACGAAGGCTAGATCATGTTGGATAAAGGCTGTGAGTTCTCGTTAACTTCATGAAGGCTAGATTATGTTGGATAAAGGCTGTGAGTACTCGATAAATTCATGAAGGCTAGGTCATGTTGGATAAAGGCTGTGAGTCCTCGTTAACTTCATGAAGCCTAGATCATGTTGGATAAAGGCTGTGAGTCCTCGTTAACTTCATGAAGGCTAGATCATGTTGGATTATGGCTGTGAGTACTCTTTATCTTCATGAATACTAGATCATGTTGGATAAAGGATGTGAGTACTTGTTAACTTCATGAAGGCTAGATCATGTTGGATAAAGGCTGTTAGTACTCATTAACTTCATGAAGGCTAGATCATGTTGGCTAAAGGCTGTGAGTACTCGTTAACTTCATGAAGGCTAGTTCATGTTGGATAAAGGCTGTGAGTCCTCGTTAACTTCATGAAGCGTAGATCATGTTGGATAAAGGCTGTGAGTCCTCGTTAACTTCATGAAGGCTAGATTATGTTGGATTATGGCTGTGAGTACTCGTTATCTTCATGAATGCTAGATCATGTTGGATAAAGGATGTGAGTACTTGTTAACTTCATGAAGGCTAGATCATGTTGGATAAAGGCTGTGAGTACTTGTTAACTTTATGAAGGCTAGATCATGTTGGATAAAGGCTGTGAGTCCTCGTTAACTTCATGAAGACTACATCATGTTGGACAAAGGCTGTGAGTCCTCGTTATCTTCATGGATGCTAGATCATGTTGGATAAAGGATGTGAGTACTTGTTAACTTCATGAAGGCTAGATCATGTTGGATAAAGGATGTGAGTACCTGTTAACTTCATGAAGGCTAGATCATGGTGGATAAAGGCTGTTAGTACTCATTAACTTCATGAAGGCTATATCATGTTGGATAAAGGCTGTGAGTACTTGTTAACTTCATGAAGGCTAGATCATGTTGGATAAAGGCTGTGAGTACTTGTTAACTTTATGAAGGCTAGATCATGGTGGATAAAGTCTATTAGTCCTCGTTAACTTCATGAAGACTAGATCATGTTGGATAAAGGCTGTGATTACTCGCTAACTTCATGCAGGCTAGATCTTGTTGGATAAAGGCTGTGAGAACTCACTAACTTCATGAAGGCTAGATCATGTTGGATAAAGGCTGTGAGTACTCGCTAACTTCATGTAGGCTAGATCATGTTGGATAAAGGCTGTGAGTACTTGTTAACTTCACGAAGGCTAGATCATGTTGGATAAAGGCTGTGAGTTCTCGTTAACTTCATGAAGGCTAGATATGTTGGATAAAGGCTGTGAGTACTCGATAAATTCATGAAGGCTAGGTCATGTTGGATAAAGGCTGTGAGTCCTCGTTAACTTCATGAAGCCTAGATCATGTTGGATAAAGGCTGTGAGTCATCATTAACTTCATGAAGGCTAGATCATGTTGGATTATGGCTGTGAGTACTCGTTATCTTCATGAATACTAGATCATGTTGGATAAAGGATGTGAGTACTTGTTAACTTCATGAAGGCTAGATCATGTTGGATAAAGGCTGTTAGTACTCATTAACTTCATGAAGGCTAGATCATGTTGGCTAAAGGCTGTGAGTACTCGTTAACTTCATGAAGGATAGTTCATGTTGGATAAAGGCTGTGAGTCCTCGTTAACTTCATGAAGCCTAGATCATGTTGGATAAAGGCTGTGAGTCCTCGTTAACTTCATGAAGGCTAGATTATGTTGGATAAAGGCTGTGAGTACTCGCTAACTTCATGAGGGCTAGGTCATGTTGGATAAAGGCTGTGAGTCCTCGTTAACTTCATGAAGACTAGATCATGTTGGACAAAGGCTGTGAGTCCTCGTTATCTTCATGGATGCTAGATCATGTTGGATAAAGGATGTGAGTACTTGTTAACTTCATGAAGGCTAGATCATGTTGGATAAAGGATGTGAGTACCTGTTAACTTCATGAAGGCTAGATCATGGTGGATAAAGGCTGTTAGTACTCATTAACTTCATGAAGGCTAGATCATGTTGGATAAAGGCTGTGAGTACTTGTTAACTTCATGAAGGCTAGATCATGTTGGATAAAGGCTGTGAGTACTTGTTAACTTTATGAAGGCTAGATCATGTTGGATAAAGTCTATTAGTCCTCGTTAACTTCATGAAGACTAGATCATGTTGGATAAAGGCTGTGAGTACTCGCTAACTTCATGCAGGCTAGATCTTGTTGGATAAAGGCTGTGAGAACTCACTAACTTCATGAAGGCTAGATCATGTTGGATAAAGGCTGTGAGTACTCGCTAACTTCATGTAGGCTAGATCATGTTGGATAAAGGCTGTGAGTACTTGTTAACTTCACGAAGGCTAGATCATGTTGGATAAAGGCTGTGAGTTCTCGTTAACTTCATGAAGGCTAGATTATGTTGGATAAAGGCTGTGAGTACTCGATAAATTCATGAAGGCTAGGTCATGTTGGATAAAGGCTGTGAGTCCTCGTTAACTTCATGAAGCCTAGATCATGTTGGATAAAGGCTGTGAGTCATCATTAACTTCATGAAGGCTAGATCATGTTGGATTATGGCTGTGAGTACTCTTTATCTTCATGAATACTAGATCATGTTGGATAAAGGATGTGAGTACTTGTTAACTTCATGAAGGCTAGATCATGTTGGATAAAGGCTGTTAGTACTCATTAACTTCATGAAGGCTAGATCATGTTGGCTAAAGGCTGTGAGTACTCGTTAACTTCATGAAGGCTAGTTCATGTTGGATAAAGGCTGTGAGTCCTCGTTAACTTCATGAAGCCTAGATCATGTTGGATAAAGGCTGTGAGTCCTCGTTAACTTCATGAAGGCTAGATTATGTTGGATAAAGGCTGTGAGTACTCGTTAACTTCATGAATGCTAGATCATGTTGGATAAAGGATGTGAGTACTTGTTAACTTCATGAAGGCTAGATCATGTTGGATAAAGGCTGTGAGTACTTGTTAACTTTATGAAGGCTAGATCATGTTGGATAAAGGCTGTGAGTTCTCCTTAACTTCATGTAAGCTAGATCATGTTGGATAAAGGCTGTGAGTACTTGTTAACTTCATGAAGGCTAGATCATGTTGGATAAAAGCTGTGAGTACTCGCTAACTTCATGTAGGCTAGATAATGTTGGATAAAGGCTGTGAGTACTTGTTAACTTCACGAAGGCTAGATCATGTTGGATAAAGGCTGTGAGTTCTCATTAACGTCATGAAGGCTAGATTATGTTGGATAAAGGCTGTGAGTACTCGCTAACTTCATGAGGGCTAGGTCATGTTGGATAAAGGCTGTGAGTCCTCGTTAACTTCATGAAGACTAGATCATGTTGGACAAAGGCTGTGAGTCCTGTTAACTTCATGAAGGCTAGATCATGTTGGATAAAGGCTGTGAGTACTCGTTAACTTCATGAAGGCTAGATCATGTTGGATAAAGGATGTGAGTACTAATTAACTTCATGAAGGCTAGATCATGTTGGATAAAGGCTGTTAGTACTCATTAACTTCATGAAGGCTAGATCATGTTGGATAAAGGCTGTGAGTACTCGTTAACTTCATGAAGGCTAGATCATGTTGGATAAAGGCTGTGAGTACTCGCTAACTTCATGAAGGCTAGATCATGTTGGATAAAGGCTGTGAGTACTCGCTAACTTCATGAAGGCTAGATCATGTTGGATAAAGGCTGTGAGTACTCGCTAACTTCATGTAGGCTAGATCATGTTGGATAAAGGCTGTGAGTACTTGTTAACTTCACGAAGGCTAGATCATGTTGGATAAAGGCTGTGAGTTCTCGTTAACTTCATGAAGGCTAGATTATGTTGGATAAAGGCTGTGAGTACTCGATAAATTCATGAAGGCTAAGTCATGTTGGATAAAGGCTGTGAGTCCTCGTTAACTTCATGAAGGCTAGATCATGTTGGATTATGGCTGTGAGTACTCTTTATCTTCATGAATACTAGATCATGTTGGATAAAGGATGTGAGTACTTGTTAACTTCATGAAGGCTAGATCATGTTGGATAAAGGCTGTTAGTACTCATTAACTTCATGAAGGCTAGATCATGTTGGCTAAAGGCTGTGAGTACTCGTTAACTTCATGAAGGCTAGTCATGTTGATAAAGGCTGTGAGTCTCTTACTTCATAAGGCTAGATCATGTTGGATAAAGGCTGTGAGTCCTCGTTAACTTCATGAAGGCTAGATCATGTTGGATAAAGGCTGTGATACTTTAACTTATGAAGGCTAGATCATGTTGGATAAAGCTTAGTCCTCGTTAACTTCATGAAGGCTAGATTATGTTGGATTATGGCTGTGAGTACTCGTTATCTTCATGAATGCTAGATCATGTTGGATAAAGGATGTGAGTACTTGTTAACTTCATGAAGGCTAGATCATGTTGGATAAAGGCTGTGAGTACTTGTTAACTTTATGAAGGCTAGATCATGTGGATAAAGGCTGTATACTCTTATTCAGAAGCTAGATCAGTTGGATAAAGGCTGTGAGTACTTAACTTCATGAGCTAGATCTGTTGGATAAAGGCTGTGAGTACTCCTTAACTTCATGAAGGCTAGATCATGTTGGATAAAGGCTGTGAGTACTCGTTAACTTCATGAAGGCTAGATCATGTTGGATAAAGGCTGTGAGTACTCGCTAACTTCATGAAGGCTAGATCATGTTGGATAAAGGCTGTGAGTCCTCGTTAACTTCATGAAGACTAGATCATGTTGGATAAAGGCTGTGAGTACTCGTTAACTTCATGATGCTAGATCATGTTGGATAAAGGCTGTGAGTACTTGTTAACTTCATGAAGGCTAGATCATGTTGGATAAAGGCTGTGAGTACTCGTTAACTTCATGAAGGCTAGATCATGTTGGATAAAGGCTGTGAGTCCTCGTTAACTTCATGAAGACTAGATCATGTTGGATAAAGGCTGTGAGTACTCGTTAACTTCATGAAGGCTAGATCATGTTGGATAAAGGCTGTGAGTACTTGTTAACTTCATGAAGGCTAGATCATGTTGGATAAAGGCTGTGAGTACTCGTTAACTTCATGAAGGCTAGATCATGTTGGATAAAGGCTGTGAGTACTCGTTAACTTCATGAAGGCTAGATCATGTTGGATAAAGGCTGTGAGTACTCGTTAACTTCATGAAGGCTAGATCATGTTGGATAAAGGCTGTGAGTACTCATTAACTTCATGAAGGCTAGATCATGTTGGATAAAGGCTGTGAGTACTTGTTAACTTTATGAAGGCTAGATCATGTTGGATAAAGGCTGTGAGTACTCGTTAACTTCATGAAGGCTAGATCATGTTGGATAAAGGCTGTGAGTACTCGCTAACTTCATGCAGGCTAGATCTTGTTGGATAAAGGCTGTGAGTACTCACTAACTTCATGAAGGCTAGATCATGTTGGATAAAGGCTGTGAGTACTCGACAACAACAAAAAAACACCAAACAACAAAAACTGTTAACTTCATGAAGGCTAGATCATGTTGGATAAAGCTGTGAGTCTCGTTAACTTCATGAAGGCTAGATCATGTTGGATAAAGGCTGTGAGTACTCGCTAACTTCATGAAGGCTAGATCATGTTGGATAAAGGCTGTGAGTACTCACTAACTTCATGAAGGCTAGATCATGTTGGATAAAGGCTGTGAGTACTCGCTAACTTCATGAAGGCTAGATCATGTTGGATAAAGGCTGTGAGTCCTCGTTAACTTCATGAAGCCTAGATCATGTTGGATAAAGGCTGTGAGTCATCATTAACTTCATGAAGGCTAGATCATGTTGGATTATGGCTGTGAGTACTCGTTATCTTCATGAATACTAGATCATGTTGGATAAAGGATGTGAGTACTTGTTAACTTCATGAAGGCTAGATCATGTTGGATAAAGGCTGTTAGTATCATTAACTTCATGAAGGCTAGATCATGTTGGCTAAAGGCTGTGAGTACTCGTTAACTTCATGAAGGCTAGATCATGTTGGATAAAGGCTGTGAGTCCTCGTTAACTTCATGAAGCTAGATCATGTTGGATAAAGGATGTGAGTACTTGTTAACTTCATGAAGGCTAGATCATGTTGGATAAAGGCTGTGAGTACTTGTTAACTTTATGAAGGCTAGATCATGTTGGATAAAGGCTGTGAGTACTCACTAACTTCATGAAGGCTAGATCATGTTGGATAAAGGCTGTGAGTACTTGATAACTTTATGAAGGCTAAATCATGTTGGATAAAGGCTGTGAGTACTCGTTATTTTCATGAATGCTAGATCATGTTGGATAAAGGCTGTGAGTACTCATTAACTTCATGAAAGCTAGATCATGTTGGATAAAGGCTGTGAGTACTCATTAACTTCATGAAGGCTAGATCATGTTGGATAAAGTCTGTTAGTCCTCGTTAACTTTAGGAAGACTAGTTCATGTTGGATAAAGACTGTGAGTTCTCGTTAACTTCATAAAGGCTAGATCATGTTGGATAAAGGCTGTGAGTACTTGTTAACTTCACGAAGGCTAGATCATGTTGGATAAAGGCTGTGAGTTCTAGTTAACTTCATGACGGCTAGATTATGTTGGATAAAGGCTGTGAGTACTTGTTAACTTCACGAAGGCTAGATCATGTTGGATAAAGTCTGTGAGTTCTCGTTAACTTCATGTAATCTAGATCATGTTGGATAAAGGCTGTGAGTACTTGTTAACTTCATGAATGCTAGATCATGTTGGATAAAGGCTATGAGTACTCGCAAACTTCATGTAGGCTAGATCATGTTGAATAAAGGCTGTGAGTACTTGTCAACATCACGAAGGCTAGATCATGTTGGATAAAGGCTGTGAGTTCTCGTTAACTTCATGATGGCTAGATTATGTTGGATAAAGGCTGTGAGTACTCGCTAACTTCATGAAGGCTAGGTCTTGTTGGATAAAGGCTGTGAGTCCTCGTTAACTTCATGAAGCCTAGATCATGTTGGATAAAGGCTGTGAGTCCTCATTAACTTCATGAAGGCTAGATCATGTTGGATTATGGCTGTGAGTACTCGTTATCTTCATGAATGCTAGATCATGTTGGATAAAGGATGTGAGTACTTGTTAACTTCATGAAGGCTAGATCATGTTGGATAAAGGCTGTTAGTACTCATTAACTTCATGAAGGCTAGATCATGTTGGCCAAAGGCTGTGAGTACTCGTTAACTTCATGAAGGCTAGATCATGTTGCATAAAGGTTGTGAGTACTCATTGACTTCATGAAGGCTAGATCATGTTGGATAAAGGCTGTGAGTACTTGTTAACTTTATGAAGGCTAGATCATGTTGGATAAAGTCTGTGAGTACTCGTTATTTTCATGAATGCTAGATCATGTTGGATAAAGTCTGTGAGTACTTGTTAACTTCATGAATGCTAGATCATGTTGGATAAAGGCTGTGAGTACTCGCTAACTTCATGAAGACTAGATCATGTTGGATAAAGGCTGTGAGTACTTGCTAGCTTCATGCAGGCTAGATCATGTTGGATAAAGGCTGTGAGTACTCATTAATTTCATGAAGACTAGATCATGTTGGATAATGGCTGTGAGTACTTGTTAACCTCACGAAGGCTAGATCATGTTGGATAAAGGCTGTGAGATCTCGTTAACTTCATGTAAGCTAGATCATGTTGGATAAAGGCTGTGAGTACTTGTTAACTTCAGGAAGGCTAGATCATGTTGGATAAAGGCTGTGAGTACTCGCTAACTTCATGTAGGCTAGATCATGTTGGATAAAGGCTGTGAGTACTTGTTAACTTCACGAAGGCTAGATCATGTTGGATAAAGGCTGTGAGTTCTCGTTAACTTCATGAAGGCTAGATTATGTTGGATAAAGGCTGTGAGTACTCGCCAGCTTCATGAAGGCTAGGTCATGTTGGATAAAGGCTGTGAGTTCTCGTTAACTTCATGAAGCCTAGATCATGTTGGATAAAGGCTGTGTGTACTCATTGACTTCATGAAGGCTAGATCATGTTGGATAAAGGCTGTGAGTACTTGTTAACTTCATGAAGGCTAGATTATGTTGGATAAAGGCTGTGAGTACTTGTTAACTTTATGAAGGCTAGATCATGTTGGATAAAGTCTATTATTCCTCGTTAACTTCATGAAGACTAGATCATGTTGGATAAAGGCTGTGAGTACTCGTTAACTTCATGCAGGCTAGATCATGTTGGATAAAGGCTGTGAGTACTTGTTAACTTCATGCAGGCTAGATATTGTTGGATAAAGGCTGTGAGTACTCGCTAACTTCATGAAGGCTAGATCATGTTGGATAAAGGCTGTGAGTACTTGCTAACTTTATGAAGGCTAGATCATGTTGGATAAAGGCTGTGAGTACTCATTATTTTCATGAATGCTAGATCATGTTGGATAAAGGCTGTGAGTACTCATTAACTTCATGAAAGCTAGATCATGTTGGATAAAGGCTGTGAGTACTCATTAACTTCATGAAGGCTAGATCATGTTGGATAAAGTCTGTTAGTCCTCGTTAACTTCAGGAAGACTAGTTCATGTTGGATAAAGACTGTGAGCTCTCGTTAACTTCTTGAAGGCTAGATCATGTTGCATAAAGGTTGTGAGTACTCATTGACTTCATGAAGGCTAGATCATGTTGGATAAAGGCTGTGAGTACTTGTTAACTTCATGAAGGCTAGATCATGTTGGATAAAGGCTGTGAGTACTTGTTAACTTTATGAAGGCTAGATCATGTTGGATAAAGTCTATTATTCCTCGGTAACTTCATGAAGACTAGATCATGTTGGATAAAGGCTGTGAGTACTCGCTAACTTCATGCAGGCTAGATCTTGTTGGATAAAGGCTGTGAGTACTCACTAACTTCATGAAGGCTAGATCATGTTGGATAAAGGCTGTGAGTACTCGCTAACTTCATGTAGGCTAGATCATGTTGGATAAAGGCTGTGAGTACTTGTTAACTTCACGAAGGCTAGATCATGTTGGATAAAGGCTGTGAGTTCTCGTTAACTTCATGAAGGCTAGATTATGTTGGATAAAGGCTGTGAGTACTCGATAAATTCATGAAGGCTAAGTCATGTTGGATAAAGGCTGTGAGTCCTCGTTAACTTCATGAAGGCTAGATCATGTTGGATTATGGCTGTGAGTACTCTTTATCTTCATGAATACTAGATCATGTTGGATAAAGGATGTGAGTACTTGTTAACTTCATGAAGGCTAGATCATGTTGGATAAAGGCTGTTAGTACTCATTAACTTCATGAAGGCTAGATCATGTTGGCTAAAGGCTGTGAGTACTCGTTAACTTCATGAAGGCTAGTTCATGTTGGATAAAGGCTGTGAGTCCTCGTTAACTTCATGAAGCCTAGATCATGTTGGATAAAGGCTGTGAGTCCTCGTTAACTTCATGAAGGCTAGATTATGTTGGATTATGGCTGTGAGTACTCGTTATCTTCATGAATGCTAGATCATGTTGGATAAAGGATGTGAGTACTTGTTAACTTCATGAAGGCTAGATCATGTTGGATAAAGGCTGTGAGTACTTGTTAACTTTATGAAGGCTAGATCATGTTGGATAAAGGCTGTGAGTTCTCCTTAACTTCATGAAAGCTAGATCATGTTGGATAAAGGCTGTGAGTACTTGTTAACTTCATGAAGGCTAGATCATGTTGGATAAAGGCTGTTAGTACTCATTAACTTCATGAAGGCTAGATCATGTTGGATAAAGGCTGTGAGTACTTGTTAACTTCATGAAGGCTAGATCATGTTGGATAAAGGCTGTGAGTACTTGTTAACTTTATGAAGGCTAGATCATGTTGGATAAAGTCTATTAGTCCTCGTTAACTTCATGAAGACTAGATCATTTTGGATAAAGGCTGTGAGTACTCGCTAACTTCATGCAGGCTAGATCTTGTTGGATAAAGGCTGTGAGTACTCACTAACTTCATGAAGGCTAGATCATGTTGGATAAAGGCTGTGAGTACTCGCTAACTTCATGTAGGCTAGATCATGTTGGATAAAGGCTGTGAGTACTCGTTAACTTCATGAAGGCTAGATCATGTTGGATAAAGGCTGTGAGTCCTCGTTAACTTCATGAAGGCTAGATCATGTTGGATAAAGGCTGTGAGTACTCATTAACTTCATGAAGGCTAGATCATGTTGGATAAAGGCTGTGAGTACTCGTTAACTTCATGAAGGCTAGATCATGTTGGATAAAGGCTGTGAGTACTTGTTAACTTCATGAAGGCTAGATCATGTTGGATAAAGGCTGTGAGTACTCGCTAACTTCATGAAGGCTAGATCATGTTGGATAAAGGCTGTGAGTACTCGTTAACTTCATGAAGGCTAGATCATGTTGGATAAAGGCTGTGAGTACTCGTTAACTTCATGAATGCTAGATCATGTTGGATAAAGGATGTGAGTACTTGTTAACTTCATGAAGGCTAGATCATGTTGGATAAAGGCTGTGAGTACTCGTTAACTTCATGAAGGCTAGATCATGTTGGATAAAGGCTGTGAGTACTCGTTAACTTCATGAAGGCTAGATCATGTTGGATAAAGGCTGTGAGTACTTCTATAACTTTATGAAGGCTAGATCATGTTGGATAAAGGCTGTGAGTACTCGTTAACTTCATGAAGGCTAGATCATGTTGGATAAAGGCTGTGAGTACTCTTAACTTCATGAAGCTAGATCATGTTGGATAAAGGCTGTGAGTACTTGTTAACTTCATGAAGGCTAGATCATGTTGGATAAAGCTGTGAGTCCTCGTTAACTTCATGAAGCTAGATCATGTTGGATAAAGGCTGTGAGTACTCGTTAACTTCATGAAGGCTAGATCATGTTGGATAAAGGCTGTGAGTACTCGTTAACTTCATGAAGGCTAGATCATGTTGGATAAAGGCTGTGAGTACTCGTTAACTTCATGAAGGCTAGATCATGTTGGATAAAGGCTGTGAGTACTCGTTAACTTCATGAAGGCTAGATCATGTTGGATAAAGGCTGTGAGTCCTCGTTAACTTCATGAAGCCTAGATCATGTTGGATAAAGGCTGTGAGTCATCATTAACTTCATGAAGGCTAGATCATGTTGGATTATGGCTGTGAGTACTCGTTATCTTCATGAATACTAGATCATGTTGGATAAAGGATGTGAGTACTTGTTAACTTCATGAAGGCTAGATCATGTTGGATAAAGGCTGTTAGTACTCATTAACTTCATGAAGGCTAGATCATGTTGGCTAAAGGCTGTGAGTACTCGTTAACTTCATGAAGGCTAGATCATGTTGGATAAAGGCTGTGAGTCCTCGTTAACTTCATGAAGCCTAGATCATGTTGGATAAAGGATGTGAGTACTTGTTAACTTCATGAAGGCTAGATCATGTTGGATAAAGGCTGTGAGTACTTGTTAACTTCATGAAGGCTAGATCATGTTGGATAAAGGCTGTGAGTACTCACTAACTTCATGAAGGCTAGATCATGTTGGATAAAGGCTGTGAGTACTTGATAACTTTATGAAGGCTAAATCATGTTGGATAAAGGCTGTGAGTACTCGTTATTTTCATGAATGCTAGATCATGTTGGATAAAGGCTGTGAGTACTCATTAACTTCATGAAAGCTAGATCATGTTGGATAAAGGCTGTGAGTACTCATTAACTTCATGAAGGCTAGATCATGTTGGATAAAGTCTGTTAGTCCTCGTTAACTTTAGGAAGACTAGTTCATGTTGGATAAAGACTGTGAGTTCTCGTTAACTTCATAAAGGCTAGATCATGTTGGATAAAGGCTGTGAGTACTTGTTAACTTCACGAAGGCTAGATCATGTTGGATAAAGGCTGTGAGTTCTAGTTAACTTCATGACGGCTAGATTATGTTGGATAAAGGCTGTGAGTACTTGTTAACTTCACGAAGGCTAGATCATGTTGGATAAAGTCTGTGAGTTCTCGTTAACTTCATGTAATCTAGATCATGTTGGATAAAGGCTGTGAGTACTTGTTAACTTCATGAATGCTAGATCATGTTGGATAAAGGCTATGAGTACTCGCAAACTTCATGTAGGCTAGATCATGTTGAATAAAGGCTGTGAGTACTTGTCAACATCACGAAGGCTAGATCATGTTGGATAAAGGCTGTGAGTTCTCGTTAACTTCATGATGGCTAGATTATGTTGGATAAAGGCTGTGAGTACTCGCTAACTTCATGAAGGCTAGGTCTTGTTGGATAAAGGCTGTGAGTCCTCGTTAACTTCATGAAGCCTAGATCATGTTGGATAAAGGCTGTGAGTCCTCATTAACTTCATGAAGGCTAGATCATGTTGGATTATGGCTGTGAGTACTCGTTATCTTCATGAATGCTAGATCATGTTGGATAAAGGATGTGAGTACTTGTTAACTTCATGAAGGCTAGATCATGTTGGATAAAGGCTGTTAGTACTCATTAACTTCATGAAGGCTAGATCATGTTGGCCAAAGGCTGTGAGTACTCGTTAACTTCATGAAGGCTAGATCATGTTGCATAAAGGTTGTGAGTACTCATTGACTTCATGAAGGCTAGATCATGTTGGATAAAGGCTGTGAGTACTGTTAACTTTATGAAGGCTAGATCATGTTGGATAAAGTCTGTGAGTACTCGTTATTTTCATGAATGCTAGATCATGTTGGATAAAGTCTGTGAGTACTTGTTAACTTCATGAATGCTAGATCATGTTGGATAAAGGCTGTGAGTACTCGCTAACTTCATGAAGACTAGATCATGTTGGATAAAGGCTGTGAGTATTGCTAGCTTCATGCAGGCTAGATCATGTTGGATAAAGGCTGTGAGTACTCATTAATTCATGAAGACTAGATCATGTTGGATAATGGCTGTGAGTACTTGTTAACCTCACGAAGGCTAGATCATGTTGGATAAAGGCTGTGAGATCTCGTTAACTTCATGTAAGCTAGATCATGTTGGATAAAGGCTGTGAGTACTTGTTAACTTCAGGAAGGCTAGATCATGTTGGATAAAGGCTGTGAGTACTCGCTAACTTCATGTAGGCTAGATCATGTTGGATAAAGGCTGTGAGTACTTGTTAACTTCACGAAGGCTAGATCATGTTGGATAAAGGCTGTGAGTTCTCGTTAACTTCATGAAGGCTAGATTATGTTGGATAAAGGCTGTGAGTACTCGCCAGCTTCATGAAGGCTAGGTCATGTTGGATAAAGGCTGTGAGTTCTCGTTAACTTCATGAAGCCTAGATCATGTTGGATAAAGGCTGTGTGTACTCATTGACTTCATGAAGGCTAGATCATGTTGGATAAAGGCTGTGAGTACTTGTTAACTTCATGAAGGCTAGATTATGTTGGATAAAGGCTGTGAGTACTTGTTAACTTTATGAAGGCTAGATCATGTTGGATAAAGTCTATTATTCCTCGTTAACTTCATGAAGACTAGATCATGTTGGATAAAGGCTGTGAGTACTCGTTAACTTCATGCAGGCTAGATCATGTTGGATAAAGGCTGTGAGTACTTGTTAACTTCATGCAGGCTAGATATTGTTGGATAAAGGCTGTGAGTACTCGCTAACTTCATGAAGGCTAGATCATGTTGGATAAAGGCTGTGAGTACTTGCTAACTTTATGAAGGCTAGATCATGTTGGATAAAGGCTGTGAGTACTCATTATTTTCATGAATGCTAGATCATGTTGGATAAAGGCTGTGAGTACTCATTAACTTCATGAAAGCTAGATCATGTTGGATAAAGGCTGTGAGTACTCATTAACTTCATGAAGGCTAGATCATGTTGGATAAAGTCTGTTAGTCCTCGTTAACTTCAGGAAGACTAGTTCATGTTGGATAAAGACTGTGAGCTCTCGTTAACTTCATGAAGGCTAGATCATGTTGCATAAAGGTTGTGAGTACTCATTGACTTCATGAAGGCTAGATCATGTTGGATAAAGGCTGTGAGTACTTGTTAACTTCATGAAGGCTAGATCATGTTGGATAAAGGCTGTGAGTACTTGTTAACTTTATGAAGGCTAGATCATGTTGGATAAAGTCTATTATTCCTCGGTAACTTCATGAAGACTAGATCATGTTGGATAAAGGCTGTGAGTACTCGCTAACTTCATGCAGGCTAGATCTTGTTGGATAAAGGCTGTGAGAACTCACTAACTTCATGAAGGCTAGATCATGTTGGATAAAGGCTGTGAGTACTCGCTAACTTCATGAAGGCTAGATCATGTTGGATAAAGGCTGTGAGTACTTGTTAACTTCACGAAGGCTAGATCATGTTGGATAAAGGCTGTGAGTTCTCGTTAACTTCATGAAGGCTAGATTATGTTGGATAAAGGCTGTGAGTACTCGATAAATTCATGAAGGCTAAGTCATGTTGGATAAAGGCTGTGAGTCCTCGTTAACTTCATGAAGGCTAGATCATGTTGGATTATGGCTGTGAGTACTCTTTATCTTCATGAATACTAGATCATGTTGGATAAAGGATGTGAGTACTTGTTAACTTCATGAAGGCTAGATCATGTTGGATAAAGGCTGTTAGTACTCATTAACTTCATGAAGGCTAGATCATGTTGGCTAAAGGCTGTGAGTACTCGTTAACTTCATGAAGGCTAGTTCATGTTGGATAAAGGCTGTGAGTCCTCGTTAACTTCATGAAGCCTAGATCATGTTGGATAATGGCTGTGAGTCCTCGTTAACTTCATGAAGGCTAGATTATGTTGGATTATGGCTGTGAGTACTCGTTATCTTCATGAATGCTAGATCATGTTGGATAAAGGATGTGAGTACTTGTTAACTTCATGAAGGCTAGATCATGTTGGATAAAGGCTGTGAGTACTTGTTAACTTTATGAAGGCTAGATCATGTTGGATAAAGGCTGTGAGTTCTCCTTAACTTCATGTAAGCTAGATCATGTTGGATAAAGGCTGTGAGTACTTGTTAACTTCATGAAGGCTAGATCATGGTGGATAAAGGCTGTTAGTACTCATTAACTTCATGAAGGCTAGATCATGTTGGATAAAGGCTGTGAGTACTTGTTAACTTCATGAAGGCTAGATCATGTTGGATAAAGGCTGTGAGTACTTGTTAACTTTATGAAGGCTAGATCATGTTGGATAAAGTCTATTAGTCCTCGTTAACTTCATGAAGACTAGATCATTTTGGATAAAGGCTGTGAGTACTCGCTAACTTCATGCAGGCTAGATCTTGTTGGATAAAGGCTGTGAGTACTCACTAACTTCATGAAGGCTAGATCATGTTGGATAAAGGCTGTGAGTACTCGCTAACTTCATGTAGGCTAGATCATGTTGGATAAAGGCTGTGAGTACTCGATAAATTCATGAAGGCTAGGTCATGTTGGATAAAGGCTGTGAGTCCTCGTTAACTTCATGAAGCCTAGATCATGTTGGATAAAGGCTGTGAGTCATCATTAACTTCATGAAGGCTAGATCATGTTGGATTATGGCTGTGAGTACTCGTTATCTTCATGAATACTAGATCATGTTGGATAAAGGATGTGAGTACTTGTTAACTTCATGAAGGCTAGATCATGTTGGATAAAGGCTGTTAGTATTCATTAACTTCATGAAGGCTAGATCATGTTGGCTAAAGGCTGTGAGTACTCGTTAACTTCATGAAGGCTAGATCATGTTGGATAAAGGCTGTGAGTCCTCGTTAACTTCATGAAGCCTAGATCATGTTGGATAAAGGATGTGAGTACTTGTTAACTTCATGAAGGCTAGATCATGTTGGATAAAGGCTGTGAGTACTTGTTAACTTTATGAAGGCTAGATCATGTTGGATAAAGGCTGTGAGTACTCACTAACTTCATGAAGGCTAGATCATGTTGGATAAAGGCTGTGAGTACTTGATAACTTCATGAAGGCTAAATCATGTTGGATAAAGGCTGTGAGTACTCGTTATTTTCATGAATGCTAGATCATGTTGGATAAAGGCTGTGAGTACTCATTAACTTCATGAAAGCTAGATCATGTTGGATAAAGGCTGTGAGTACTTGTTAACTTTATGAAGGCTAGATCATGTTGGATAAAGTCTATTAGTCCTCGTTAACTTCATGAAGACTAGATCATTTTGGATAAAGGCTGTGAGTACTCGCTAACTTCATGCAGGCTAGATCTTGTTGGATAAAGGCTGTGAGTACTCACTAACTTCATGAAGGCTAGATCATGTTGGATAAAGGCTGTGAGTACTCGCTAACTTCATGTAGGCTAGATCATGTTGGATAAAGGCTGTGAGTACTCGATAAATTCATGAAGGCTAGGTCATGTTGGATAAAGGCTGTGAGTCCTCGTTAACTTCATGAAGCCTAGATCATGTTGGATAAAGGCTGTGAGTCATCATTAACTTCATGAAGGCTAGATCATGTTGGATTATGGCTGTGAGTACTCGTTATCTTCATGAATACTAGATCATGTTGGATAAAGGATGTGAGTACTTGTTAACTTCATGAAGGCTAGATCATGTTGGATAAAGGCTGTTAGTATTCATTAACTTCATGAAGGCTAGATCATGTTGGCTAAAGGCTGTGAGTACTCGTTAACTTCATGAAGGCTAGATCATGTTGGATAAAGGCTGTGAGTCCTCGTTAACTTCATGAAGCCTAGATCATGTTGGATAAAGGATGTGAGTACTTGTTAACTTCATGAAGGCTAGATCATGTTGGATAAAGGCTGTGAGTACTTGTTAACTTTATGAAGGCTAGATCATGTTGGATAAAGGCTGTGAGTACTCACTAACTTCATGAAGGCTAGATCATGTTGGATAAAGGCTGTGAGTACTTGATAACTTTATGAAGGCTAAATCATGTTGGATAAAGGCTGTGAGTACTCGTTATTTTCATGAATGCTAGATCATGTTGGATAAAGGCTGTGAGTACTCATTAACTTCATGAAAGCTAGATCATGTTGGATAAAGGCTGTGAGTACTCATTAACTTCATGAAGGCTAGATCATGTTGGATAAAGTCTGTTAGTCCTCGTTAACTTTAGGAAGACTAGTTCATGTTGGATAAAGACTGTGAGTTCTCGTTAACTTCATAAAGGCTAGATCATGTTGGATAAAGGCTGTGAGTACTTGTTAACTTCACGAAGGCTAGATCATGTTGGATAAAGGCTGTGAGTTCTAGTTAACTTCATGACGGCTAGATTATGTTGGATAAAGGCTGTGAGTACTTGTTAACTTCACGAAGGCTAGATCATGTTGGATAAAGTCTGTGAGTTCTCGTTAACTTCATGTAATCTAGATCATGTTGGATAAAGGCTGTGAGTACTTGTTAACTTCATGAATGCTAGATCATGTTGGATAAAGGCTATGAGTACTCGCAAACTTCATGTAGGCTAGATCATGTTGAATAAAGGCTGTGAGTACTTGTCAACATCACGAAGGCTAGATCATGTTGGATAAAGGCTGTGAGTTCTCGTTAACTTCATGAAGGCTAGATCATGTTGGATAAAGGCTGTGAGTACTCGCTAACTTCATGAAGGCTAGGTCATGTTGGATAAAGGCTGTGAGTACTCGTTAACTTCATGAAGGCTAGATCATGTTGGATAAAGGCTGTGAGTCCTCGTTAACTTCATGAAGGCTAGATCATGTTGGATAAAGGCTGTGAGTACTCGTTATCTTCATGAATGCTAGATCATGTTGGATAAAGGATGTGAGTACTTGTTAACTTCATGAAGGCTAGATCATGTTGGATAAAGGCTGTTAGTACTCATTAACTTCATGAAGGCTAGATCATGTTGGCTAAAGGCTGTGAGTACTCGTTAACTTCATGAAGGCTAGATCATGTTGCATAAAGGTTGTGAGTACTCATTGACTTCATGAAGGCTAGATCATGTTGGATAAAGGCTGTGAGTACTTGTTAACTTTATGAAGGCTAGATCATGTTGGATAAAGTCTGTGAGTACTCGTTATTTTCATGAATGCTAGATCATGTTGGATAAAGTCTGTGAGTACTTGTTAACTTCATGAATGCTAGATCATGTTGGATAAAGGCTGTGAGTACTCGCTAACTTCATGAAGACTAGATCATGTTGGATAAAGGCTGTGAGTACTTGCTAGCTTCATGCAGGCTAGATCATGTTGGATAAAGGCTGTGAGTACTCATTAATTTCATGAAGACTAGATCATGTTGGATAATGGCTGTGAGTACTTGTTAACCTCACGAAGGCTAGATCATGTTGGATAAAGGCTGTGAGATCTCGTTAACTTCATGTAAGCTAGATCATGTTGGATAAAGGCTGTGAGTACTTGTTAACTTCAGGAAGGCTAGATCATGTTGGATAAAGGCTGTGAGTACTCGCTAACTTCATGTAGGCTAGATCATGTTGGATAAAGGCTGTGAGTACTTGTTAACTTCACGAAGGCTAGATCATGTTGGATAAAGGCTGTGAGTTCTCGTTAACTTCATGAAGGCTAGATTATGTTGGATAAAGGCTGTGAGTACTCGCCAGCTTCATGAAGGCTAGGTCATGTTGGATAAAGGCTGTGAGTTCTCGTTAACTTCATGAAGCCTAGATCATGTTGGATAAAGGCTGTGTGTACTCATTGACTTCATGAAGGCTAGATCATGTTGGATAAAGGCTGTGAGTACTTGTTAACTTCATGAAGGCTAGATTATGTTGGATAAAGGCTGTGAGTACTTGTTAACTTTATGAAGGCTAGATCATGTTGGATAAAGTCTATTATTCCTCGTTAACTTCATGAAGACTAGATCATGTTGGATAAAGGCTGTGAGTACTCGTTAACTTCATGCAGGCTAGATCATGTTGGATAAAGGCTGTGAGTACTTGTTAACTTCATGCAGGCTAGATATTGTTGGATAAAGGCTGTGAGTACTCGCTAACTTCATGAAGGCTAGATCATGTTGGATAAAGGCTGTGAGTACTTGCTAACTTTATGAAGGCTAGATCATGTTGGATAAAGGCTGTGAGTACTCATTATTTTCATGAATGCTAGATCATGTTGGATAAAGGCTGTGAGTACTCATTAACTTCATGAAAGCTAGATCATGTTGGATAAAGGCTGTGAGTACTCATTAACTTCATGAAGGCTAGATCATGTTGGATAAAGTCTGTTAGTCCTCGTTAACTTCAGGAAGACTAGTTCATGTTGGATAAAGACTGTGAGCTCTCGTTAACTTCATGAAGGCTAGATCATGTTGCATAAAGGTTGTGAGTACTCATTGACTTCATGAAGGCTAGATCATGTTGGATAAAGGCTGTGAGTACTTGTTAACTTCATGAAGGCTAGATCATGTTGGATAAAGGCTGTGAGTACTTGTTAACTTTATGAAGGCTAGATCATGTTGGATAAAGTCTATTATTCCTCGGTAACTTCATGAAGACTAGATCATGTTGGATAAAGGCTGTGAGTACTCGCTAACTTCATGCAGGCTAGATCTTGTTGGATAAAGGCTGTGAGTACTCACTAACTTCATGAAGGCTAGATCATGTTGGATAAAGGCTGTGAGTACTCGCTAACTTCATGTAGGCTAGATCATGTTGGATAAAGGCTGTGAGTACTTGTTAACTTCACGAAGGCTAGATCATGTTGGATAAAGGCTGTGAGTTCTCGTTAACTTCATGAAGGCTAGATTATGTTGGATAAAGGCTGTGAGTACTCGATAAATTCATGAAGGCTAAGTCATGTTGGATAAAGGCTGTGAGTCCTCGTTAACTTCATGAAGGCTAGATCATGTTGGATTATGGCTGTGAGTACTCTTTATCTTCATGAATACTAGATCATGTTGGATAAAGGATGTGAGTACTTGTTAACTTCATGAAGGCTAGATCATGTTGGATAAAGGCTGTTAGTACTCATTAACTTCATGAAGGCTAGATCATGTTGGCTAAAGGCTGTGAGTACTCGTTAACTTCATGAAGGCTAGTTCATGTTGGATAAAGGCTGTGAGTCCTCGTTAACTTCATGAAGCCTAGATCATGTTGGATAATGGCTGTGAGTCCTCGTTAACTTCATGAAGGCTAGATTATGTTGGATTATGGCTGTGAGTACTCGTTATCTTCATGAATGCTAGATCATGTTGGATAAAGGATGTGAGTACTTGTTAACTTCATGAAGGCTAGATCATGTTGGATAAAGGCTGTGAGTACTTGTTAACTTTATGAAGGCTAGATCATGTTGGATAAAGGCTGTGAGTTCTCCTTAACTTCATGTAAGCTAGATCATGTTGGATAAAGGCTGTGAGTACTTGTTAACTTCATGAAGGCTAGATCATGGTGGATAAAGGCTGTTAGTACTCATTAACTTCATGAAGGCTAGATCATGTTGGATAAAGGCTGTGAGTACTTGTTAACTTCATGAAGGCTAGATCATGTTGGATAAAGGCTGTGAGTACTTGTTAACTTTATGAAGGCTAGATCATGTTGGATAAAGTCTATTAGTCCTCGTTAACTTCATGAAGACTAGATCATTTTGGATAAAGGCTGTGAGTACTCGCTAACTTCATGCAGGCTAGATCTTGTTGGATAAAGGCTGTGAGTACTCACTAACTTCATGAAGGCTAGATCATGTTGGATAAAGGCTGTGAGTACTCGCTAACTTCATGTAGGCTAGATCATGTTGGATAAAGGCTGTGAGTACTCGATAAATTCATGAAGGCTAGGTCATGTTGGATAAAGGCTGTGAGTCCTCGTTAACTTCATGAAGCCTAGATCATGTTGGATAAAGGCTGTGAGTCATCATTAACTTCATGAAGGCTAGATCATGTTGGATTATGGCTGTGAGTACTCGTTATCTTCATGAATACTAGATCATGTTGGATAAAGGATGTGAGTACTTGTTAACTTCATGAAGGCTAGATCATGTTGGATAAAGGCTGTTAGTATTCATTAACTTCATGAAGGCTAGATCATGTTGGATAAAGGCTGTGAGTACTCGTTAACTTCATGAAGGCTAGATCATGTTGGATAAAGGCTGTGAGTCCTCGTTAACTTCATGAAGCCTAGATCATGTTGGATAAAGGATGTGAGTACTTGTTAACTTCATGAAGGCTAGATCATGTTGGATAAAGGCTGTGAGTACTTGTTAACTTTATGAAGGCTAGATCATGTTGGATAAAGGCTGTGAGTACTCACTAACTTCATGAAGGCTAGATCATGTTGGATAAAGGCTGTGAGTACTTGATAACTTTATGAAGGCTAAATCATGTTGGATAAAGGCTGTGAGTACTCGTTATTTTCATGAATGCTAGATCATGTTGGATAAAGGCTGTGAGTACTCATTAACTTCATGAAAGCTAGATCATGTTGGATAAAGGCTGTGAGTACTTGTTAACTTTATGAAGGCTAGATCATGTTGGATAAAGTCTATTAGTCCTCGTTAACTTCATGAAGACTAGATCATTTTGGATAAAGGCTGTGAGTACTCGCTAACTTCATGCAGGCTAGATCTTGTTGGATAAAGGCTGTGAGTACTCACTAACTTCATGAAGGCTAGATCATGTTGGATAAAGGCTGTGAGTACTCGCTAACTTCATGTAGGCTAGATCATGTTGGATAAAGGCTGTGAGTACTCGATAAATTCATGAAGGCTAGGTCATGTTGGATAAAGGCTGTGAGTCCTCGTTAACTTCATGAAGCCTAGATCATGTTGGATAAAGGCTGTGAGTCATCATTAACTTCATGAAGGCTAGATCATGTTGGATTATGGCTGTGAGTACTCGTTATCTTCATGAATACTAGATCATGTTGGATAAAGGATGTGAGTACTTGTTAACTTCATGAAGGCTAGATCATGTTGGATAAAGGCTGTTAGTATTCATTAACTTCATGAAGGCTAGATCATGTTGGCTAAAGGCTGTGAGTACTCGTTAACTTCATGAAGGCTAGATCATGTTGGATAAAGGCTGTGAGTCCTCGTTAACTTCATGAAGCCTAGATCATGTTGGATAAAGGATGTGAGTACTTGTTAACTTCATGAAGGCTAGATCATGTTGGATAAAGGCTGTGAGTACTTGTTAACTTTATGAAGGCTAGATCATGTTGGATAAAGGCTGTGAGTACTCACTAACTTCATGAAGGCTAGATCATGTTGGATAAAGGCTGTGAGTACTTGATAACTTTATGAAGGCTAAATCATGTTGGATAAAGGCTGTGAGTACTCGTTATTTTCATGAATGCTAGATCATGTTGGATAAAGGCTGTGAGTACTCATTAACTTCATGAAAGCTAGATCATGTTGGATAAAGGCTGTGAGTACTCATTAACTTCATGAAGGCTAGATCATGTTGGATAAAGTCTGTTAGTCCTCGTTAACTTTAGGAAGACTAGTTCATGTTGGATAAAGACTGTGAGTTCTCGTTAACTTCATAAAGGCTAGATCATGTTGGATAAAGGCTGTGAGTACTTGTTAACTTCACGAAGGCTAGATCATGTTGGATAAAGGCTGTGAGTTCTAGTTAACTTCATGACGGCTAGATTATGTTGGATAAAGGCTGTGAGTACTTGTTAACTTCACGAAGGCTAGATCATGTTGGATAAAGTCTGTGAGTTCTCGTTAACTTCATGTAATCTAGATCATGTTGGATAAAGGCTGTGAGTACTTGTTAACTTCATGAATGCTATATCATGTTGGATAAAGGCTATGAGTACTCGCAAACTTCATGTAGGCTAGATCATGTTGAATAAAGGCTGTGAGTACTTGTCAACATCACGAAGGCTAGATCATGTTGGATAAAGGCTGTGAGTTCTCGTTAACTTCATGATGGCTAGATTATGTTGGATAAAGGCTGTGAGTACTCGCTAACTTCATGAAGGCTAGGTCTTGTTGGATAAAGGCTGTGAGTCCTCGTTAACTTCATGAAGCCTAGATCATGTTGGATAAAGGCTGTGAGTCCTCATTAACTTCATGAAGGCTAGATCATGTTGGATTATGGCTGTGAGTACTCGTTATCTTCATGAATGCTAGATCATGTTGGATAAAGGATGTGAGTACTTGTTAACTTCATGAAGGCTAGATCATGTTGGATAAAGGCTGTTAGTACTCATTAACTTCATGAAGGCTAGATCATGTTGGCCAAAGGCTGTGAGTACTCGTTAACTTCATGAAGGCTAGATCATGTTGCATAAAGGTTGTGAGTACTCATTGACTTCATGAAGGCTAGATCATGTTGGATAAAGGCTGTGAGTACTTGTTAACTTTATGAAGGCTAGATCATGTTGGATAAAGTCTGTGAGTACTCGTTATTTTCATGAATGCTAGATCATGTTGGATAAAGTCTGTGAGTACTTGTTAACTTCATGAATGCTAGATCATGTTGGATAAAGGCTGTGAGTACTCGCTAACTTCATGAAGACTAGATCATGTTGGATAAAGGCTGTGAGTACTTGCTAGCTTCATGCAGGCTAGATCATGTTGGATAAAGGCTGTGAGTACTCATTAATTTCATGAAGACTAGATCATGTTGGATAATGGCTGTGAGTACTTGTTAACCTCACGAAGGCTAGATCATGTTGGATAAAGGCTGTGAGATCTCGTTAACTTCATGTAAGCTAGATCATGTTGGATAAAGGCTGTGAGTACTTGTTAACTTCAGGAAGGCTAGATCATGTTGGATAAAGGCTGTGAGTACTCGCTAACTTCATGTAGGCTAGATCATGTTGGATAAAGGCTGTGAGTACTTGTTAACTTCACGAAGGCTAGATCATGTTGGATAAAGGCTGTGAGTTCTCGTTAACTTCATGAAGGCTAGATTATGTTGGATAAAGGCTGTGAGTACTCGCCAGCTTCATGAAGGCTAGGTCATGTTGGATAAAGGCTGTGAGTTCTCGTTAACTTCATGAAGCCTAGATCATGTTGGATAAAGGCTGTGTGTACTCATTGACTTCATGAAGGCTAGATCATGTTGGATAAAGGCTGTGAGTACTTGTTAACTTCATGAAGGCTAGATTATGTTGGATAAAGGCTGTGAGTACTTGTTAACTTTATGAAGGCTAGATCATGTTGGATAAAGTCTATTATTCCTCGTTAACTTCATGAAGACTAGATCATGTTGGATAAAGGCTGTGAGTACTCGTTAACTTCATGCAGGCTAGATCATGTTGGATAAAGGCTGTGAGTACTTGTTAACTTCATGCAGGCTAGATATTGTTGGATAAAGGCTGTGAGTACTCGCTAACTTCATGAAGGCTAGATCATGTTGGATAAAGGCTGTGAGTACTTGCTAACTTTATGAAGGCTAGATCATGTTGGATAAAGGCTGTGAGTACTCATTATTTTCATGAATGCTAGATCATGTTGGATAAAGGCTGTGAGTACTCATTAACTTCATGAAAGCTAGATCATGTTGGATAAAGGCTGTGAGTACTCATTAACTTCATGAAGGCTAGATCATGTTGGATAAAGTCTGTTAGTCCTCGTTAACTTCAGGAAGACTAGATCATGTTGGATAAAGACTGTGAGTTCTCGTTAACTTCATGAAGGCTAGATCATGTTGGATAAAGGCTGTGAGTACTCGTTAACTTCATGAAGGCTAGATCATGTTGGATAAAGGCTGTGAGTACTCGTTAACTTCATGAAGGCTAGATCATGTTGGATAAAGGCTGTGAGTACTCGTTAACTTCATGAAGGCTAGATCATGTTGGATAAAGTCTGTGAGTACTTGTTAACTTCATGAAGGCTAGATCATGTTGGATAAAGGCTGTGAGTACTTGTTAACTTCATGAAGGCTAGATCATGTTGGATAAAGGCTGTGAGTACACGTTAACTTCATGAAGGCTAGATCATGTTGGATAAAGGCTGTGAGTACTCGCTAACTTCATGAAGGCTAGATCATGTTGGATAAAGGCTGTGAGTACTTGTTAACTTCACGAAGGCTAGATCATGTTGGATAAAGGCTGTGAGTTCTCGTTAACTTCATGAAGGCTAGATTATGTTGGATAAAGGCTGTGAGTACTCGATAAATTCATGAAGGCTAAGTCATGTTGGATAAAGGCTGTGAGTCCTCGTTAACTTCATGAAGGCTAGATCATGTTGGATTATGGCTGTGAGTACTCTTTATCTTCATGAATACTAGATCATGTTGGATAAAGGATGTGAGTACTTGTTAACTTCATGAAGGCTAGATCATGTTGGATAAAGGCTGTTAGTACTCATTAACTTCATGAAGGCTAGATCATGTTGGCTAAAGGCTGTGAGTACTCGTTAACTTCATGAAGGCTAGATCATGTTGGATAAAGGCTGTGAGTCCTCGTTAACTTCATGAAGCCTAGATCATGTTGGATAAAGGCTGTGAGTCCTCGTTAACTTCATGAAGGCTAGATCATGTTGGATTATGGCTGTGAGTACTCGTTATCTTCATGAATGCTAGATCATGTTGGATAAAGGCTGTGAGTACTTGTTAACTTCATGAAGGCTAGATCATGTTGGATAAAGGCTGTGAGTACTTGTTAACTTCATGAAGGCTAGATCATGTTGGATAAAGGCTGTGAGTTCTCCTTAACTTCATGAAAGCTAGATCATGTTGGATAAAGGCTGTGAGTACTTGTTAACTTCATGAAGGCTAGATCATGTTGGATAAAGGCTGTGAGTACTCGCTAACTTCATGTAGGCTAGATCATGTTGGATAAAGGCTGTGAGTACTTGTTAACTTCACGAAGGCTAGATCATGTTGGATAAAGGCTGTGAGTACTCGTTAACTTCATGAAGGCTAGATCATGTTGGATAAAGGCTGTGAGTACTCGATAACTTCATGAAGGCTAGATCATGTTGGATAAAGACTGTGAGTACTCGTTAACTTCATGAAGGCTAGATCATGTTGGACAAAGGCTGTGAGTACTCGTTAACTTCATGAAGCTAGATCATGTTGGATAAAGGCTGTGAGTACTTGTTAACTTCATGAAGGCTAGATCATGTTGGATAAAGGATGTGAGTACTCATTAACTTCATGAAGGCTAGATCATGTTGGATAAAGGCTGTGAGTACTCATTAACTTCATGAAGGCTAGATCATGTTGGATAAAGGCTGTGAGTACTTGTTAACTTCATGAAGGCTAGATCATGTTGGACAAAGGCTGTGAGTA
>CM026404.1:38677403-38711195 GCA_014843695.1 Archivesica marissinica | reverse complement strand
TCTATATTAGAGTGTTTCAGTAACGCCTTTCTATATTAGAGTGTTTCAGTAACGCCTTTCTATATTAGAGTGTTTCAGTAACGCCTTTCTATATTAGAGTGTTTCAGTAACGCCTTTCTATATTAGAGTGTTTCAGTAAGGCCTTTCTATATTAGAGTGTTTCAGTAAGGCCTTTCTATATTAGAGTGTTTCAGTAAGGCCTTTCTATATTAGAGTGTTTCAGTAACGCCTTTCTATATTAGAGTGTTTCAGTAACGCCTTTCTATATTAGAGTGTTTCAGTAAGGCCTTTCTATATTAGAGTGTTTCAGTAAGGCCTTTCTATATTAGAGTGTTTCAGTAAGGCCTTTCTATATTAGAGTGTTTCAGTAACGCCTTTCTATATTAGAGTGTTTCAGTAACGCCTTTCTATATTAGAGTGTTTCAGTAACGCCTTTCTATATTAGAGTGTTTCAGTAAGGCCTTTCTATATTAGAGTGTTTCAGTAAGGCCTTTCTATATTAGAGTGTTTCAGTAAGGCCTTTCTATATTAGAGTGTTTCAGTAAGGCCTTTCTATATTAGAGTGTTTCAGTAAGGCCTTTCTATATTAGAGTGTTTCAGTAACGCCTTTCTATATTAGAGTGTTTCAGTAAGGCCTTTCTATATTAGAGTGTTTCAGTAAGGCCTTTCTATATTAGAGTGTTTCAGTAACGCCTTTCTATATTAGAGTGTTTCAGTAACGCCTTTCTATATTAGAGTGTTTCAGTAAGGCCTTTCTATATTAGAGTGTTTCAGTAACGCCTTTCTATATTAGAGTGTTTCAGTAACGCCTTTCTATATTAGAGTGTTTCAGTAACGCCTTTCTATATTAGAGTGTTTCAGTAACGCCTTTCTATATTAGAGTGTTTCAGTAAGGCCTTTCTATATTAGAGTGTTTCAGTAACGCCTTTCTATATTAGAGTGTTTCAGTAAGGCCTTTCTATATTAGAGTGTTTCAGTAAGGCCTTTCTATATTAGAGTGTTTCAGTAAGGCCTTTCTATATTAGAGTGTTTCAGTAACGCCTTTCTATATTAGAGTGTTTCAGTAACGCCTTTCTATATTAGAGTGTTTCAGTAAGGCCTTTCTATATTAGAGTGTTTCAGTAACGCCTTTCTATATTAGAGTGTTTCAGTAACGCCTTTCTATATTAGAGTGTTTCAGTAAGGCCTTTCTATATTAGAGTGTTTCAGTAACGCCTTTCTATATTAGAGTGTTTCAGTAAGGCCTTTCTATATTAGAGTGTTTCAGTAACGCCTTTCTATATTAGAGTGTTTCAGTAAGGCCTTTCTATATTAGAGTGTTTCAGTAAGGCCTTTCTATATTAGAGTGTTTCAGTAAGGCCTTTCTATATTAGAGTGTTTCAGTAAGGCCTTTCTATATTAGAGTGTTTCAGTAACGCCTTTCTATATTAGAGTGTTTCAGTAAGGCCTTTCTATATTAGAGTGTTTCAGTAAGGCCTTTCTATATTAGAGTGTTTCAGTAACGCCTTTCTATATTAGAGTGTTTCAGTAACGCCTTTCTATATTAGAGTGTTTCAGTAAGGCCTTTCTATATTAGAGTGTTTCAGTAAGGCCTTTCTATATTAGAGTGTTTCAGTAAGGCCTTTCTATATTAGAGTGTTTCAGTAACGCCTTTCTATATTAGAGTGTTTCAGTAACGCCTTTCTATATTAGAGTGTTTCAGTAACGCCTTTCTATATTAGAGTGTTTCAGTAACGCCTTTCTATATTAGAGTGTTTCAGTAACGCCTTTCTATATTAGAGTGTTTCAGTAACGCCTTTCTATATTAGAGTGTTTCAGTAACGCCTTTCTATATTAGAGTGTTTCAGTAACGCCTTTCTATATTAGAGTGTTTCAGTAACGCCTTTCTATATTAGAGTGTTTCAGTAAGGCCTTTCTATATTAGAGTGTTTCAGTACGCCTTTCTATATTAGAGTGTTTCAGTAACGCCTTTCTATATTAGAGTGTTTCAGTAACGCCTTTCTAATAGAGTGTTTCAGTAAGGCTCTATATTAGAGTGTTTCAGTAAGCCTTTCTATATTAGAGTGTTTCAGTAACGCCTTTCTATATTAGAGTGTTTCAGTAACGCCTTTCTATATTAGAGTGTTTCAGTAACGCCTTTCTATATTAGAGTGTTTCAGTAAGGCCTTTCTATATTAGAGTGTTTCAGTAAGGCCTTTCTATATTAGAGTGTTTCAGTAAGGCCTTTCTATATTAGAGTGTTTCAGTAACGCCTTTCTATATTAGAGTGTTTCAGTAACGCCTTTCTATATTAGAGTGTTTCAGTAACGCCTTTCTATATTAGAGTGTTTCAGTAACGCCTTTCTATATTAGAGTGTTTCAGTAAGGCCTTTCTATATTAGAGTGTTTCAGTAAGGCCTTTCTATATTATGTTTCAGTAGCTTCATATTAAGGTTTCAGTAACGCCTTTCTATATTAGAGTGTTTCAGTAACGCCTTTCTATATTAGAGTGTTTCAGTAACGCCTTTCTATATTAGAGTGTTTCAGTAACGCCTTTCTATATTAGAGTGTTTCAGTAACGCATTTCTATATTAGAGTGTTTCATTAAGGCTTTCTATATTGTGTTTCAGTAAGGCCTTTCTATATTAGAGTGTTTCAGTAAGGCCTTTCTATATTAGAGTGTTTCAGTAACGCCTTTCTATATTAGAGTGTTTCAGTAACGCCTTTCTATATTAGAGTGTTTCAGTAACGCCTTTCTATATTAGAGTGTTTCAGTAAGGCCTTTCTATATTAGAGTGTTTCAGTAACGCCTTTCTATATTAGAGTGTTTCAGTAACGCCTTTCTATATTAGAGTGTTTCAGTAACGCCTTTCTATATTAGAGTGTTTCAGTAAGGCCTTTCTATATTAGAGTGTTTCAGTAAGGCCTTTCTATATTAGAGTGTTTCAGTAAGGCCTTTCTATATTAGAGTGTTTCAGTAAGGCCTTTCTATATTAGAGTGTTTCAGTAAGGCCTTTCTATATTAGAGTGTTTCAGTAAGCCTTCTATATTAGAGTGTTTCAGTAACGCCTTTCTATATTAGAGTGTTTCAGTAACGCTTTCTATATTAGAGTGTTTCAGTAAGGCCTTTCTATTTAGAGTGTTTCAGTACTTTCTATATTAGAGTGTTTCAGTAACGCCTTTCTATATTAGAGTGTTTCAGTAAGGCCTTTCTATATTAGAGTGTTTCAGTAAGGCCTTCTATATAATATGTTTCAGTAGGCTTTTCTATATTAGAGTGTTTCAGTAACGCCTTTCTAGATCATGTTGGCCAAAGGCTATGAGTACTCATTAACTTCATGAAGGCTAGATCATGTTGCATAAAGGTTGTGAGTACTCATTGACTTCATGAAGACTAGATCATGTTGGATACAGGCTGTGAGTACTTGTTAACTTCATGAAGGCTAGATCATGTTGGATAAAGGCTGTGAGTACTTGTTAAATTTATGAAGGCTAGATCATGTTGGATAAAGGCTGTGAGTACTCATTAGCTTCATGAAGACTAGATCATGTTGGATAATGGCTGTGAGTACTCGCTAACTTCATGCAGGATAGATCATGTTGGATAAAGGCTGTGAGTACTCATTAACTTCATGAAAGCTAGATCATGTTAGATAAAGGCTGTGAGTACTCATTAACTTCATGAAGGCTAGATCATGTTGGATAAAGTCTGTTAGTCCTCATTAACTTCAGGAAGACTAGTTCATGTTGGATAAAGACTGTGAGTTCTCGTTAACTTCATGAAGGCTAGATATGTTGGATAAAGGCTGTGAGTAATTGTTAACTTCACGAAGGCTAGATCATGTTGGATAAAGTCTGTGAGTTCTCGTTAACTTCATGTAAGCTAGATCATGTTGGATAAAAGCTGTGAGTACTTGTTAACTTCATGAAGGCTAGATCATGTTGGATAAAGGTTGTGAGTACTCGCTAGCTTCATGTAGGCTAGATCATGTTGGATAAAGGCTGTGAGTACTTGTTAACATCACGAAGGCTAGATCATGTTGGATAAAGGCTGTGAGTTCTCGTTAACTTCATGATGGCTAGATTATGTTGGATAAAGGCTGTGAGTACTCGCTAACTTCATGAAGGCTAGGTTTTGTTGGATAACGGCTGTGAGTCCTCGTTAACTTCATGAAGCCTAGATCATGTTGGATAAAGGCTGTGAGTCCTCATTAACTTCATGAAGGCTAGATCATGTTGGATTATGGCTGTGAGTACTCGTTATCTTCATGAATGCTAGATCATGTTGGATAAAGGATGTGAGTACTTGTTAACTTCATGAAGGCTAGATCATGTTGGATAAAGGCTGTTAGTACTCATTAACTTCATGAAGGCTAGATCATGTTGGCCAAAGGCTGTGAGTACTCGTTAACTTCATGAAGGCTAGATCATGTTGCATAAAGGTTGTGAGTACTCATTGACTTCATGAAGGCTAGATCATGTTGGATAAAGGCTGTGAGTACTTGCTAACTTTATGAAGGCTAGATCATGTTGGATAAAGTCTATTAGTCCTCGTTAACTTCATGAAGACTAGATCATGTTGGATAAAGGCTGTGAGTACTCGCTAACTTCATGCAGGCTAGCTCTTGTTGGATAAAGGCTGTGAGTACTTGCTAGCTTCATGCAGGCTAGATCATGTTGGATAAACGCTGTGAGTACTCGTTAACTTCATGAAGACTAGATCATGTTGGATACAGGCTGTGAGTACTCATTAACTTCATGAAGGCTAGATCATGTTGGATAAAGGCTGTGAGTACTTGTTAACTTCACGAAGGCTAGATCATGTTGGATAAAGGCTGTGAGTTCTCGTTAACTTCATGAAGGCTAGATCATGTTGGATAAAGGCTGTGAGTACTTGTTAACTTTATGAAGGCTAGATCATGTTGGATAAAGTCTATTAGTCCTCGTTAATTTCAGGAAGGCTAGTTCATGTTGGATAAAGACTGTGAGTTCTCGTTAACTTCATGAAGGCTAGATCATGTTGGATAAAGGCTGTGAGTAATTGTTAACTTCACGAAGGCTAGATCATGTTGGATAAAGGCTGTGGTACTGTTTTCATGAGGCTAGATCATGTTGGATAAGGCTGTGAGTACTTTAACTTCATGAAGGCTAGATCATGTTGGATAAAGGCTGTGAGTACTCGTTAACTTCATGAAGGCTAGATCATGTTGGATAAAGGCTGTGAGTACTCGTTAACTTCATGAAGGCTAGATCATGTTGGATAAAGGCTGTGAGTACTTGTTAACTTCATGAAGGCTAGATCATGTTGGATAAAGACTGTGAGTACTTGTTAACTTCATGAAGGCTAGATCATGTTGGATAAAGGCTGTGAGTACTCGTTAACTTCATGAAGGCTAGATCATGTTGGCTAAAGGCTGTGAGTACTCGTTAACTTCATGAAGGCTAGATCATGTTGGATAAAGGCTGTGAGTACTCATTAACTTCATGAAGGCTAGATCATGTTGGATAAAGCTGTGAGTACTTGTTAACTTCATGAAGGCTAGATCATGTTGGATAAAGGCTGTGAGTACTCGTTAACTTCACGAAGGCTAGATCATGTTGGATAAAGGCTGTGAGTACTCGTTAACTTCATGAAGGCTAGATCATGTTGGATAAAGGCTGTGAGTACTCATTAACTTCATGAAGGCTAGATAATGTTGGATAAAGGCTGTGAGTACTTGATAACTTCATGAAGGCTAGATCATGTTGGATAAAGGCTGTAAGTCCTCGTTATTTTCATGAAGGCTAGATCATGTTGGATAAAGGCGGTGAGTACTCATTAACTTCATGAAGGCTAGATCATGTTGGCCAAAGGCTGTGAGTACTTGTTAACTTCATGAAGGCTAGATCATGTTGGATAAAGGCTGTAAGTCCTCGTTATCTTCATGAATGCTAGATCATGTTGGATAAAGGATTTGAGTACTTGTTAACTTCATGAAGGCTAGATCATGTTGGATAAAGGCTTTTAGTACTCATTAACTTCATGAAGCTTAGATCATGTTGGCCAAAGGCTGTGAGTACTCGTTAACTTCATGAAGGCTAGATCATGTTGGATAAAGGCTGTGAGTACTCATTGACTTCATGATGGCTAGATCATGTTGGATAAAGGCTGTGTGTACTCGTTAACTTCATGAATGCTAGATCATGTTGGATAAAGGATGTGAGTACTCGCTAACTTCATGAATGCTAGATCATGTTGGATAAAGGCTGTGAGTACTTGTTAGCTTCATGAAGGCTAGATCATGTTGGATATAGACTGTGAGTACTTGTTAACTTCATGAATGCTAGATCATGTTGGATAAAGGCTGTTAGTACTCATTAACTTCATGAAGCCTAGATCATGTTGGCCAAAGGCTGTGAGTACTCGTTAACTTCATGAAGGCTAGATCATGTTGGATAAAGGCTGTGAGTACTCATTGACTTCATGATGGCTAGATCATGTTGGATTAAGACTGTGAGTACTTGTTAACTTCATGAAGGCTAGGTCATGTTGGATAAAGGCTGTGAGTTCTCGTTAACTTCACGAAGGCTAGAACATGTTGGATAAAGGCTGTGAGTACTCGTTAACTTCATGAAGGCTAGATCATGTTGGCCAAAGGCTGTGAGTACTCGTTAATTTCATGAAGGCTAGATCATGTTGGATAAAGACTGTGAGTTCTCGTTAACTTCATGAAGGCTAGATTATGTTGGATAAAGACTGTGAGTACTCGTTAACTTCATGAAGGCTAGATCATGCTGGATAAAGGCTGTGAGTACTCATTAACTTCATGAAGGCTAGATCATGTTGGATAAAGGCTGTGAGTACTCGTTAACTTCATGAAGGCTAGATCATGTTGGATAAAGGTTGTGAGTACTCATTGACTTCATGAAGGCTAGATAATGTTGGATAAAGGCTGTGAGTACTTGTTAACTTCATGAAGGCTAGATCATGTTGGATAAAGGCTGTAAGTCCTCGTTATTTTCATGAAGGCTTGATCATGTTGGATAAAGGCTGTGAGTACTCATTAACTTCATGAAGGCTAGATCATGTTGGCCAAAGGCTGTGAGTACTCGTTAACTTCATGAAGGCTAGGTCATGTTGGATAAAGGCTGTGAGTTCTCGTTAACTTCACGAAGGCTAGAACATGTTGGATAAAGGCTGTGAGTACTCGTTAACTTCATGAAGGCTAGATCATGTTGGCCAAAGGCTGTGAGTACTCGTTAATTTCATGAAGGCTAGATCATGTTGGATAAAGACTGTGAGGTCTCGTTAACTTCATGAAGGCTAGATTATGTTGGATAAAGACTGTGAGTACTCGTTAACTTCATGAAGGCTAGATCAGGTTGGATAAAGGCTGTGAGTACTCATTAACTTCATGAAGGCTAGATCATGTTGGATAAAGGCTGTGAGTACTCGTTAACTTCATGAAGGCTAGATCATGTTGGAATATGGCTGTGAGTACTCGTTATCTTTATGAAGGCTATATTATGTTGGATAAAGGCTGTGAGTACTCTTTAACTTCATGAAGGCTAGATCATGTTGGATAAAGTCTGTGAGTACTTCTTAACTTCATCAAGGCTAAATTATGTTGGATAAAGGCTGTGAGTACTCGTTAACTTCACGAAGGCTAGATCATGTTGGATAAAGGCTGTGAGTACTCGCTAACTTCATGTAGGCTAGATCATGTTGGCTAAAGGCTGTGAGTACTTGTTAACTTCACAAAGGCTAGATCATGTTGGATAATGGCTGTGAGTACTCGCTAACTTCATGAATGCTAGATCATGTTGGATAAAGGATGTGAGTACTTGTTAAGTTCATGAAGGCTAGATCATGTTGGATAAAGGCTGTGAGTACTCATTGACTTCATGATGGCTAGATCATGTTGGATAAAGACTGTGAGTACTTGTTAACTTCCTGAATGCTAGTTCATGTTGGATAAAGGCTGTGAGTTCTCGTTAACCTCATGAAGGCTAGATCATGTTGGATAAAGGCTGTGAGTACTTGTTAACTTCATGAAGGCTAGATCATGTTGGATAAAGGCAGTGAGTACTTGTTAACTTCACGAAGGCTAGATCATGTTGGATAAAGATGGTGAGTACCCGTTAACTTCATGCAGGCTAGATCATGTTGGGTAAATGCTGTGAGTACTCGATAACTTCATGCATGCTAGATCATGTTGGATAAAGACTGTGAGTACTTGTTAAATTCATGAAGGCTAGATCATGTTGGATAAAGGCTATGTGTAATCGTTATCTTCATGAATGCTAGATCATGTTGGATAAAGGATGTGAGTACTTGTTAACTTCATGAAGGCTAGATCATGTTGGATAAAGGCTGTGAGTACTCGTTAACTTCAGGAAGACTAGATCATGTTGGATAAAGGCTGTGAGTTCTCGTTAACTTCATGAAGGCTAGATAATGTTGGATAAAGGCTGTGAGTACTTGATAACTTCATGAAGGCTAGATCATGTTGGATAAAGGCTGTAAGTCCTCGTTATTTTCATGAAGGCTAGATCATGTTGGATAAAGGTGGTGAGTACTCATTAACTTCATGAAGGCTAGATCATGTTGGCCAAAGGCTGTGAGTACTTGTTAACTTCATGAAGGCTAGATCATGTTGGATAAAGGCTGTAAGTCCTCGTTATCTTCATGAATGCTAGATCATGTTGGATAAAGGATTTGAGTACTTGTTAACTTCATGAAGGCTAGATCATGTTGGATAAAGGCTTTTAGTACTCATTAACTTCATGAAGCTTAGATCATGTTGGCCAAAGGCTGTGAGTACTCGTTAACTTCATGAAGGCTAGATCATGTTGGATAAAGGCTGTGAGTACTCATTGACTTCATGATGGCTAGATCATGTTGGATAAAGGCTGTGTGTACTTGTTATTTTCATGTAGGCTAGATCATGTTGGATTAAGGCTGTGAGTACTCACTAACTTTATGAAGGCTAGATCATGTTGGATAAAGGCTGTGAGTACTCGTTAACTTCATGAATGCTAGATCATGTTGGATAAAGGATGTGAGTACTCGCTAACTTCATGAATGCTAGATCATGTTGGATAAAGGCTGTGAGTACTTGTTAGCTTCATGAAGGCTAGATCATGTTGGATATAGACTGTGAGTACTTGTTAACTTCATGAATGCTAGATCATGTTGGATAAAGGCTGTTAGTACTCATTAACTTCATGAAGCCTAGATCATGTTGGCCAAAGGCTGTGAGTACTCGTTAACTTCATGAAGGCTAGATCATGTTGGATAAAGGCTGTGAGTACTCATTGACTTCATGATGGCTAGATCATGTTGGATTAAGACTGTGAGTACTTGTTAACTTCATGAAGGCTAGGTCATGTTGGATAAAGGCTGTGAGTTCTCGTTAACTTCACGAAGGCTAGAACATGTTGGATAAAGGCTGTGAGTACTCGTTAACTTCATGAAGGCTAGATCATGTTGGCCAAAGGCTGTGAGTACTCGTTAATTTCATGAAGGCTAGATTATGTTGGATAAAGACTGTGAGTACTCGTTAACTTCATGAAGGCTAGATCATGCTGGATAAAGGCTGTGAGTACTCATTAACTTCATGAAGGCTAGATCATGTTGGATAAAGGCTGTGAGTACTCGTTAACTTCATGAAGGCTAGATCATGTTGGATTATGGCTGTGTGTACTCGTTATCTTTATGAAGGCTATATTATGTTGGATAAAGGCTGTGAGTACTTGTTAACTTCATCAAGGCTAGATTATGTTGGATAAAGGCTGTGAGTACTCGTTAACTTCACGAAGGCTAGATCATGTTGGATAAAGGCTGTGAGTACTCGCTAACTTCATGTAGGCTAGATCATGTTGGCTAAAGGCTGTGAGTACTTGTTAACTTCACAAAGGCTAGATCATGTTGGATAATGGCTGTGAGTACTCGCTAACTTCATGAATGCTAGATCATGTTGGATAAAGGATGTGAGTACTTGTTAAGTTCATGAAGGCTAGATCATGTTGGATAAAGGCTGTGAGTACTCATTGACTTCATGATGGCTAGATCATGTTGGATAAAGACTGTGAGTACTTGTTAACTTCATGAATGCTAGTTCATGTTGGATAAAGGCTGTGAGTACTTGTTAACTTCATGAAGGCTATATCATGTTGGATAAAGGCAGTGAGTACTTGTTAACTTCACGAAGGCTAGATCATGTTGGATAAAGACTGTGAGTACCCGTTAACTTCATGCAGGCTAGATCATGTTGGGTAAAGGCTGTGAGTACTCGAAAACTTCATGCATGCTAGATCATGTTGGATAAAGACTGTGAGTACTTGTTAAATTCATGAAGGCTAGATCATGTTGGATTAAGGCTATGTGTACTCGTTATCTTCATGAATGCTAGATCATGTTGGATAAAGGATGTGAGTACTTGTTAACTTCATGAAGGCTAGATCATGTTGGATAAAGGCTGTGAGTACTCGTTAACTTCAGGAAGACTAGATCATGTTGGATAAAGGCTGTGAGTTCTCGTTAACTTCATGAAGACTAGATAATGTTGGATAAAGGCTGTAAGTCCTCGTTATTTTCATGAAGGCTAGATCATGTTGGATAAAGGCGGTGAGTACTCATTAACTTCATGAAGGCTAGATCATGTTGGCCAAAGGCTGTGAGTACTTGTTCACTTCATGAAGGCTAGATCATGTTGGATAAAGGCTGTAAGTCCTCGTTATCTTCATGAATGCTAGATCATGTTGGATAAAGGATTTGAGTACTTGTTAACTTCATGAAGGCTAGATCATGTTGGATAAAGGCTGTTAGTACTCATTAACTTCATGAAGCCTAGATCATGTTGGCCAAAGGCTGTGAGTACTCATTGACTTCATGATGGCTAGATCATGTTGGATTAAGACTGTGAGTACTTGTTAACTTCACGAAGGCTAGATCATGTTGGATAAAGGCTGTGTGTACTTGTTATTTTCATGTAGGCTAGATCATGTTGGATTAAGGCTGTGAGTACTCACTAACTTCATGAAGGCTAGATCATGTTGGATAAAGGCTGTGAGTACTCGTTAACTTCATGAATGCTAGATCATGTTGGATAAAGGCTGTGAGTACTTGTTAGCTTCATGAAGGCTAGATCATGTTGGATATAGACTGTGAATACTTGTTAACTTCATGAATGCTAGATCATGTTGGATAAAGGCTGTTAGTACTCATTAACTTCACGAAGCCTAGATCATGTTGGCCAAAGGCTGTGAGTACTCGTTAACTTCATGAAGGCTAGATCATGTTGGATAAAGGCTGTGAGTACTCATTGACTTCATGATGGCTAGATCATGTTGGATTAAAATGTGAGTACTTGTTAACTTCATGAAGGCTAGATCATGTTGGATAAAGGCTGTGTGTACTTGTTATTTTCATGTAGGCTAGATCATGTTGGATTAAGGCTGTGAGTACTCACTAACTGCATGAAGGCTAGATCATGTTGGATAAAGGCTGTGAGTACTCGTTAACTTCATGAATGCTAGATCATGTTGGATAAAGTATGTGAGTACTTGCTAATTTCATGAATGCTAGTTCATGTTGGATAAAGGCTGTGAGTTCTCGTTAACTTCATGAAGGCTAGGTCATGTTGGATAAAGGCTGTGAATACTTGTTAACTTCACGAAGGCTAGATCATGTTGGATAAAGACTGTGAGTACCCGTTAACTTCATGCAGGCTATATCGTGTTGGGTAAAGGCTGTGAGTACTCGATAACTTCATGCAGGCTAGATCATGTTGGATAAAGACTGTGAGTACTTGTTAACTTCATGAAGGCTAGATCATGTTGGATAAAGGCTGTGTGTACTTGTTAACTTCATGAAGGCTAGATCATGTTGGATAAATGCTGTGAGTACTTGTTAACTTCAGGAAGGCTAGATCATGTTGGATAAAGGTTGTGAGTCCTCGTTAACTTCATGCAGGATAGATCATGTTGGATAATGGCTGTGAGTACACGTTAATTTCAAGAAGGCTAGATCATGTTGGATAAAGGCTGTGAGTACTTGTTAATTTCAAGAAGGCTAGATCATGTTGGATAATGGCTGTGATTACACGTTAATTTCAAGAAGGCTAGATCATGTTGGATAAAGGCTGTGAGTACTCGTTAACTTCATGCAGGCTAGATCATGTTGGATAAAGGCTTTGAGTACTCGTTAACTTCATGCAGGCTAGATCATGTTGGATAAAGGCTGTGAGTACTCGTTAACTTCATGCAGGCTAGATCATGTTGGATTAAGGCTGTGAGTACTCACTAACTTCATGAAGGCTAGATCATGTTGGATAAAGGCTGTGAGTACTCTTTAACTTCATGAATGCTAGATCATGTTGGATAAAGGATGTGAGTACTCGCTAACTTCATGAATGCTAGATCATGTTGGATAAAGGCTGCGAGTACTTGTTAGCTTCATGAAGGCTAGATCATGCTGGATATAGACTGTGAGTACTTGTTAACTTCATGAATGCTAGATCATGTTGGATAAAGGCTGTGAGTACTCGTTAACTTCAGGAAGACTAGTTCATGTTGGATAAAGGCTGTGAGTACTTGTTAACTTCATGAAGGCTAGATCATGTTGGATAATGGCTGTGAGTACTCGCTAACTTCATGAATGCTAGTTCATGTTGGATAAAGGATGTGAGTACACGTTAATTTCAAGAAGGCTAGATCATGTTGGATAAAGGCTGTGAGTACTTGTTAATTTCAAGAAGGCTAGATCATGTTGGATAATGGCTGTGATTACACGTTAATTTCAAGAAGGCTAGATCATGTTGGATAAAGGCTGTGAGTACTCGTTAACTTCATGCAGGCTAGATCATGTTGGATAAAGGCTTTGAGTACTCGTTAACTTCATGCAGGCTAGATCATGTTGGATAAAGGCTGTGAGTACTCGTTAACTTCATGCAGGCTAGATCATGTTGGATTAAGGCTGTGAGTACTCACTAACTTCATGAAGGCTAGATCATGTTGGATAAAGGCTGTGAGTACTCTTTAACTTCATGAATGCTAGATCATGTTGGATAAAGGATGTGAGTACTCGCTAACTTCATGAATGCTAGATCATGTTGGATAAAGGCTGCGAGTACTTGTTAGCTTCATGAAGGCTAGATCATGCTGGATATAGACTGTGAGTACTTGTTAACTTCATGAATGCTAGATCATGTTGGATAAAGGCTGTGAGTACTCGTTAACTTCATGCAGGCTAGATCATGTTGGATTAAGGCTGTGAGTACTCACTAACTTCATGAAGGCTAGATCATGTTGGATAAAGGCTGTGAGTACTCTTTAACTTCATGAATGCTAGATCATGTTGGATAAAGGATGTGAGTACTCGCTAACTTCATGAATGCTAGATCATGTTGGATAAAGGCTGCGAGTACTTGTTAGCTTCATGAAGGCTAGATCATGCTGGATATAGACTGTGAGTACTTGTTAACTTCATGAATGCTAGATCATGTTGGATAAAGGCTGTGAGTACTCGTTAACTTCAGGAAGACTAGTTCATGTTGGATAAAGGCTGTGAGTACTTGTTAACTTCATGAAGGCTAGATCATGTTGGATAATGGCTGTGAGTACTCGCTAACTTCATGAATGCTAGTTCATGTTGGATAAAGGATGTGAGTACTTGTTAACTTCATGAAGGCTAGATCATGTTGGATAAAGGCTGTGAGTACTCATTGACTTCATGATGGCTAGATCATGTTGGATAAAGACTGTGAGTACCTGTTAACTTCATGAATGCTAGTTCATGTTGGATAAAGGCTGTGAGTTCTCGTTAACTTCATGAAGGCTAGATCATGTTGGATAAAGGCTGTGAGTACTTGTTAACTTCACGAAGGCTAGATCATGTTGGATAAAGACTGTGAGTACCCGTTAACTTCATGCAGGCTAGATCATGTTGGGTAAAGGCTGTGAGTACTCGATAACTTCATGCAGGCTAGATCATGTTGGATAAAGACTGTGAGTACTTGTTAACTTCATGAAGGCTAGATCATGTTGGATAAAGGATGTGTGTACTTGTTAACTTCATGAAGGCTAGATCATGTTGGATAAAGGCTGTGTGTACTTGTTAACTTCATGAAGGCTAGATCATGTTGGATAAATGCTGTGAGTACTTGTTAACTTCAGGAAGGCTAGATCATGTTGGATAAAGGTTGTGAGTCCTCGTTAACTTCATGCAGGATAGATCATGTTGGATAATGGCTGTGAGTACACGTTAATTTCAAGAAGGCTAGATCATGTTGGATAAAGGTTGTGAGTCCTCGGTAATTTCATGCAGGCTAGATCATGTTGGATAAAGGATGTGAGTACACGTTAATTTCAAGAAGGCTAGATCATGTTGGATAAAGGCTGTGATTACACGTTAATTTCAAGAAGGCTAGATCATGTTGGATAAAGGCTGTGAGTACTCGTTAACTTCATGCAGGCTAGATCATGTTGGATAAAGGCTTTGAGTACTCGTTAACTTCATGCAGGCTAGATCATGTTGGATAAAGGCTGTGAGTACTCGTTAACTTCATGCAGGCTAGATCATGTTGGATAAAGGCTGTGAGTACTCGTTAACTTCATGCAGGCTAGATCATGTTGGATAAAGGCTGTGAGTACTCGTTAACTTCATGTAGGCTAGATCATGTTGGATAAAGGCTGTGAGTACTCATTAACTTCATGCAGGCTAGATCATGTTGGATAAAGGCTGTGAGTACTTGATAACTTCATGAAGGTAAAGTTGACAAAGCCGATGTGCGTAGAGAGAGAGACTGGTAGAGATTACGACACGCTGAAGATTCATGTGTCCTAGGCTGCTGCTGCTGCGAGATGTGCCCCGACAGTGAGGGCAGGACCGAAGCATCTTTTTTTATTATTATTTATATTTATTTAATGTTGCTACCAGTTTCCCATTTGAGCGACGGGCAGTTTACCTAACGACACCTTTCCTATGCAGTCTCCAGTTAACCAGTACTTGGTGCACCAACCTCCATTTGAAACTGCCAACATTTTCATATAAATAGACATGGCCAGAGCGGGGCTCGAACCCGTGACAATCAGTGATTATAGGTTACAGTTGTATACAAGTTGGCAACCACAGAGGATTCCGAAACAGCGATCTCATCTTTCCTACATATATACCGGGTATATATATTCCATCTTTCAAATAGGTTTACAAAGTTGCATACTAGTCCGTTTGATATGGCATAACACAGTATTAGTTATAAAGGACATTGGAACACTAAATCATTATTGCAAAGTTGCATACTAGTCCGTTTGATATGGCATATGACAGTATTGATTATAAAGGACATTGGAACACTAAATCATTATTGCAAAGTTGCATACTAGTCCGTTTGATATGGCATATGACAGTATTAATTATAAAGGACATTGGAACACTAAATCATTATTGCAAAGTTGCATACTAGTCCGTTTGATATGGCATATGACAGTATTGATTATAAAGGACATTGGAACACTAAATCATTATTGCAAAGTTGCATACTAGTCCGTTTGATATGGCATATGACAGTATTAATTATAAAGGACATTGGAACACTAAATCATTATTGCAATGTTGCATACTAGTCCGTTTGATATGGCATAACACAGTATTAATTATAAAGGACATTGGAACACTAAATCATTATTACAAAATTTCAAGCTACAAATATGTACGCATAAAACATACGTAATACCATATAAAAACGTTTCCTATGTGTTGTTAGGAATTATTCACTCACACAAGAATGTGTTCTAGCGATAGTTGGAAGTACACCAGTCCTGGTGAATTTATTACCCAGAGCATTTTCATTAACATGCTTATCGGTGCATTTTTATACCAAAGCTGACCATTTCTTCTATGCTTGTATGGCGAGAATACATTATTAAATGTGCTGTGTTGTATTCTAATGTAATGCTGTGTCACAAGAAAAGTAAGTTATTAATCAACGGTCATAGCTACATGTAAACTGTTAATATGTTTGCTTAATAATTATGTCAATCATTTAGTATATGCAAATTTAGTATAGATCAATTGCGACAGTTCTTACAACTGTAGTTTAATTGCTGTTGAGACCTTATTTCTGATGGAATTCATTGCCATGACAGAGAGAGAAGAGGCAATGTGGAATTTAAATGCCATGACAGAGAGAAGAGACAATGTGGAATTTAAATGCCATGACAGAGAGAGAAGCGGTAATGTGGAATTTAAATGCCATGACATAGAGAGAAGAGGAAATGTGGAATTTAAATGCCATGACAGAGAGAAGAGACAATGTGGGAATTTAAATGTCATGACAGAGAGAGAAGAGGAAATGTGGAATTTAAATGCCATGACAGAGATGGAAGAGGCAATGTCTAATTTAAATGCCATGACATAGAGAAGAGGCAATGTGGAATTTAAATGCCATGACATAGAGAAGAGGCAATGTGGAATTTAAATGCCATGACAGAGAGAGAAGAGACAATGTGGAATTTAAATGCAATGACAGAGAGAGAGAAGAGGCAATGTTGAATTTAAATGCCATGACAGAGAGGGAAGAGGAAATGTGGAATTTAAATGCCATGACAGAGAGAGAGAGAGAGAGAGAGAGAGAGAGAAGAGGCAATGTGGAATTTAAATGCCATGACAGAGAGAAGAGACAATGTGGAATTTAAATGCCATGACAGAGAGAGAAGCGGTAATGTGGAATTTAAATGCCATGGCATAGAGAGAAGAGGAAATGTGTAATTTAAATGCCATGACAGAGAGAAGAGACAATGTGGGAATTTAAATGTCATGACAGAGAGAGAAGAGGAAATGTGGAATTTAAATGTCATGACAGAGATGGAAGAGGCAATGTCTAATTTAAATGCCATGACAGAGAGAAGAGGCAATGTGGAATTTAAATGCCATGACAGAGAGAGAAGAGGCAATGTGGAATTTAAATGCCATGACAGAGAGAGAAGAGACAATGTGGAATTTAAATGCAATGACAGAGAGAGAGAAGAGGCAATGTTGAATTTAAATGCCATGACAGAGAGGGAAGAGGAAATGTGGAATTTAAATGCCATGACAGAGATAGAGAGAAGAGGCAATGTGGAATTTAAATGCCATGACAGAGAGGGAAGAGGCAATGTGGAATTTAAATGCAATGACACAGAGAGAGAAGAGGCAATGTGGAATTTAAATGCCATGACAGAGAGAGAGAGAGAAGAGGCAATGTGGAATTTAAATGCAATGACAGAGAGAGAGAAGAGGCAATGTGGAATTTAAATGCCATGACAGAGAGGGAAGAGGCAATGTGGAATTTAAATGCCATGACAGAGAGAGAGAAAAGAGGCAATGTGGAATTTAAATGCCATGACAGAGAGGGAAGAGGCAATGTGGAATTTAAATGCCATGACAGAGAGGGAAGAGGCAATGTGGAATTTAAATGCAATGACACAGAGAGAGAAGAGGCAATGTGGAATTTAAATGCCATGACAGAGAGGGAAGAGGAAATGTGGAATTTAAATGCCTCGCCTAAGGGCATTTATGTCAATAAAGGGAAGACACTTCAAGAAAGTAATTACCAGGTGTCCTGTGTTTGCAGGTGTCATTTTGAAAAGGGGATCTTAGCATGCCCTAATTATGCCATTTATTCAACATATCAAATCATAATTACTGCTCGATTAACAAACAAATATCTGTATTGTATATCTACAAATCGATTATTTTGTCTCATTCTAAAAGTTCTCATTACTCAAAGTCTCCTTTTGAAAAAAAACCTTCGTCAAAATTAGAAAATGCCACTGTCTAAGTATTCCCCATGGAAGTAATTTAAATAAACGTATCGAAAATTGTACATTATACAGTGTGGAACTGACAAACTCTGTAGGCGTGTATCTAAGCAACACATAATCAGTCATTGTTTTGCAAAAGCTGATGTTTGTTTTGTATTATCCGACATGATTGATCAAATTGATTGATGTTGTTTGAGACATATTGACCATAAATATGTACCAGTACATCTAGCCAAGAATCAAATGATCATTTCTGAGTACTCAAGTAATCGATCGGAACTGTGTCTGAGTACTCAAGTAATCGATCGGAACTGTGTCTGAGTACTCAAGTAATCGATCGGAACTGTGTCTCTAACCTCTAACGTACACTATTTTCGATTACTTCTCTGATTACAGGAGTGTGTAGACCTCTAACGTACAAGTCAGATATACGCTGCTTGGCATATTTCGAACAATGGACATTCAATGCGGATACGGGTGCCTGTGAGATGTTTGTCTATGGAGGTTGTGGAGGAACGGCTAATAACTTTGCATCAGAAGCTGCATGTAGCCAGAAATGTGTCGGGGAGATAATAAATACAGTCACGAGAGTTTCGAAACCAATCTCAGCAGAAGGTTTGTTCTGGTATTAGCCCCATTTGAAATTAATGGTTACAGTCTTACCACCTTCAACCGCTCTGTTTTGTGCCACCATCACCTAGCTAGCTAGCTTATCCTGACCCCCTCCAACCCCCAAAGTTTACCTTAATATTTCTTACACTCAAATGTTATAACATATAATATATCCACTTATATCCCTGATACAATTAATGTTTTATTATGATCATACTCTGGTGTCTAGCACACCTAGTGATACAATTAATGTTTTATTATGATCATACTCTGGTGTCTAGCACACCTAGTGATACAATTAATGTTTTATTATGATCATACCCTGGTGTCTAACACACCTAGTGATACAATTAATGTTTTATTATGATCATACCCTGGTGTCTAGCACACCTAGTGATACAATTAATGTTTTATTATGATCCTACCCTGGTGTCTAGTACAACTAGTAATACAATTAATATTTTATTATGATCATACACTGGTGTCTAGCACACCTAGTGATACAATTAATGTTTTATTATGATCATACCCTGGTGTCTAGCACAACTAGTGATACAATTAATGTTTTATTATGATCATACCCTGGTGTCTAGCACACCTAGTGATACAATTAATGTTTTATTATGATCATACCTTAGTGTCTAGCACAACTAGTGATACAATTAATGTTTTATTATGATCATACCCTGGTGTCTAGCACACCTAGTGATACAATTAATGTTTTATTATGATCATACCCGGGTGTCTAGCACACCTAGTGATACAATTAATGTATTAATATGATCCTACCCTGGTGTATGGCACAACTAGTGATACATTTAATGTGTTATTATGATCATACCCTGGTGTCTAGCACACCTAGAGATACAATTAATGATTTATTATGATCCCACCCTGGTGTCTAACAGAAAGAGTTATACAATTAATGTTTATTATGATCATACCCTGGTGACTAGTACAACTAGTGATACAATTAATGTTTTATTATGATCATACCCTGGTGTCTAACACAACTAGTGATACAATTAATTTTTTATTATGATCATACCCTGGTGTCTAGCACACCTAGTGATACAATTAATGTTTATTATGATCATACCCTGGTGTCGGGCACAACTAGTGATACAATTAATGTTTTATTATGATCATACCCTGGTGTCTAGCACAAATAGTGATACAATTAATGTTTTAATATGATCATACCCTGGTGTCTAACACAACTAGTGATACAATTAATGTTTTATTATGATCATACCCTGGTGTCTAGCACAACTAGTGATACAATTAATGTTTTATTATGATCATACTCTGGTGTCTAGCACAACTAGTGATACAATTAATGTTTTATTATGATCATACCCTGGTGTCTAGCACACCTAATGATACAATTAATGTTTTATTATGATCATATCCTGGTGTCTAGCACACCTAGTGATACAATTACTATTTTAATTTGATCATACCGGGGTGTCTAGCACAACTAGTGATACAATTAATGTTATATTATGATCCTACCCTGGTGTCTAGTACACCTAGTGATACAATTAATGTTTTATTATGATCCTACCCTGGTGTCTAGCACACCTAGTGATACAATTAATGTTTTATTATGATCATACCCTGGTGTCTAGCACACCTAGTGATACAATTAATGTTTTATTATGATCATACCCTGGTGTCTAGCACAACTAGTGATACAATTAATGTTTTATTATGATCATACCCTGGTGTCTAACACAAATAGTGATACAATTAATGTTTATTATGATCATACCCTGGTGTCTAGTACAACTAGTGATACAATTAATGTTTTATTATGATCATACCCTGGTGTCTAACACAAATAGTGATAACATTAATGTTTATTATGATCATACCCTGGTGTCAAACATATATAGTGATACAATTAATGTTTTATTATGATCATACCCTGGTGTCTAGTACAACTAGTGATACAATTAATGTTTATTATGATCATACCCTGGTGTCTAGTACAACTAGTGATACAATTAATGTTTATTATGATCATACCCTGGTGTCTAGCACAACTAGTGATACAATTAATGTTTTATTATGATCATACCCTGGTGTCTAGCACAACTAGTGATACAACTAATGTTTTATTATGATCATACCCTGGTGTCTAGCAGAACTAGTGATACAATTAATGTTTATTATGATCATACCCTGGTGTCTAGCACAACTAGTAATACAATTAATGTTTTATTATGATCATAACCTGGTGTCTAACACACCTAGTGATACAATTAATGTTTTATTATGATCATAACCTGGTGTCTAACACAAAGAGTTATACAATTAATGTTTATTATGATCATACCCTGGTGTCTAGTACAACTACTGATACAATTAATGTTTTATTATGATCATAACCTGGTGTCTAACACAACTAGTGATACAATTAATATTTTATTATGATCATATCCTGGTGTCTCGCACAACTAGTGATACAATTAATGTTTTATTATGATCATACCCTGGTGTCTAGCACAACTAATGATACAATTAATGTTTTATTATGATCATACGCTGGTGTCTAGCACACCTAGTGATACAATTACTATTTTAATATGATCATACCCGGGTGTGTAGCACAACTAGTGATACAATTAATGTTTTATTATGATCCTACCCTGGTGTCTAGCACAACTAGTGATACAATTAATGTTTATTATGATCATACCCTGGTGTCTGGCACAACTAGTGATACAATTAATGTTTCATTATGGTCATACCCTGGTGTCTAGTACAACTAGTGATACAATTAATATTTTATTATGATCATATCCTGGTGTCTAGCACAAAAAGTGATACAATTAATGTTTTATTATGATCATATCCTGGTGTCTAGCACAACTAGTGATACAATTTATGTTTTATTATGATCATATCCTGGTGTCTAGCACAACTAGTGATACAATTAATGTTTTATTATGATCATACCCTGGTGTCTAGCACATCTAGTAATACAATTAATGTTTTATTATGATCATACTCTGGTGTCTAGCACAACTAGTGATACAATTAATGTTTTATTACGATCATACCCTGGTGTCTAGCACACCTAGTGATACAATTACTATTTTAATATGATCATATACCCGTGTATCTGGCACAACTAGTGATACAATTAATGTTATATTATGATCCTACCCTGGTGTCTGGCACACCTAGTGATACAATTAATGTTTTATTATGATCATACCCTGGTGTCTGGCACAACTAGTGATACAATTAATGTTGTATTATGATCATACCTTAGTATCTAGGATCATGCCTTAGTGTCTAGCACACCTAGTGATACAAATAATGTTTTATTATGATCATACCCAGGTGTCTAGCACAACTAGTGATACAATTAATGTTTTAATATGATCCTACCCTGGTGTCTAGTACAACTAGTGATACAATTAATGTTTTAATATGATAATACCCTGGTGTCTAACACAACTAGTGATATAATAAATGTTTTATTATGATCATACCCTGGTGTCTAGCACAACTAGTGATACAATTAATGTTTTAATATGATAATACCCTGGTGTCTAACACAACTAGTGATACAATTAGTGTTTTATTATGATCAAACCCTGGTGTCTAGCACAACAAGTGATACAATTAATGTTTTATTATGATCATACCCTGGTGTCTAGTACAACTAGTAATACAATTAATGTTTATTATGATCCTACACTGGTGTCTAGTACAACTAGTGATACAATTAATGTTTTGTTATGATCATACCTTAGTGTCTAGCAAAACTAGTAATACAATTAATGTTTTATTATGATCATACCCTGGTGTCTAGCACTCCTAGTGATACAATTAATGTATTAATATGATCATACACTTGTGTCTAACACAAATAGTGATACAATTAATGTTTATTATGATCCTACCCTGGTGTCTAGTACAACTAGTGATACAATTAATGTTTTATTATGATCATACCCTGGTGTCTAGTACAACTAGTGATACAATTAATGTATTAATATGATCATACCCTTGTGTCTAACACAAATAGTGATACAATTAATGTTTATTATGATCCTACACTGGTGTCTAGTACAACTAGTGATACAATTAATGTTTTATTATGATCATACCTTAGTGTCTAGCACAACTAGTAATACAATTAATGTTTTATTATGATCATAACCTGGTGTCTAACACAACTAGTGATACAATTAATGTTTTATTATGATCATACCCTGGTGTCTAGCACACCTAGTGATACAATTAATGTTTTATTATGATCATACCCTGGTGTCTAGCACACCTAGTGATACAATTAATGTTTTATTATGATCATACCCTGGTGTCTGGCACACCTAGTGATACAACTAATGTTTTATTATGATCATACCCTGGTGTCTAGTACAACTAGTGATACAATTAATGTATTAATATGATCATACACTGGTGTCTAACACAAATAGTGATACAATTAATGTTTATTATGATCCTACCCTGGTGTCTAGTCCAACTAGTGATACAATTAATGTTTTATTATGATCATACCTTAGTGTCTAGCAAAACTAGTGATACAATTAATGTTTTATTATGATCATACCCTGGTGTCTAGTACAACTAGTGATACAATTAATGTTTTATTATGATCATACTCTGGTGTCTAACACAACTAGTGATACAATTAATGTTTTATTATGATCATACCCTGGTGTCTAGCACACCTAGTGATACAAATAATGTTTTATTATGATCATACCCTGGTGTGTAGCACAACTAGTGATACAATTAATGTTTTATTATGATCATACCATGATGTCTGTCACAACTAGTGATACAATTAATGTTTTAATATGATCATACCCTGGTGTCTAGCACATCTAGTGATACAATTAATGTTTTAATATGATCATACCCTGGTGTCTAGCACATCTAGTGATACAATTAATGTTTTAATATGATCATACCCTGGTGTCTAGCACAACTAGTGATACCATTAATGTTTTAATATGATCATACCCTGGTGTCTAGCACATCTAGTGATACAATTAATGTTTTATTATGATCATACCCTGGTGTCTGGCACAACTAGTGATACAATTAATGTTTTATTATGATCATACCCTGGTGTCTAGCATACCTAGTGATACAATTAATGTTTTATTATGATCATACCCTGGTGTCTAGCACACCTAGTGATACAATTAATGTGTTATTATGATCATACCCTGGTGTCTGGCACAACTAGTGATACAATTAATGTTTTATTATGATCCTACCCGGGTGTCTAGTACAACTAGTGATACAATTAATGTTTTATTATGATCATACCTTAGTGTCTGGCACACCTAGGGATACAATTAATGTTTTATTATGATCATACCCTGGTGTCTGGCACAACTAGTGATACAATTAATGTTTTATTATGATCCTACCCGGGTGTCTAGTACAACTAATGATACAATTAATGTTTTACTATGATCATACCTTAGTGTCTAGGATCATGCCTTGGTGTCTAGCACACCTAGTGATACAATTAATGTTTTATTATGATCATACACAGGTGTCTAGCACAACTAGTGATACAATTAATGTTTTAATATGATCCTACCCTGGTGTCTAGTACAACTAGTGATACAATTAATGTTTTAATATGATAATACCCTGGTGTCTAACACAACTAGTGATACAATTAGTGTTTTATTATGATCAAACCCTGGTGTCTAGCACAACTAGTGATACAATTAATGTTTTATTATGATCATACACTGGTGTCTAGCACAACTAGTGATACAATTAATGTTTTATTATGATCATACCCTGGTGTCTAGCACAACTAGTGATACAATTAATGTTTTATTATGATCATACCCTGGTGTCTAGCACATCTAGTGATACAATTACTATTTTAATATGATCATACCCGGGTGTCTGGCACAACTAGTGATACAATTAATGTTATATTATGATCCTACCCTGGTGTCTAGCACACCTAGTGATACAATTAATGTTTTATTATGATCATACCCTGGTGTCTGGCACAACTAGTGATACAATTAATGTTTTATTATGATCATACCCTGGTGTCTAGTACAACTAGTGATACAATTAATGTTTTATTATGATCATACCCTGGTGTCTAGCACACCTAGTGATACAATTAATGTTTTATTATGATCATACCCTGGTGTCTGGCACAACTAGTGATACAATTAATGTTTATTATGATCATACCCGGGTGTCTAGTACAACTAGTGATACAATTAATGTTTTATTATGATCATACCTTAGTGTCTGGCACACCTAGGGATACAATTAATGTTTTATTATGATCATACCCTGGTGTCTGGCACAACTAGTGATACAATTAATGTTTTATTATGATCCTACCCGGGTGTCTAGTACAACTAATGATACAATTAATGTTTTACTATGATCATACCTTAGTGTCTAGGATCATGCCTTGGTGTCTAGCACACCTAGTGATACAATTAATGTTTTATTATGATCATACACAGGTGTCTAGCACAACTAGTGATACAATTAATGTTTTAATATGATCCTACCCTGGTGTCTAGTACAACTAGTGATACAATTAATGTTTTAATATGATAATACCCTGGTGTCTAACACAACTAGTGATACAATTAGTGTTTTATTATGATCAAACCCTGGTGTCTAGCACAACAAGTGATACAATTAATGTTTTATTATGATCATACACTGGTGTCTAGCACAACTAATGATACAATTAATGTTTTATTATGATCATACCCTGGTGTCTAGCACAACTAGTGATACAATTAATGTTTTATTATGATCATACCCTGGTGTCTAGCACATCTAGTGATACAATTACTATTTTAATATGATCATACCCGGGTGTCTGGCACAACTAGTGATACAATTAATGTTATATTATGATCCTACCCTGGTGTCTGGCACACCTAGTGATACAATTAATGTTTTATTATGATCATACCCTGGTGTCTGGCACAACTAGTGATACAATTAATATTGTATTATGATCCTACCCGGGTGTCTAGTACAACTAGTGATACAATTAATGTTTTATTATGATCATACCTTAGTGTCTAGGATCATGCCTTAGTGTCTAGCACACCTAGTGATACAATTAATGTTTTATTATGATCATACCCTGGTGTCTGGCACACCTAGTGATACAATTACTATTTTAATATGATCATACCCGGGTGTCTGGCACAACTAGTGATACAATTAATGTTTTATTATGATCATACCCTGGTGTCTAGCACAACTAGTGATACAATTAATGTTTTATTATGATCATACCCTGGTGTCTAGCACAACTAGTGATACAATTAATGTTTTATTATGATCATACCCTGGTGTCTAGCACAACTAGTGATACAATTAATGTTTTATTATGATCATACCCTGGTGTCTAGCACACCTAGTGATACAATTAATGTTTTATTATGATCATACCCTGGTGTCTAGCACACCTAGTGATACAATTAATGTTTTATTATGATCATACCCTGGTGTCTAGCACAACTAGTGATACAATTAATGTTTTATTATGATCATACCCTGGTTTCTAGCACAACTAGTGATACAATTAATGTTTTATTATGATCATACCCTGGTGTCTAGTACAACTAGTGATACAATTAATGTTTATTATGATCCTACACTGGTGTCTAGTACAACTAGTGATACAATTAATGTTTTGTTATGATCATACCTTAGTGTCTAGCAAAACTAGTAATACAATTAATGTTTTATTATGATCATACCCTGGTGTCTAGCACACCTAGTGATACAATTAATGTATTAATATGATCATACACTTGTGTCTAACACAAATAGTGATACAATTAATGTTTATTATGATCCTACCCTGGTGTCTAGTACAACTAGTGATACAATTAATGTTTTATTATGATCATACCCTGGTGTCTAGCACAACTAGTGATACAATTAATGTATAATATGATCATACCTTGTGTCTAACACAAATAGTGATACAATTAATGTTTATTATGATCCTACACTGGTGTCTAGTACAACTAGTGATACAATTAATGTTTTATTATGATCATACCTTAGTGTCTAGCACAACTAGTATACAATTAATGTTTTATTATGATCATAACCTGGTGTCTAGCACAACTAGTGATACAATTAATGTTTTATTATGATCATACCCTGGTGTCTAGCACAACTAGTGATACAATTAATGTTTTATTATGATCATACCCTGGTGTCTGGCACAACTAGTGATACAATTAATGTTTTATTATGATCATACCTTGGTGTCTAGCACACCTAGTGATACAATTAATGTTTTATTATGATCATGCCCTGGTGTCTAGCACAACTAGTGATACAATTAATGTTTTATTATGATCATACCCTGGTGTCTAGCACAACTAGTGATACAATTAATGTTTTATTATGATCATACCCTGGTGTCTAGCACAACTAGTGATACAATTAATGTTTTATTATGATCATACCCTGGTGTCTAGTTCAACTAGTGATACAATTAATGTATTAATATGATCATACACTGGTGTCTAACACAAATAGTGATACAATTAATGTTTATTATGATCCTACCCTGGTGTCTAGTACAACTAGTGATACAATTAATGTTTTATTATGATCATACCTTAGTGTCTAGCATAACTAGTGATACAATTAATGTTTTATTATGATCATACTCTGGTGTCTAGCACACCTAGTGATACAATTAATGTTTTATTATGATCATACCCGGGTGTCTAGCACAACTAGTGATACAATTAATGTTTTATTATGATCATACCCTGGTGTCTAGCACAACTAGTGATACAATTAATGTTTTATTATGATCATACCCTGGTGTCTAGCACAACTAGTGATACAATTAATGTTTTATTATGATCATACCCTGGTGTCTAGCACACCTAGTGATACAATTAATGTTTTATTATGATCATACCCTGGTGTCTAGCACAACTAGTGATACAATTAATGTTTTATTATGATCATACCCTGGTGTCTAGCACACCTAGTGATACAATTAATGTTTTATTATGATCATACCCTGGTGTCTGGCACAACTAGTGATACAATTAATGTTTTATTATGATCATACCCTGGTGTCTAGCACAACTAGTGATACAATTAATGTTTTATTATGATCATACCCTGGTGTCTAGTAAACTAGTGATACAATTAATGTTATTATGATCCTACCTGGTGTCTAGTACAACTAGTGATACAATTAATGTTTTGTTATGATCATACCTGTGTCTAGCAAACTAGTGATACAATTAATGTTTTATTATGATCATACCCTGGTGTCACACCTAGTGATACAATTAATGTTTTATATGATACCGGTGTCTAGCACAAATAGTGATACAATTAATGTTTATTATGATCCTACCCTGGTGTCTAGTACAACTAGTGATACAATTAATGTTTTATTATGATCATACCCTGGTGTCTAGGATCATACCTTGTGTCTACACAATGTGATACAATTAATGTTTATTATATCTCGGTGTCTAGCACAACTAGTGATACAATTAATGTTTTATTATGATCATACCCTGGTGTCTAGCACAACTAGTGATACAATTAATGTTTTATTATGATCATACCCTGGTGTCTAGCACAACTAGTGATACAATTAATGTTTTATTATGATCATACCCTGGTGTCTAGCACACCTAGTGATACAATTAATGTTTTATTATGATCATACACTGGTGTCTAGCACAACTAGTGATACAATTAATGTTTTATTATGATCATACCCTGGTGTCTAGCACAACTAGTGATACAATTAATGTTTTATTATGATCATACCCTGGTGTCTAGCACACCTAGTGATACAATTAATGTTTTATTATGATCATACCCTGGTGTCTAGCACAACTAGTGATACAATTAATGTTTTATTATGATCATACCCTGGTGTCTAGCACAACTAGTGATACAATTAATGTTTTATTATGATCATACCCTGGTGTCTAGCACAACTAGTGATACAATTAATGTTTTATTATGATCATACCCTGGTGTCTAGCACAACTAGTGATACAATTAATGTTTTATTATGATCATACCCTGGTGTCTAGCACACCTAGTGATACAATTAATGTTTTATTATGATCATACCCTGGTGTCTAGCACAACTAGTGATACAATTAATGTTTTATTATGATCATACCCTGGTGTCTAGCACAACTAGTGATACAATTAATGTTTTATTATGATCATACCCTGGTGTCTAGCACAACTAGTGATACAATTAATGTTTTATTATGATCATACCCTGGTGTCTAGCACAACTAGTGATACAATTAATGTTTTAATATGATCATACCCTGGTGTCTAGCACAACTAGTGATACAATTAATGTTTTATTATGATCATACCCTGGGTTCTAGCACAACTAGTGATACAATTAATGTTTTAATATGATCATACCCTGGTGTCTAGTACAACTAGTGATACAATTAATGTTTATTATGATCCTACACTGGTGTCTAGTACAACTAGTGATACAATTAATGTTTTGTTATGATCATACCTTAGTGTCTAGCAAAACTAGTAATACAATTAATGTTTTATTATGATCATACCCTGGTGTCTAGCACACCTAGTGATACAATTAATGTATTAATATGATCATACCCTGGTGTCTAACACAAATAGTGATACAATTAATGTTTATTATGATCCTACACTGGTGTCTAGTACAACTAGTGATACAATTAATGTTTTATTATGATCATACCTTAGTGTCTAGCACAACTAGTAATACAATTAATGTTTTATTATGATCATAACCTGGTGTCTAACACAACTAGTGATACAATTAATGTTTTATTATGATCATACCCTGGTGTCTAGCACACCTAGTGATACAATTAATGTTTTATTATGATCATACCCGGGTGTCTAGCACAACTAGTGATACAATTAATGTATTAATATGATCATACACTTGTGTCTAACACAAATAGTGATACAATTAATGTTTATTATGATCCTACCCTGGTGTCTAGTACAACTAGTGATACAATTAATGTTTTATTATGATCATACCCTGGTGTCTAGTACAACTAGTGATACAATTAATGTTTTATTATGATCATACCCTGGTGTCTAGCACAACTAGTGATACAATTCATGTTTTATTATGATCATACCCTGGTGTCTAGTTCAACTAGTGATACAATTAATGTATTAATATGATCATACACTGGTGTCTAACACAAATAGTGATACAATTAATGTTTATTATGATCCTACCCTGGTGTCTAGTACAACTAGTGATACAATTAATGTTTTATTATGATCATACCTTAGTGTCTAGCATAACTAGTAATACAATTAATGTTTTATTATGATCATACTCTGGTGTCTAGCACACCTAGTGATACAATTAATGTTTTATTATGATCATACCCGGGTGTCTAGCACAACTAGTGATACAATTAATGTTTTATTATGATCATACCCTGGTGTCTAGCACACCTAGTGATACAATTAATGTTTTATTATGATCATACCCTGGTGTCTAGCACAACTAGTGATACAATTAATGTTTTATTATGATCATACCCTGGTGTCTAGCACACCTAGTGATACAATTAATGTTTTATTATGATCATACCCTGGTGTCTAGCACACCTAGTGATACAATTAATGTTTTTTATGATCATACCCTGGTGTCTAGCACACCTAGTGATACAATTAATGTTTTATTATGATCATACCCTGGTGTCTAGCACAACTAGTGATACAATTAATGTTTTATTATGATCATACCCTGGTGTCTAGCACAACTAGTGATACAATTAATGTTTTAATGATCATACCCTGGTGTCTAGCACAACTAGTGATACAATTAATGTTTTATTATGATCATACCCTGGTGTCTAGCACAACTAGTGATACAATTAATGTTTTATTATGATCATACCCTGGTGTCTAGCACAACTAGTGATACAATTAATGTTTTATTATGATCATACCCTGGTGTCTAGCACAACTAGTGATACAATTAATGTTTTATTATGATCATACCCTGGTGTCTAGCACAACTAGTGATACAATTAATGTTTTATTATGATCATACCCTGGTGTCTAGCACAACTAGTGATACAATTAATGTTTTATTATGATCATACCCTGGTGTCTAGCACAACTAGTGATACAATTAATGTTTTATTATGATCATACCCTGGTGTCTAGCACAACTAGTGATACAATTAATGTTTTATTATGATCATACCCTGGTGTCTAGCACAACTAGTGATACAATTAATGTTTTATTATGATCATACCCTGGTGTCTAGCACAACTAGTGATACAATTAATGTTTTATTATGATCATACCCTGGTGTCTAGCACAACTAGTGATACAATTAATGTTTTATTATGATCATACCCTGGTGTCTAGCACAACTAGTGATACAATTAATGTTTTATTATGATCATACCCTGGTGTCTAGCACAACTAGTGATACAATTAATGTTTTATTATGATCATACCCTGGTGTCTAGCACAACTAGTGATACAATTAATGTTTTATTATGATCATACCCTGGTGTCTAGCACAACTAGTGATACAATTAATGTTTATTATGATCATACCCTGGTGTCTAGTACAACTAGTGATACAATTAATGTTTTATTATGATCATACCTTAGTGTCTAGCACAACTAGTAATACAATTAATGTTTTATTATGATCATACCCTGGTGTCTAGCACAACTAGTGATACAATTAATGTTTTATTATGATCATACCCTGGGTTCTAGCACAACTAGTGATACAATTAATGTTTTAATATGATCATACCCTGGTGTCTAGCACAACTAGTGATACAATTAATGTTTATTATGATCATACCCTGGTGTCTAGTACAACTAGTGATACAATTAATGTTTTATTATGATCATACCCTGGTGTCTAGCACAACTAGTGATACAATTAATGTTTATTATGATCATACCCTGGTGTCTAGCACAACTAGTGATACAATTAATGTTTTATTATGATCATACCCTGGTGTCTAGCACAACTAGTGATACAATTAATGTTTATTATGATCATACCCTGGTGTCTAGTACAACTAGTGATACAATTAATGTTTTATTATGATCATACCCTGGTGTCTAGCACAACTAGTGATACAATTAATGTTTTATTATGATCATACCCTGGTGTCTAGCACAACTAGTGATACAATTAATGTTTTATTATGATCATACCCTGGTGTCTAGCACAACTAGTGATACAATTAATGTTTTATTATGATCATACCCTGGTGTCTAGCACAACTAGTGATACAATTAATGTTTTATTATGATCATACCCTGGTGTCTAGCACAACTAGTGATACAATTAATGTTTTATTATGATCATACCCTGGTGTCTAGCACAACTAGTGATACAATTAATGTTTATTATGATCATACCCTGGTGTCTAGCACAACTAGTGATACAATTAATGTTTTATTATGATCATACCCTGGTGTCTAGCACAACTAGTGATACAATTAATGTTTTATTATGATCATACCCTGGTGTCTAGTACAACTAGTGATACAATTAATGTATTAATATGATCATACACTGGTGTCTAACACAAATAGTGATACAATTAATGTTTATTATGATCCTACCCTGGTGTCTAGTACAACTAGTGATACAATTAATGTTTTATTATGATCATACCTTAGTGTCTAGCACAACTAGTGATACAATTAATGTTTTATTATGATCATACCCTGGTGTCTAGCACACCTAGTGATACAATTAATGTTTTATTATGATATACCCTGGTGTCTAGCACAACTAGTGATACAATTAATGTTTTATTATGATCATACCCTGGTGTCTAGCACACCTAGTGATACAATTAATGTTTTATTATATCATACCCTGGTGTCTAGCACAACTAGTGATACAATTAATGTTTTATTATGATCATACCCTGGTGTCTAGCACACCTAGTGATACAATTAATGTTTTATTATGATCATACCCTGGTGTCTAGCACACCTAGTGATACAATTAATGTTTTATTATGATCATACCCTGGTGTCTAGCACACCTAGTGATACAATTAATGTTTTATTATGATCATACCCTGGTGTCTAGCACAACTAGTGATACAATTAATGTTTTATTATGATCATACCCTGGTGTCTAGCACAACTAGTGATACAATTAATGTTTTAATATGATCATACCCTGGTGTCTAGTACAACTAGTGATACAATTAATGTTTATTATGATCCTACACTGGTGTCTAGTACAACTAGTGATACAATTAATGTTTTATTATGATCATACCTTAGTGTCTAGCACAACTAGTAATACAATTAATGTTTTATTATGATCATACCCTGGTGTCTAGCACAACTAGTGATACAATTAATGTATTAATATGATCATACACTTGTGTCTAACACAAATAGTGATACAATTAATGTTTATTATGATCCTACCCTGGTGTCTAGTACAACTAGTGATACAATTAATGTTTTATTATGATCATACCCTGGTGTCTAGTACAACTAGTGATACAATTAATGTATTAATATGATCATACCCTGGTGTCTAACACAAATAGTGATACAATTAATGTTTATTATGATCCTACCCTGGTGTCTAGTACAACTAGTGATACAATTAATGTTTTATTATGATCATACCTTAGTGTCTAGCACAACTAGTAATACAATTAATGTTTTATTATGATCATACCCTGGTGTCTAGCACAACTAGTGATACAATTAATGTTTTATTATGATCATACCCTGGTGTCTAGCACACCTAGTGATACAATTAATGTTTTATTATGATCATACCCTGGTGTCTAGCACAACTAGTGATACAATTAATGTTTTATTATGATCATACCCTGGTGTCTAGCACAACTAGTGATACAATTAATGTTTTATTATGATCATACCCTGGTGTCTAGCACAACTAGTGATACAATTAATGTTTTATTATGATCATACCCTGGTGTCTAGCACAACTAGTGATACAATTAATGTTTTATTATGATCATACCCTGGTGTCTAGCACACCTAGTGATACAATTAATGTTTTATTATGATCATACCCTGGTGTCTAGCACACCTAGTGATACAATTAATGTTTTATTATGATCATACCCTGGTGTCTAGCACAACTAGTGATACAATTAATGTTTTATTATGATCATACCTTGGTGTCTAGCACAACTAGTGATACAATTAATGTTTTATTATGATCATACCCTGGTGTCTAGCACAACTAGTGATACAATTAATGTTTTATTATGATCATACCCTGGTGTCTAGCACAACTAGTGATACAATTAATGTTTTATTATGATCATACCCTGGTGTCTAGCACAACTAGTGATACAATTAAT
>CM026404.1:38651299-38676403 GCA_014843695.1 Archivesica marissinica | reverse complement strand
GAGTTGTGCATGCACGTCCTTTAGGTTGTTCCATAAACACAGCCAATTACAGACAAGAGTTGTGCATGCACGTCCTTTAGGTTGTTCCATAAACACAGCCAATTACAGACAAGAGTTGTGCATGCACGTCCTTTAGGTTGTTCCATAAACACAGCCAATTACAGACAAGAGTTGTGCATGCACGTCCTTTAGGTTGTTCCATAAACACAGCCAATTACAGACAAGAGTTGTGCATGCACGTCCTTTAGGTTGTTCCATAAACACAGCCAATTACAGACAAGAGTTGTGCATGCACGTCCTTTAGGTTGTTCCATAAACACAGCCAATTACAGACAAGAGTTGTGCATGCACGTCCTTTAGGTTGTTCCATAAACACAGCCAATTACAGACAAGAGTTGTGCATGCACGTCCTTTAGGTTGTTCCATAAACACAGCCAATTACAGACAAGAGTTGTGCATGCACATCCTTTAGGTTGTTCCATAAACACAGCCAATTACAGACAAGAGTTGTGCGTGCACATCCTTTAGGTTGTTCCATAAACACAGCCAATTACAGACAAGAGTTGTGCATGCACGTCCTTTAGGTTGTTCCATAAACACAGCCAATTACAGACACGAGTTGTGCACGGTACATCCTTTAGGTTGTTCCATAAGCACAGCCAATTACAGACAAGAGTTGTGCATGCACGTCCTTTAGGTTGTTCCATAAACACAGCCAATTACAGACAAGAGTTGTGCACTGTACGTCCTTTAGGTTGTTCCATAAACACAGCCAATTACAGACAAGAGTTGTGCACTGTACGTCCTTTAGGTTGTTCCATAAACACAGCCAATTACAGACAAGAGTTGTGCATGCACGTCCTTTAGGTTGTTCCATAAACACAGCCAATTACAGACAAGAGTTGTGCATCCACGTCCTTTAGGTTGTTCCATAAACACAGCCAATTACAGACAAGAGTTGTGCATGCACATCCTTTAGGTTGTTCCATAAACACAGCCAATTACAGACAACAGTTGTGCATGCACATCCTTTAGGTTGTTCCATAAACACAGCCAATTACAGACACGAGTTGTGCATGCACGTCCTTTAGGTTGTTCCATAAACACAGCCAATTACAGACAAGAGTTGTACATGCACATCCTTTAGGTTGTTCCATAAACACAGGCAATTACAGACAAGAGTTGTGCATCCATGTCCTTTAGGTTGTTCCATAAACACAGCCAATTACAGACAAGAGTTGTGCATCCACGTCCTTTAGGTTGTTCCATAAACACAGCCGATTACAGACAAGAGTTGTGCATGCACATCCTTTAGGTTGTTCCATAAACACAGCCAATTACAGACAAGAGTTGTGCATGCACATCCTTTAAGTTTTTCCATAAACACAGCCAATTACAGACAAGAGTTGTGCATGCACGTCCTTTAGGTTGTTCCATAAACACAGCCAATTACAGACAAGAGTTGTACATGGCACGTCCTTTAGGTTGTTCCATAAACACAGCCAATTACAGACAAGAGTTGTGCATGCACGTCCTTTAGGTTGTTCCATAAACACAGACAAGAGTTGTGCATGCACATCCTTTAGGTTGTTCCATAAACACAGCCAATTACAGACAAGAGTTGTGCATGCACATCCTTTAGGTTGTTCCATAAACACAGCCAATTACAGACAAGAGTTGTGCATGCACGTCCTTTAGGTTGTTCCATAAACACAGCCAATTACAGACAAGAGTTGTACATGCACGTCCTTTAGGTTGTTCCATAAACACAGCCAATTACAGACAAGAGTTGTACATGGCACGTCCTTTAGGTTGTTCCATAAACACAGCCAATTACAGACAAGAGTTGTGCATGCACGTCCTTTAGGTTGTTCCATAAACACAGACAAGAGTTGTGCATGCACATCCTTTAGGTTGTTCCATAAACACAGCCAATTACAGACAAGAGTTGTGCATGCACATCCTTTAGGTTGTTCCATAAACACAGCCAATTACAGACAAGAGTTGTGCATGCACGTCCTTTAGGTTGTTCCATAAACACAGCCAATTACAGACAAGAGTTGTACATGCACGTCCTTTAGGTTGTTCCATAAACACAGCCAATTACAGACAAGAGTTGTACATGGCACGTCCTTTAGGTTGTTCCATAAACACAGCCAATTACAGACAAGAGTTGTGCATGCACGTCCTTTATGTTGAGCTGCTTTTGGAAGTTAAATTTGATAATTATGTGTGACTTAATTGTCACCTGGAAATAGCAATTAAATATTTGTTGTTGTTTACAGTGTTTGAAGGGGACGAAGTAACGTACACTTTCTCTGCCAAGACCGAAGAAGATCGTGATGGCTGGATCCAGGCGCTACATGTTGCAAGCTACGAGTGCCTTAAGATGCAGCTACAGAGCCTGAGAGAACAGGTTCAAGCCAAGACTGGCAAGGACCCACTCATACACATGTTGCCATCAGACACAGGGATGGAATTTGAAACTCAGGCTGGTGGTTCTGCTGATGAGCCTGGCATGGAGATCAGTATAGGTGAGCTTTTATGCATTTAGTAGTCCCCTCCTCCCTAATCAACTACCTTTTGCAGCTGTCCGATTAGCGTTGTGGTTAGCGCGCTCGCTTCTCACCAATGCAACACGGGTTCGATCCTCGAACCAGGAAGTATGTGAGATGGTATGGTGGTCGCCAGATCGGACAGGTGAGTTTTCTCCGGGTACTCCGGTTTCCTTCCACATGAATGACCACATTTACACTTTCATCCGCGCCAACGAGAGTGATTAATATAAGTTGTTAAAACTAGCTTTGCACTCGTTTTTTTAAACTACCTTTTGCCAACCATTTATGCCATAGATAGTTGTATGTAATCTTTTATCAAGTGAAGATGTTATTGATTTAGGCTCTTGTAGAAATCTCTGATTTAACTGATTCCATCATGAATGAAGTTTCGAGAAAGATTTGTCTGAAGTTTGATAAACTTGTTTTGCAATCGGGTAGAGTTAAATATAATGTGGAAGTCATGGTAGAGAGTGGTAACGTGTTCGCTTCAGGTGTGAAAGGCCCTGAGTTTGTGCTCAGCTGTAGCCGTTACAATTGTGCCATTAGGCAATGCACTTAAATTCCACACTGCCTCATCTCTCCCTCACGGTGATGGATTCCATCAGAGTGAAGTCTCAAGAGCGATTTAACTAACGTAGTAAGAACTTGTTACGCAATCGAGTTAAGGTAAATCTGTATAAAATAAGTTAAATTTGTATAAAACGTTAATTCCACAGCCATTGAAGATTTGCCTAACGACATTACCGGTTTACCACCAAACCCATTTGTTGTCATCTATATCATCATACCACCACAACAACAGAACTGGTTACAGCATAGCCACACAGAGATGGTCGAGGTATACAGTACAATTGTTCTATCACGGTTATGTGAACTCAATCCACTACACAGGCACAAGACAAAAAAAAGAATTTTCCATATGGTCATACAGGGTTCATTCTAGGTCAGAATTTTTGGGAGAAGTCAGAAAGTGCATGATCACTTCCTTAAATGGTGTTCTTTAATATACTTCTGCAAAATAGGGTTAAAATGAACAGTACAACCATTAAATACAACATTTGAATAGAAGGAGTGCTTTATAATGGGCCAGTGTATCTTACTAGACAAAATTTTGTTTGAAAATTGTAAAAACCAATTTTTAAAAACAAAATTTATAGGGAGAAGTTGGGCCCCCCAGAGGGCGAAGTCAGGGTCCCTAGGGCGACAATTTCGCCCACATCGCCCTCTAGAATGATCCCTGTCATATAGTAGGTAATGTAAACACAGGGCAAAAACAAAGATTTGTGTCTTGTGCCTGTGACTCCATCCATGGCATTTGTAACCATTGATTTATTTGCGCACTGTTTACTTTCCTTGTAATTCATGAAAGAACTCCCTCAAAAAGTCAAGGTTTTGCTAATATTTTATAATTGATTGTTGTCTACATATCTGATTGCAAATTCAGGTGTCCACGCACTCAAATTCAAGGTTATGTGGAAACAATTGCACGCATGAAAACCCCCCAAAAATACTTTCTTCTCATTTGTATATCTTTCAACAGTAGTCCCACATTGTGGATGAACTGCACTGTTCTCTCCAGCTCATGCAGGGATCCATACAGGTTTGTCTGAAGTGGGATTTCTCTAGGCCAGTAGTGGTTAGTGGAAGTAGTGATAGCCGTGAAGTAGTAGGGATCCATACTGAAGTGGGGTTTCTCTAGGCCAGTAGTGGTTAGTGGAAGCCTTGATAGCCGTGAAGTAGTAGAGATCCATACTGAAGTGGGGTTTCTCAAGGCCAGTAGTGGTTAGTGGAAGCCTTGATAGCTGTGAAGTAGTAGGAATCCATACTGAAGTGGGGTTTCTCAAGGCCAGTAGTGGTTAGTGGAAGCCTTGATAGCCGTGAAGTAGTAGGGATCCATACTGAAGTGGGGTTTCTCTAGGCCAGTAGTGGTTAGTGGAAGCAGTGATAGCCGTGAAGTAGTAGAGATCCATACTGAAGTGGGGTTTCTCTAGGCCAGTAGTGGTTAGTGGAAGCCTTGATAGCCGTGAAGTAGTAGGGATCCATACTGAAGTGGTGTTTCTCTAGGCCAGTAGTGGTTAGTGGAAGCCTTGATAGCCGTGAAGTAGTAGGGATCCATACTGAAGTGGGGTTTCTCTAGGCCAGTAGTGGTTAGTGGAAGCAGTGATAGCCGTGAAGTAGTAGGGATCCATACTGAAGTGGGGTTTCTCTAGGCCAGTAGTGGTTAGTGGAAGCACTGATAGCCGTGAAGTAGTAGGGATCCATACTGAAGTGGGGTTTCTCTAGGCCAGTAGTGGTTAGTGGAAGCAGAGATAGCCGTGTCATGATGTGATAATGTCATTTCATACAAAAAATATACGTGTATAGTGTATATTTGAACATTTTGTAGTCCTTTGTCAAAATGCCTTAAAGCAACACTACATCAGTGAAAACGCAAATTTCTACAGAATGTAATTTCCTATTATATGGTATATTTTTTCCCCAAATATTTGCCTCAAAAACTGAGTATTTCAACTACTGAACAAACGTCGTATACACGGTTTGTTGACAAAACAAAATAGTGTTGACATCCAGGCGGGATACAACATGTGTATCTTGAATAATTTGATTTATGGTACAGATTTATATCTCACATTTGTGCCTATGCATATTTATTTGTAGACTAATTAAGAAATAATAAGTATCAACCGAAGGCCTGCGTGATATTTTTCTACGCATATGAACGACAAACGACGGTTATTCTGCGATATACCACGGTTGATACTTATTATTTCGATTCTAACACGACTTACTTCTAATAATTTTAGACGAGAATCAAAGGAGTATTTTCTTCAAACGCCGTGGTACTCTGCTGCATTTGGCTTTCGAAATTTCCTCCCGCATAAGGGGTGATGACGTTATATTTTATGGAAAATATCAAAATAGTGCATAAATGAACAAAAGTTGTAACTGATCAATAATTTTATTTATTTTGTCAAATAAAACTGTACAGAATAGTAACTGAAATGTTACTTAACAGAAAAACAAGACGAACAAGAGATTATCTGATTCTAAAAATAGCTCACTTCCGCGAATTCCCACGGTAGTATTTACAAACATCACTTGACTTTTGATTCAATGTTAGTGTTTGAATGTATTCAGAAGAATTTGTAGTAGCAATGTATGTATACATTAACAAATGCATTTTTTGGCTTTTTGCGATGTAATGTCGCTTTAAATAGGAGCAGCATAGAAAATGATTATAATGGTAAAGTAAATAGCATGGATCCACCTGTTATTGTTTTCAGTAAAGAGTAGTCAATTCATATTAAGTAGTCATATACAATCAAACCTGCCTTAAACAGCCAGTCAAGGGAATCACAGAAAGTGGCTACTTAGCACAGATTGCTGCTTAATAGAGTGGAAAATGTATAATAAACACTATATTGGTAATCTGGAAACTGGCTGCTTAATACAGGTTAGATGCTTAAGCGACATTACATCGCAACAAGTCTTCAAACTCTCAAAATGAAAGTATGATTGTCTGTAATTGACGTGTATTATAGAGTGGATACTAAGCATGTGATACTGTTGTTTAGAGATAACTTAAATCAGATTAGTCTACAAATATATATGTATAGGTACAAATGTGAGATATAACAGTAAATATGTACCATAAATATTGTTATTTGGGATACAGGTGTTGTTCATGTATGTTGACCTATTTACATTATTTTGTTATGTAAGCAAACGTCGTATACGAAGTTTGTTTGTTTGTTGAAATACTCAGATTTGTTGAAAATATTTGAAAAACATTATACCATATAATAGGAAATTACATTCTGTAGAATTTTGCTTTTTCATCGATGTAGTGTCGCTTTAATAGAGATGAACACTGACACAGGTTTGACTGTATACAACATATTGGGATTAATAAATTATGTACTTTTGCTTATTCTATATTACAGAAAAATAACAACCCACATTTTTTGAAGACGGTTGGTTTTGGAGACTGTTTTATTATGATCATACCTGGGGTCTAGCACAACTGTGATACAATTAAGGTATTATGATCAACCCTGGTGTCTAGTACACCCAGTGATACAATTAATGTTTTATTATGATCATACCGGGTGTCTAGCACAACTAGTGATACAATAATATTTTAATATGATCCTACCCTGGTGTCTAGCACACCTTGTGATACAATTAATGTTTTATTATGATCATACCCGCCCTACCCTGGTGTCTAGCACACCTAGTGATACAATTAATGTTTTATTATGATCATACCCTGGTGTCTAGCACACCTAGTGATACAATTAATGTTTTATTATGATCATACCTTAGTGTCTAGGATCATGCCTTAGTGTCTAGCACACCTAGTGATACAATTAATGTTTATTATGATCATACCCTGGTGTCTAGCACAACTAGTGATACAATTAATGTTTTATTATGATCATACCCTGGTGTCTAGCACAACTAGTGATACAATTAATGTTTTATTATGATCATACCCTGGTGTCTAGCACAACTAGTGATACAATTAATGTTTTATTATGATCATACCCTGGTGTCTAGTACAACTAGTGATACAATTAATGTTTTATTATGATCATACCCTGGTGTCTAGCACAACTAGTGATACAATTAATGTTTTATTATGATCCTACCCTGGTGTCTAGCACAACTTGTGATACAATTAATGTTTTATTATGATCATACCCGGGTGTCTAGCACAACTAGTGATACAATTAATGTTTTATTATGATCCTACCCTGGTGTCTAGCACACCTAGTGATACAATTAATGTTTTATTATGATCATACCCTGGTGTCTAGCACACCTAGTGATACAATTAATGTTTTATTATGATCATACCCTGGTGTCTAGCACAACTAGTGATACAATTAATGTTTTATTATGATCATACCCTGGTGTCTAACACAACTAGTGATAATATAAATGTTCTAATATGATCTTACCATTTATCCAACGGGATGCTCTTCGCTGGACACCTTCATTTTCGTCTATCAGTGTTTGGATATGGGGCGACCAAATCTCTGAGCCATTTCCAGCTGGGCTCTCACCAGAAACCCTAATGTTTGGTTAGCATTCTTTGTTGACCTATTGGAGTCTTCTTGGATTCTGCTTTTAATTTTAGTATTTACTGTGCAATACAGCAAGGATATGATACGTATATTTACTGTGCAATACAGCAAGGATTATGATACACATATTTCTACTGTGCAATACAGCAAGGATTATGATACGTACATATTTCTACTGTGCAATACAGCAAGGATTATGATACGTACATATTTCTACTGTGCAATACAGCAAGGATTATGATACGTACATATTTCTACTGTGCAATACAGCAAGGATTATGATACGTACATATTTCTACTGTGCAATACAGCAAGGATTATGATAGCGTACATATTTCTACTGTGCAATACAGCAAGGATTATGATACGTACATATTTCTACTGTGCAATACAGCAAGGATTATGATAGCGTACATATTTCTACTGTGCAATACAGCAAGGATTATGATACGTACATATTCCTACTGTGCAATACAGCAAGGATTATGATAGCGTACATATTTCTACTGTGCAATACAGCAAGGATTATGATAGCGTACATATTTTGATTATAAAAATTAAATAAGAATTATGAAATCCATGAAAAGATGTTGCAATATGAAGTTAAACAAATTTATATTCATATAAGTATGGAATTGTACACGAATTGTGTGCGCATTTTAAATGTCTATATATATTCACATGTGCACGCGCGTTCTTTCCATCCATTAGAATTTACTAATTAAAACGGCCATTTTATCTGTCGATACGAAAATTTAAATCCGATTTTAGACTATTTCCGATGGTGTGTTATTACATTTATTCAATTGGCATGTATTTTATTTGCCGAAAAATGCTTATACTGTATGGTAATATTGTTGATTTTATTCAACTATCAAATATCTGGCTCATAAAGAAGGCTTTCATCTCGTTAAGAAGCTCTTCACTATTCTCCCACAATTCATTTTCTGGTACAAAGATTATAATTTAGATAACATATTGACACTCGATTAAAGCACGCTAATAATTATTCCTTAAATCAGCAAAGTAGTATTTTCATGTAAATTTGGTTCCAACTTACGGGATTAGTCTCCTCTGGCACCAAGTTTTACACTTTTGCACTAAATTGTCAATAAACCCAACTGACTGGCACAGTAATAAACACATTATAATTATAGATATATTAACCGCTACGGAGCTTCTTAAAATTACAACAGGTGCGTGTCAAACAAATAGATATGAAATTTCCATGGTTTGTTTCTAGAAAAATGATTTTGCTACACAGTACGCTCTTACTTGAGTTGATGCGTGTGTCTATCAATAGACCAATACTGCAGCAATTCAACCCTCAGCCTATATATCGCAAATGGCGGGAGCTACATCTCCGACATATTTTCTCAAACACTGCTAGCAAAGCATGCAAAACTTGTTGGGAAATAAATCAAGAACGCAAAGTGTGATTACTTATGAATTTATTATGAGAGGGGGTCGTAAAACTGTTAGAAATTAATGAGAGGGTGTCGGAAAAGTGTTAGGACATGGGGTGTCCTCACTGTCAATTTCGGCCTGGACCGATTTGGTTTTGAAAATGTTAGAAGGCCTTATATTAGTTATTGTTGTCGTATGCAAATTTCAGACATCTTTCATTGGCAGAAGCCGGAATTACGGCATATATTTTTAGATGGACTTTGCCCACTCCGATCGTATTTGACAGGCAGATTAGGATAATTACCTTTAAAATGTTAGATGATGCTTGACCACTCATCGTTCCCGGGTTGACTTGCTAGGCATTTTCACCAAGAGTCAAACAAGTGTCTTTAGTGATTTTCATGCATCAAAACCCAGGATCTCGGGTCAAATGAATGCCCAGAATTCCATAACTAGCGATCATTTGGACATTTTTGTTTCTGCATCATTAATGTAATCAACATTATGTTTGCCTTGGCATAATCTACACACATTTATATATTAGAACTTATCTATAACCTTAACTTACTGCTTTATTTCAGAAATCTGTGCTATGGCAGAGAACAGCGGTAACTGTCTGGCTTACATCAGGAACTGGCGTTATGACAGTCTTATGGGTCAGTGCATACAATTCACATACGGTGGATGTGGTGGCAATGGAAATAACTTCCAAAGCCAAGAGGAATGTGAACAATTTTGTACTAGAGAAGGTAAGTATGTCACCATTTGTTCACCATATTCAAGGTTATTCTGTAAATCTGTAGTCACGGGGCCAGTGGCTATATTTGCTACACTAAGAAATGTCATATGGTAGAAGCCTCATTAAAATTGGCAAATTTCAAAAAGGTTTTGAAAATGTAATGGAAGCATTGACATTTCAATTGAATTTTTTTGAATTTATACAAATTTATTTTAGCTCGATTGCGAAACAAGTTATTTCAACTTATATTAATCACTCTTGAGACCTCATTCCTGATGGAATCCATCGCCACGAGGGAGAGAGAAGAGGCAATGTGGAATTTAAATTCAATTGAAGAATGAATACCTTTAAAGCGTGGCTGCTTATCATAAATATGTGTGATGTACATGTACGTGAAAAAAAGCTGATCCATCGGATATAGAAACTTTTGTCATACACAATGAAGTAGATCATGAGCTGCTTATAGACCAGAGGCAATTCCAGGATTTCGGGTTAGGGGGAGTGCAAAGTTGGGAGACTCTGCTTTCTGGTGTGTCTTAGTTGTCATAGGAAAATGGCTCGTTCATAATACTTTTCAGTTGTGTCTATTGGAACATTATTTATTAAGCGCTGGCGTCCACACCTTCTTCTGTAAACCGATCCCTGCAGTTTGGGCCATTTTTCAAATACTTGCTAGTAATCGTTATTTGTAGCTGCAGATAAAGAGTTTTTAGCATGTGTTACCATTTCATATGCCTGATATTGAGATGCCCTGCAGGTTTGCTACTTATACCACTAACAATGTAGCGAACATGTGCAAAATTGTCTGGAAACAAGTAAACAAAGTAGAGTCTGTAATTTTCTTATGCACCACTGACAGCTTTAGTATCCCAAGTTTCAACTTGCACAATTGCTTCAAGACACTCTGCTATTGGTTCATACATAGTTTGAAAATCACTTAAAAAGACATGAAATTTCAATTTGGGGATTTTATGTTATTTTGAGTGTGTTTAATTTGCCTCAGAAATCGTTTGCTTCAAGCATCTACTTCTCTTTGGTGAAGAACAACCCAAGCTTTACATGGATTTCCTTTACATTACAACATTTTCACAATGCAAGATTACGGTCATGGCTTGAACAGTAATCGTATTGTGCATTTGGAGCCAAAAGACATAGATAGAGTAGTGTTACATAGATAGAGTAGTTACATAGATAGAGTAGTGTTACATAGATAGAGTAGTTACATAGATAGAGTAGTTACATAGGTAGAGTAGTTACATAGATAGAGTAGTTACATAGATATAGTAGTTACATAGATAGAGTAGTGTTACATAGATAGAGTAGTTACATAGATAGAGTAGTTACATAGATAGAGTAGTGTTACATAGATAGAGTAGTGTTACATAGATAGAGTAGTTACATAGATAGAGTAGTGTTACATAGATAGAGTAGTTACATAGATAGAGTAGTTACATAGATAGAGTAGTTTACATAGATAGAGTAGTTACATAGATAGAGTAGTTACATAGATAGAGTAGTTACATAGATAGAGTAGTGTTACATAGATAGAGTAGTGTTACATAGATAGAGTAGTTACATAGATAGAGTAGTTACATAGATAGAGTAGTTACATAGATAGAGTAGTTACATAGATAGAGTAGTTACATAGATAGAGTAGTTACATAGATAGAGTAGTTACATAGATAGAGTAGTTACATAGATAGAGTAGTTACATAGATAGAGTAGTGTTACATAGATAGAGTAGTGTTACATAGATAGAGTAGTGTTACATAGATAGAGTAGTGTTACATAGATAGAGTAGTGTTACATAGATAGAGTAGTGTTACATAGATAGAGTAGTGTTACATAGATAGAGTAGTGTTACATAGATAGAGTAGTTACATAGATAGAGTAGTTACATAGATAGAGTAGTGTTACATAGATAGAGTAGTTACATAGATAGAGTAGTTACATAGATAGAGTAGTGTTACATAGATAGAGTAGTTACATAGGTAGAGTAGTTACATAGATAGAGTAGTTACATAGATAGAGTAGTTACATAGATAGAGTAGTTACATATATAGAGTAGTTACATAGATAGAGTAGTTACATAGATAGAGTAGTTACATAGATAGAGTAGTTACATAGATAGAGTAGTGTTACATAGATAGAGTAGTGTTACATAGATAGAGTAGTTACATAGATAGAGTAGTGTTACATAGATAGAGTAGTTACATAGATAGAGTAGTTACATAGATAGAGTAGTTACATAGATAGAGTAGTGTTACATAGATAGAGTAGTGTTACATAGATAGAGTAGTTACATAGATAGAGTAGTTACATAGATAGAGTAGTTACATAGATAGAGTAGTTACATAGATAGAGTAGTGTTACATAGATAGAGTAGTTACATAGATAGAGTAGTGTTACATAGATAGAGTAGTTACATAGATAGAGTAGTTACATAGGTAGAGTAGTGTTACATAGATAGAGTAGTTACATAGATAGAGTAGTTACATAGATAGAGTAGATACATATATAGAGTAGTTACATAGATAGAGTAGTTAAATAGATAGAGTAGTGTTACATAGATAGAGTAGTTACATAGATAGAGTAGTGTTACATAGATAGAGTAGTGTTACATAGATAGAGTAGTTACATAGATAGAGTAGTGTTACATAGATAGAGTAGTTACATAGATAGAGTAGTTACATAGATAGAGTAGTTACATAGGTAGAGTAGTGTTACATAGATAGAGTAGTGTTACATAGATAGAGTAGTTACATAGATAGAGTAGAGTTACATAGATAGAGTAGTTACATAGATAGAGTAGTTACATAGATAGAGTAGTGTTACATAGATAGAGTAGTTACATAGATAGAGTAGTGTTACATAGATAGAGTAGTTACATAGATAGAGTAGTTACATAGGTAGAGTAGTGTTACATAGATAGAGTAGTGTTACATAGATAGAGTAGTTACATAGATAGAGTAGTTACATAGATAGAGTAGTGTTACATAGATAGAGTAGTGTTACATAGATAGAGTAGTGTTACATAGATAGAGTAGTGTTACATAGATAGAGTAGTTACATAGATAGAGTAGTTACATAGATAGAGTAGTTACATAGATAGAGTAGTTACATAGATAGAGTAGTTACATAGATAGAGTAGTGTTACATAGATAGAGTAGTGTTACATATATAGAGTAGTGTTACATAGGTAGAGTAGTTACATAGATAGAGTAGTTACATAGATAGAGTAGTGTTACATAGATAGAGTAGTTACATAGATAGAGTAGTTACATAGATAGAGTAGTTACATAGATAGAGTAGTTACATAGATAGAGTAGTTACATAGATAGAGTAGTTACATAGATAGAGTAGTTACATATAGTATGGTGGATTTGAGAAAAATGTGAATGTTAGGGGCATTTTTGGGTAAAAGTTGGAAACCAGACTTTTCAACATAATTCAGGCATGCCGAATCCGATAAACCCGGTTACCAATTGAAATTTTGAGTTTTTGACCACCTAATTTGCATAAACAAAATGGCCACCAAATGGCAAATGTTGGACCATTCCTCTGCGATATCTCTGTAACCGGGCAAGCTATAATGACAAATCAAGTGTCTATACCTATGTTTTGAAGGGCAGAGAATATGATTAAGACATTTCTGAGGTCATTGGTAGTGAACAATACTCATGAATATGCAAGTTAGTGGCCGCCATTACAGAAAAGTCTGTTTCGACCAATATCTCCGTAACCAGAAATGCAATATTGACAAACCAAGTGTCTATACCTGTTTTGAAGGGCAGATAATGTTTGTTCGACTAGGCCATATTCATGCAACGAGATTGGTCATCAGTCTCTTGCTCACATGCACACATTGCTGTGCATCGTAAGTTGTATTTTCGGCATTTGCACCGGTGTGTCTTGCATTGTTTCTTGCATGAACATGAAATCACTTCCATACAACTTTCAGGGATGGGACTCAATGACATTAGTTTGGGCTATAGTCCTGTATCAGTACGTTCCCATCCCATGTCCACCGGGGGCTGGAAGCTCAGGTACAGCACCGTGAGCATTTCTCCAAACCATTGTTTGATAGTGTGCTCGCATCACACGATAGCGGAAAGCATCACTCGTTGGGGGCATCGCTTCAGGTTTCCCTGTCTTAGAGAATAGTATATGCCGTGCCGTATCAATAGAGTCTGTTTTTTGCACATTGTATACTCTGCAAAGAAATGTTTCTGAAGATCGAATGGTCTACTCTGTGAGTTCAGCGATTCCTAAGTCCTTGAGCAACTGATGGTGCTCTTTAAAGACTTCCCATGTGGTCCTTTTCGTGTGATTTGCGATGTATGATGTGGTGTCACACCCAGTTAATGCATGAAATGGCAAAAGATTTGTATCTGAATCTCTTGGCAGGTTACTGAAAACTGCATCAATGGGTATATATCGCCGTTTCTTGGCAGTACCAGACAACATCCAGAGACGTTCACACTGAACACGTGGGAAATTGGAAACCAAAAGCATGAGAACATCAGTGTCCCTTGATGACACAACAACTGTGTTAAACTGACTCTGCACAACATGTAACACCAACCTAGTGTCAGCTTCTTCGTGTGTGGCTTTCAGCTGAGTCAAATCGGTTGTTGTCTTTGAAGACCTAACTTCAAGTTCCTCCCTGAATCCCCCTGCAGCTACTATCTCCTTATCATCTGGTGCCTGAAGACACAATTCCCCAGACAAGAAATGTGCAAGATCAACTTTATTATCAGGAAGCGACAGAAAGTTTGTCCAGTGTTTTGGAAGCGGCACATCACGATTTTCAACAAGCCGTCTGATTGGGCGAGCTGCTTTCGTGCGTCGTGTCCTGGTAGCACCCTTGATTGTCTCTTCTCTGTACCTGTTGAACACAACGTCTATTCGTTGATAGTTAAAACCTGCCTTCAGTACTGCTCTTACGTATGTGTCGGCCAAGTCCCCAAAGGTCACTGCTTTTTCAGGCTTTCCCAGAGCAACCACCAGTGCTTGTCCATCAATGCTAAGGCAAGATGACAAGTTGTGAACTTCTATAGCTTCAGGACATACTATGTCTTCTGTTAACTTATCTGCCAGCACGGACTTGTTTCCAGTCCAGAGTGAACCATTCATTTCGGCGAGTGTTATAGAAACTGGCAGAAGCTCGTGCTTCATGCCAGCTTGCAAGTCAACAGGATGACCTGCCTCATAGGCAATGACGAGGCGTTGAAGGACGTTTCTATCTGCTTTTATGATAGTTTTCTTGTCTTTGTCTTTACTGTCCTTGACCACTTCATACAGGGATTCAAACGTTTTGGCACGACTCTTGTGTAGTGGCGCATGAATCGTGACATCCGGCATGTCACCTTGCTTAGGTACAACCATTCTCTCCTCAACAAATGTATTCACTTGTTCCTGTCCGAGGTCTTTGGCACAAAGTAGCGAGTCCTGGATTTCCTCCGTTGCTAGGTCTTTCGTGACGAGGTTGTGCAAGGACTCTGGTGAAACTGATGCAAGCACCTTGAATCCCTGGAAGGCCGTGACTAATGCCATCTCATCATCGTTGTCTCGCTTTTGCCGTGATTTGGTGGCTTCATTGTGAACGTATCCACTGCCAGGATGGTGATCGTACATGTCATACGTTTCAGCTGCAATCTGAGACCTCAGATTATACGAAAGGGTCCATCTAGTAAGAGCTGATGTTGTTTTTGTGATGCCAACGATTCCACCTCCTTTCTTGCCTGTACCATTTATCCACTCCATGGCTTGGTCTGGGTCTACTTGGTTGAACTTATGTGCCGAACGCTTGACAACACAGTTTCCCTTTTGAAACTCCGATAGCACAGGTTCTGGAAGTTGGTGCATCTCGGCCAAGTACAGCGGACCCCATCTTGCATAGTTCAGGTGGTCATATCGCATGATGTAGGGCAACATCAGACTGAAGGAGTAGAGATGAAGGTCCCATACTCCATCACGCTGTGCTCGGGTGAAATGCAACAGTATCGAGACCATGTCCATGTAGTTCCACCAAAAGACGAAGTTCACATCATCCGATCTACTAGCAACGAAATCTTTCAGAACTCTATGAAACATTTCCTGCCTGAAACACAGCTCAGGAATTCTCTCGGGGTTGTCATCAGCTGCCATTGCAGAAACTTCATCATAGCATTCCGTGTTCGATTCTGCAGCAAACAAGAGAAATGTTGGCACCAAAAGCCACCACAGGGCCTGCAAGGTAAGTTTGTGAGCTCTCATAGCCTTGCTGTATGCCTTTCCCGACAAGACAAGCTGCACAGCACCCTCTCCGAGCAGTCCACACTCCAACCACACTTCAGCTAGACCAGACCCGGCCATGTGATCTCCGATAGTCTTTAGGAAGTTCATCGCAGTATGAAGTCCACCAAGACGAGGGATTAATTTATCCCGGTATTCTTCAACAGACCACTTCAGGTCCATGAGTTTGCAGAATAGAGCTTGGTCGACTGTAAGGACAGTGTACTCCTGGCCAAAATGGGACGATATTGCCATGCACCTTTTCACAACTGTATTCAGCGTATCTAATTCATGGGCCGGAGCAAGATATCCTACTGCTGTCTCCTCTGATGAGATCGACTGATTGAATACTGTCCAAGAAGGTTTTGTGTCAGAATCTTGACTCTAGAAATGTCCTAATCATATTCTCTGCCCTTCAAAACATAGGTATAGACACTTGATTTGTCATTATAGCTTGCCCGGTTACAGAGATATTGGTGAAAACGGACTTTTCTGTAATGGCGGCCACTAATTTGCATATTCATGAGTATTTTTCACCACCAATGACTTCGGAAATGTCATAACCGTCTAATAGATAGAGTAGTTACATAGATAGAGTAGTTACATAGATAGAGTAGTGTTACATAGATAGAGTAGTGTTACATAGATAGAGTAGTGTTACATAGATAGAGTAGTGTTACATAGATAGAGTAGTTACATAGATAGAGTAGTTACATAGATAGAGTAGTTACATAGATAGAGTAGTTACATAGATAGAGTAGTTACATAGATAGAGTAGTTACATAGATAGAGTAGTTACATAGATAGAGTAGTTACATAGATAGAGTAGTTACATAGATAGAGTAGTTTACATAGATAGAGTAGTTACATAGATAGAGTAGTGTTACATAGATAGAGTAGTTACATAGATAGAGTAGTTACATAGATAGAGTAGTGTTACATAGATAGAGTAGTTACATAGATAGAGTAGTTACATAGATAGAGTAGTTACATAGATAGAGTAGTGTTACATAGATAGAGTAGTTACATAGATAGAGTAGTTACATAGATAGAGTAGTGTTACATAGATAGAGTAGTTACATAGATAGAGTAGTTACATAGATAGAGTAGTTACATAGATAGAGTAGTTACATAGATAGAGTAGTTACATAGATAGAGTAGTTACATAGATAGAGTAGTTACATAGATAGAGTAGTGTTACATAGATAGAGTAGTTACATAGATAGAGTAGTTACATAGATAGAGTAGTTACATAGATAGAGTAGTTACATAGATAGAGTAGTTACATAGATAGAGTAGTTACATAGATAGAGTAGTTACATAGATAGAGTAGTTACATAGATAGAGTAGTTACATAGATAGAGTAGTTACATGGATAGAGTAGTGTTACATAGATAGAGTAGTTACATAGATAGAGTAGTGTTACATAGATAGAGTAGTTACATAGATAGAGTAGTTACATAGATAGAGTAGTGTTACATAGATAGAGTAGTTACATAGATAGAGTAGTGTTACATAGATAGAGTAGTTACATAGATAGAGTAGTATTACATAGATAGAGTAGTTACATAGATAGAGTAGTTACATAGATAGAGTAGTGTTACATAGATAGAGTAGTTACATAGATAGGGTAGTGTTACATAGATAGAGTAGTGTTACATAGATAGAGTAGTGTTACATAGATAGAGTAGTGTTACATAGATAGAGTAGTGTTACATAGATAGAGTAGTTACATAGGTAGAGTAGTTACATAGATAGAGTAGTTACATAGGTAGAGTAGTTACATATATAGAGTAGTGTTACATAGATAGAGTAGTGTTACATAGATAGAGTAGTGTTACATAGATAGAGTAGTGTTACATAGATAGGGTAGTGTTACATAGATAGAGTAGTGTTACATAGATAGGGTAGTGTTACATAGATAGGGTAGTGTTACATAGATAGAGTAGTGTTACATAGATAGGGTAGTGTTACATATATATAGTAGTGTTACATAGATAGAGTAGTTACATAGGTAGATTAGTTACATAGATAGAGTAGTGTTACATAGATAGAGTAGTTACATAGGTAGAGTAGTTACATAGATAGAGTAGTGTTACATAGATAGAGTAGTTACATAGATAGAGTAGTGTTACATAGATAGAGTAGTTACATAGATAGAGTAGTTACATAGATAGAGTAGTTACATAGATAGAGTAGTTACATAGATAGAGTAGTTACATAGATAGAGTAGTTACATAGATAGAGTAGTTACATAGATAGAGTAGTTACATAGATAGAGTAGTTACATAGATAGAGTAGTTACATAGATAGAGTAGTTACATAGATAGAGTAGTTACATAGATAGAGTAGTGTTACATAGATAGAGTAGTTACATAGATAGAGTAGTTACATAGATAGAGTAGTGTTACATAGATAGAGTAGTTACATAGATAGAGACATAGATGAGTGTTAGTTACATAGATAGAGTAGTTACATAGATAGAGTAGTTACATAGATAGAGTAGTTACATAGATAGAGTAGTTACATAGATAGAGTAGTGTTACATAGATAGAGTAGTTACATAGATAGAGTAGTTACATAGATAGAGTAGTTACATAGATAGAGTAGTTACATAGATAGAGTAGTTACATAGATAGAGTAGTGTTACATAGATAGAGTAGTTACATAGATAGAGTAGTTACATAGATAGAGTAGTTACATAGATAGAGTAGTTACATAGATAGAGTAGTGTTACATAGATAGAGTAGTTACATAGATAGAGTAGTTACATAGATAGATTAGTTACATAGATAGAGTAGTTACATAGATAGAGTAGTGTTACATAGATAGAGTAGTTACATAGATAGGGTAGTGTTACATAGATAGAGTAGTGTTACATAGATAGAGTAGTGTTACATAGATAGAGTAGTGTTACATAGATAGGGTAGTGTTACATAGATAGAGTAGTGTTACATAGATAGAGTAGTGTTACATAGATAGTGTAGTTACATAGGTAGAGTAGTTACATAGATAGAGTAGTTACATAGATAGAGTAGTTACATAGATAGAGTAGTGTTACATAGATAGAGTAGTTACATAGATAGAGTAGTATTACATAGATAGATTAGTTACATAGATAGAGTAGTTACATAGATAGAGTAGTGTTACATAGATAGAGTAGTTACATAGATAGGGTAGTGTTACATAGATAGAGTAGTGTTACATAGATAGAGTAGTGTTACATAGATAGAGTAGTGTTACATAGATAGGGTAGTGTTACATAGATAGAGTAGTGTTACATAGATAGAGTAGTGTTACATAGATAGTGTAGTTACATAGGTAGAGTAGTTACATAGGTAGAGTAGTTACATAGGTAGAGTAGTTACATATATAGAGTAGTGTTACATAGATAGAGTAGTGTTACATAGATAGAGTAGTGTTACATAGATAGAGTAGTGTTACATAGATAGGGTAGTGTTACATAGATAGAGTAGTGTTACATAGATAGGGTAGTGTTACATAGATAGGGTAGTTACATAGATAGAGTAGTGTTACATAGATAGAGTAGTGTTACATAGATAGAGTAGTGTTACATAGATAGGGTAGTGTTACATAGATATAGTAGTGTTACATAGATAGAGTAGTGTTACATAGATAGAGAAGTTACATAGGTAGATTAGTTACATAGATAGAGTAGTGTTACATAGATAGAGTAGTTACATAGGTAGAGTAGTTACATAGATAGAGTAGTTACATAGATAGAGTAGTGTTACATAGATAGAGTAGTGTTACATAGATAGAGTAGTGTTACATAGATTGAGTAGTGTTACATAGATAGAGTAGTTTACATAGATAGAGTAGTTACATAGATAGAGTAGTGTTACATAGATAGAGTAGTTACATAGATAGAGTAGTGTTACATAGATAGAGTAGTGTTACATAGATAGAGTAGTGTTACATAGATAGAGTAGTGTTACATAGATAGAGTAGTTACATAGATAGAGTAGTTACATATGTAGAGTAGTTACATAGATAGAGTAGTTACATATATAGAGTAGTGTTACATAGATAGAGTAGTGTTACATAGATAGAGTAGTTACATAGATAGAGTAGTTTACATAGATAGAGTAGTGTTACATAGATAGAGTAGTGTTACATAGATAGAGTAGTTACATAGATAGAGTAGTGTTACATAGATAGAGTAGTGTTACATAGATAGAGTAGTGTTACATAGATAGAGTAGTGTTACATAGATAGAGTAGTGTTACATAGATAGAGTAGTGTTACATAGATAGAGTAGTTACATAGGTAGATTAGTTACATAGATAGAGTAGTGTTACATAGATAGAGTAGTTACATAGATAGAGTAGTTACATAGATAGAGTAGTGTTACATAGATAGAGTAGTTACATAGATAGAGTAGTGTTACATAGATAGAGTAGTTACATAGATAGAGTAGTTACATAGATAGAGTAGTTACATAGATAGAGTAGTTACATAGATAGAGTAGTTACATAGATAGAGTAGTTACATAGATAGAGTAGTTACATAGATAGAGTAGTTACATAGATAGAGTAGTTACATAGATAGAGTAGTTACATAGATAGAGTAGTGTTACATAGATAGAGTAGTTACATAGATAGAGTAGTTACATAGATAGAGTAGTTTACATAGATAGAGTAGTGTTACATAGATAGAGTAGTGTTACATAGATAGGTGTTTGTGGTGCATAGATAGGTAGTTACATAGTAGAGTAGTTACATAGATAGAGTAGTTACATAGATAGAGTAGTTACATAGATAGAGTAGTGTTACATAGATAGAGTAGTTACATAGATAGAGTAGTATTACATAGATAGAGTAGTTACATAGATAGAGTAGTTACATAGATAGAGTAGTGTTACATAGATAGAGTAGTTACATAGATAGAGTAGTGTACATAGATAGAGTAGTGTTACATAGATAGAGTAGTGTTACATAGATAGAGTAGTTACATAGATAGAGTAGTTACATAGATAGAGTAGTTACATAGATAGAGTAGTTACATAGATAGAGTAGTTACATAGATAGAGTAGTTACATAGATAGAGTAGTTACATAGATAGAGTAGTTACATAGATAGAGTAGTGTTACATAGATAGAGTAGTTTACATAGATAGAGTAGTTACATAGATAGAGTAGTGTTACATAGATAGAGTAGTTACATAGATAGAGTAGTGTTACATAGATAGAGTAGTGTTACATAGATAGAGTAGTGTTACATAGATAGAGTAGTGTTACATAGATAGAGTAGTTACATAGATAGAGTAGTTACATAGATAGAGTAGTTACATAGATAGAGTAGTTACATAGATAGAGTAGTTACATAGATAGAGTAGTTACATAGATAGAGTAGTGTTACATAGATAGAGTAGTTACATAGATAGAGTAGTTACATAGATAGAGTAGTTACATAGATAGAGTAGTTACATAGATAGAGTAGTTACATAGATAGAGTAGTTACATAGATAGAGTAGTTACATAGATAGAGTAGTTACATAGATAGAGTAGTTACATAGATAGAGTAGTTACATAGATAGAGTAGTTACATAGATAGAGTAGTGTTACATAGATAGAGTATTACATAGATAGAGTAGTTACATAGATAGAGTAGTTACATAGATAGAGTAGTTACATAGATAGAGTAGTGTTACATAGATAGAGTAGTTACATAGATAGAGTAGTGTTACATAGATAGAGTAGTTACATAGATAGAGTAGTTACATAGTAGAGTAGTTACTAGATAGAGTAGTTACATAGATAGAGTAGTTACATAGATAGAGTAGTTACATAGATAGAGTGTTACATAGATAGAGTAGTGTTACATAGATAGAGTAGTTTACATAGATAGAGTATGTTACATAGATAGAGTTTATAGATAGAGTAGTGTTACATAGATAGAGTAGTTGATAGAGTAGTTTACATAGATAGAGTAGTTACTAGATAGAGTAGTGTTACATAGATAGAGTAGTTACATAGATAGAGTGTTACATAGATAGAGTAGTGTTACATAGATAGAGTAGTTACATAGATAGAGTAGTTACATAGATAGAGTAGTGTTACATAGATAGAGTAGTTACATAGATAGAGTAGTTACATAGATAGAGTAGTTACATAGATAGAGTAGTGTTACATAGATAGAGTAGTGTTACATAGATAGAGTAGTTACATAGATAGAGTAGGTTACATAGATAGAGTAGTTACATAGATAGAGTAGTTACATAGATAGAGTGTTACATAGATAGAGTAGTTACATAGATAGAGTAGTGTTACATAGATAGAGTAGTTACATAGATAGAGTAGTTTACATAGATAGTAGTGTTACATAGATAGAGTAGTTACATAGATAGAGTAGTTACATAGATAGAGTAGTTTACATAGATAGAGTAGTTACATAGATAGAGTAGTGTTACATAGATAGAGTAGTTACATAGATAGAGTAGTTACATAGATAGAGTGTTACATAGATAGAGTATTACATAGATAGAGTAGTTACATAGATAGAGTAGTTACATAGATGAGTAGTAGTGTTACATAGATAGAGTAGTTACATAGATAGAGTAGTTACATAGATAGAGTAGTTACATAGATAGAGTAGTTACATAGATAGAGTAGTTACATAGATAGAGTAGTGTTACATAGATAGAGTAGTTACATAGATAGAGTAGTTACATAGATAGAGTAGTTACATAGATAGAGTAGTTACATAGATAGAGTAGTTACATAGATAGAGTAGTGTTACATAGATAGAGTAGTTACATAGATAGAGTAGTGTTACATAGATAGAGTAGTTACATAGATAGAGTAGTTACATAGATAGAGTAGTGTTACATAGATAGAGTAGTTACATAGATAGAGTAGTTACATAGATAGAGTAGTGTTACATAGATAGAGTAGTTACATAGATAGAGTAGTATTACATAGATAGAGTAGTTACATAGATAGAGTAGTTACATAGATAGAGTAGTTACATAGATAGAGTAGTACATAGATAGAGTAGTTACATAGATGTTACATAGTAGAGTAGTTACATGAGAGTAGTTACATAGATAGAGTAGTTACATAGATAGAGTAGTGTTACATAGATAGAGTAGTGTTACATAGATAGAGTAGTGTTACATAGATAGAGTAGTGTTACATAGATAGAGTAGTGTTACATAGATAGAGTAGTGTTACATAGATAGAGTAGTGTTACATAGATAGAGTAGTTACATAGATAGAGTAGTTACATAGATAGAGTAGTGTTACATAGATAGAGTAGTGTTACATAGATAGAGTAGTGTTACATAGATAGAGTAGTTACATAGATAGAGTAGTTACATAGATAGAGTAGTTACATAGATAGAGTAGTTACATAGATAGAGTAGTGTTACATAGATAGAGTAGTTACATAGGTAGAGTAGTTACATAGATAGAGTAGTTACATAGATAGAGTAGTGTTACATAGATAGAGTAGTTACATAGATAGAGTAGTTACATAGATAGAGTAGTTACATAGATAGAGTAGTTACATAGATAGAGTAGTGTTACATAGATAGAGTAGTTACATAGATAGAGTAGTTACATAGATAGAGTAGTGTTACATAGATAGAGTAGTTACATAGATAGAGTAGTTACATAGATAGAGTAGTGTTACATAGATAGAGTAGTTACATAGATAGAGTAGTTTACATAGATAGAGTAGTTACATAGATAGAGTAGTTACATAGATAGAGTAGTTACATAGATAGAGTAGTTACATAGATAGAGTAGTTACATAGATAGAGTAGTTACATAGATAGAGTAGTTACATAGATGAGTAGTGTTACATAGATAGAGTAGTTACATAGATAGAGTAGTGTTACATAGATAGAGTAGTTACATAGATAGAGTAGTGTTACATAGATAGAGTAGTGTTACATAGATAGAGTAGTGTTACATAGATAGAGTAGTGTTACATAGATAGGGTAGTGTTACATAGATAGAGTAGTGTTACATAGATAGAGTAGTGTTACATAGATAGAGTAGTTACATAGATAGAGTAGTTACATAGATAGAGTAGTTACATAGATAGAGTAGTTACATAGATAGAGTAGTGTTACATAGATAGAGTAGTTACATAGATAGAGTAGTGTTACATAGATAGAGTAGTTACATAGATAGAGTAGTTACATAGATAGAGTAGTGTTACATAGATAGAGTAGTTACATAGATAGAGTAGTTACATAGATAGAGTAGTGTTACATAGATAGAGTAGTTACATAGATAGAGTAGTGTTACATAGATAGAGTAGTGTTACATAGATAGAGTAGTTACATAGATAGAGTAGTGTTACATAGATAGAGTAGTTACATAGATAGAGTAGTTACATAGATAGAGTAGTTACATAGATAGAGTAGTTACATAGATAGAGTAGTGTTACATAGATAGAGTAGTTACATAGATAGAGTAGTTACATAGATAGAGTAGTTACATAGATAGAGTAGTTACATAGATAGAGTAGTTACATAGATAGAGTAGTTACATAGATAGAGTAGTTACATAGATAGAGTAGTTACATAGATAGAGTAGTTACATAGATAGAGTAGTGTTACATAGATAGAGTAGTTACATAGATAGAGTAGTGTTACATAGATAGAGTAGTTACATAGATAGAGTAGTTACATAGATAGAGTAGTTACATAGATAGAGTAGTTACATAGATAGAGTAGTTACATAGATAGAGTAGTTACATAGATAGAGTAGTTACATAGATAGAGTAGTGTTACATAGATAGAGTAGTTACATAGATAGAGTAGTTACATAGATAGAGTAGTGTTACATAGATAGAGTAGTTACATAGATAGAGTAGTTACATAGATAGAGTAGTGTTACATAGATAGAGTAGTTACATAGATAGAGTAGTTACATAGATAGAGTAGTTACATAGATAGAGTAGTTACATAGATAGAGTAGTTACATAGATAGAGTAGTGTTACATAGATAGAGTAGTTACATAGATAGAGTAGTTACATAGATAGAGTAGTGTTACATAGA
>CM026404.1:38624259-38650299 GCA_014843695.1 Archivesica marissinica | reverse complement strand
TATACTGATACAAGGGATATATTGTTCAATGTTATATATATATATATATACTGATACAAGGGATATATTGTTCAATGTAAAATTTGAATTGGAATGTGATGTTGACTTATTTGTTTTGCTCAAAAATGTTTAATTGATTTATTCATAATTATAGTGATATGATTATTCTTCAGTTGTTTGTCAGAAGTTTGAAGAGCCTGCAGTAAGTTGCCTGGCGTATATGCACCGCTGGCAGTACCAACCTTCAGCTGGCAAGTGTGAGAACTTCATTTATGGAGGATGTGGTGGCAATGCTAATAATTTTGAGTCTATGAAGGCCTGTGACAGTAAATGCATGGGCAGGGAACGTTTCCGGGATGAAGACAATAGAGTGGACAACAGAATGTCATCTTGGAGAGGTTTGTTCATGTCAAGCGACCGATCAGTGTGTCCATCATTAGTATTGATGGCTAAAATTTATAATTATATTAATAATTCCTATGCCATCAATGACGCTCATCAGTGGAGATATTAAAAGCAAATGAAATGCCATATGTTACAGTTCAAGTATTGATATTACACGTATCTTGTTTATGCATGTTAATTACTAAGCAAGGGCATTTTTTCGATTAACGAGATATGTAGAAGCTAATGCTAGCCCATGCAAACTGTAAATTATTGACTTTACATTACAGAGATCTGTAAATTGCAAGCTGATGTAGGTCCATGTAAACAGTATATAATGAAATGGCATTACAACGGGATCACACAACAATGCGAGAAGTTCACCTACGGTGGTTGTCTTGGTAACCATAATAATTTTGAATCCAGTGTTCAGTGTATGACATACTGTGACTCGACTCGTTGGAGCCCTCATCGGGAACCAGCTACCACCACAGCAGAACCAGAAAATATTGAGGAATCCAGTGGAGAAATACCAACTTCGGAACCAGCTACAGGTGTCGGTAAGTTTGTGAGAAATGAACTGATACATGTTCTTGCAATATTATACATAGTACTTGTTCTTGCAATATTATTCATAGTACTTGTCCTTGCAATATTATACATAGTACTTGTCCTTGCAATATTATACATAGTACTTGTCCTTGCAATATTATACATAGTACTTGTCCTTGCAATATTATACATAGTACTTGTCCTTGCAATATTATACATAGTACTTGTCCTTGCAATATTATACATAGTACTTGTCCTTGCAATATTATACATAGTACTTGTCCTTGCAATATTATACATAGTACTTGTCCTTGCAATATTATAAAATAGTATTTGTCCTTGCAATATTATACATCGTACTTGTCCTTGCAATATTATACATAGTACTTGTTCTTGCAATATTATTCATAGTACTTGTCCTTGCAATATTATACATAGTACTTGTTCTTGCAATATTATGCATAGTACTTGTTCTTGCAATATTATGCATAGTACTTGTCCTTGCAATATTATTCATAGTACTTGTCCTTGCAATATTATACATAGTACTTGTCCTTGCAATATTATTCATAGTACTTGTCCTTGCAATATATTCATAGTACTTGTCTTGCAATATTATTCATAGTACTTGTCCTTGCAATATTATCATAGTACTTGTTCTGCAATATTATGCATAGTACTGTCTTGCAATATTATTCATAGTACTTGTCCTTGCAATATTATACATAGTACTTGTCCTTGCAATATTATGCATAGTACTTGTCTTGCAATATTATCATGTACTTCCTTGCAATATTATTCATAGTACTTGTCCTTGCAATATTATACATAGTACTTGTCCTTGCAATATTATTCATAGTACTTGTTCTTGCAATATTATACATCGTACTTGTCCTTGCAATATTATACATCGTACTTGTCCTTGCAATATTATACATATTACTTGTCCTTGGAATATTATACATAGTACTTGTCCTTGCAATATTATACATAGTACTTGTCCTTGCAATATTATTCATAGTACTTGTCCTTGCAATATTATACATAGTACTTGTCCTTGCAATATTATTCATAGTACTTGTCCTTGCAATATTATTCATAGTACTTGTCCTTGCAATATTATACATAGTACTTGTCCTTGCAATATTATTCATAGTACTTGTTCTTGCAATATTATACATCGTACTTGTCCTTGCAATATTATACATCATACTTGTCCTTGCAATATTATACATATTACTTGTCCTTGGAATATTATACATAGTACTTGTCCTTGCAATATTATACATAGTACTTGTCCTTGCAATATTATTCATAGTACTTGTCCTTGCAATATTATACATAGTACTTGTCCTTGCAATATTATTCATAGTACTTGTCCTTGCAATATTATTCATAGTACTTGTCCTTGCAATATTATACATAGTACTTGTCCTTGCAATATTATTCATAGTACTTGTTCTTGCAATATTATACATCGTACTTGTCCTTGCAATATTATACATAGTACTTGTCCTTGCAATATTATTCATAGTACTTGTCCTTGCAATATTATTCATAGTACTTGTCCTTGCAATATTATTCATAGTACTTGTCCTTGCAATATTATACATCGTACTTGTCCTTGCAATATTATACATAGTACTTGTCCTTGCAATATTATACATCGTACTTGTCCTTGCAATATTATACATAGTACTTGTCCTTGCAATATTATACATCGTACTTGTCCTTGCAATATTATACATAGTACTTGTTCTTGCAATATTATACATAGTACGTGTCCTTGCAATATTATACATAGTACTTGTCCTTGCAATATTATACATCGTACTTGTCCTTGCAATATTATACATAGTACGTGTCCTTGCAATATTATACATATTACTTGTCCTTGGAATATTATACATAGTACTTGTCCTTGCAATATTATACATAGTACTTGTCCTTGCAATATTATTCATAGTACTTGTCCTTGCAATATTATACATAGTACTTGTCCTTGCAATATTATTCATAGTACTTGTCCTTGCAATATTATTCATAGTACTTGTCCTTGCAATATTATACATAGTACTTGTCCTTGCAATATTATTCATAGTACTTGTTCTTGCAATATTATACATCGTACTTGTCCTTGCAATATTATACATAGTACTTGTCCTTGCAATATTATTCATAGTACTTGTCCTTGCAATATTATTCATAGTACTTGTCCTTGCAATATTATTCATAGTACTTGTCCTTGCAATATTATACATCGTACTTGTCCTTGCAATATTATACATAGTACTTGTCCTTGCAATATTATACATCGTACTTGTCCTTGCAATATTATACATAGTACTTGTCCTTGCAATATTATACATCGTACTTGTCCTTGCAATATTATACATAGTACTTGTTCTTGCAATATTATACATAGTACGTGTCCTTGCAATATTATACATAGTACTTGTCCTTGCAATATTATACATCGTACTTGTCCTTGCAATATTATACATAGTACGTGTCCTTGCAATATTATACATAGTACTTGTCCTTGCAATATTATACATCGTACTTGTCCTTGCAATATTATACATAGTACTTTTCCTTGCAATATTATACATCGTACTTGTCCTTGCAATATTATACATAGTACTTGTTCTTGCAATATTATTCATAGTACTTGTCCTTGCAATATTATACATAGTACTTGTCCTTGCAATATTATACATTGTACTTGTCCTTGCAATATTATACATGTTATTATAAGTCAGAATGTTTGTAGTAAATATATAATTGCAATTACCTGGTTAAATAAATATAGTGCCCTGCTCAAATTAAATGATTTAACGATATAACTATTTAAATAATGTGTTGCTAAATATGTTATTTATGTAATGCAGCAACACATTATTTAAATAGTTATGCAAAATATACCGTTTTAATCAATATCCTATGGTAATATACAAGTTTTATGATGCTATATGTGTACAGGGACATATATATAATACAAGTATAGGATGCTATATGTGTACAGGGACATCTATGTAATACAAGTATAGGATGCTATATGTGTACAAGGACATCTATGTAATACACGTATAGGATGCAATATGTGTACAGGGACATATATATAATACAAGTATAGGATGTTATATGTGTACAGAGACATATATATAATACAAGTATAGGATGTTATATGTGTACAGGGACATCTATGTAATACAAGTATAGGATGCTATATGTGTACAGGGACATATATATAATATAAAGCATAGGATGTTATATGTGTACAGGGACATCTATGTAATACAAGTATAGGATGTTATATGTGTACAGGGACATCTATGTAATACATGTATAGGATGTTATATGTGTACAGGGACATATATATAATATACAAGTATAGGATGTTATATGTGTACAGGGACATCTATGTAATACAAGTATAGGATGCTATATGTGTACAGGGACATATATATAATACAAGTATAGGATGTTATAAGTGTACATGGACATATATATAATATACTAGTATAGGATGTTATATGTGTACAGGGACATATATATAATACAAGTATAGGATGTTATATGTGTACAGGGACATCTATGTAATACAAGTATAGGATGCTATATGTGTACAGGGACATATATATAATACAAGTATATGATGCTATATGTGTGCAGGGACATATATATAATACAAGTATAGGATGTTATATGTGTACAGGGACATATATATAATATACAAGTATAGGATGTTATATGTGTACAGGGACATCTATGTAATACAACTATATGATGCTATATGTGTACAGGGACATATATATAATACAAGTATAGGATGTTATATGTGTACAGGGACATATATATAATACAAGTATAGGATGTTATATGGGTACAGAGAATATCATTTAATACAAGTATAGGATGTTATATGTGTACAAGGACATATATATAATACAAGTATAGGATGCTATATGTGTACAAGGACATCTATGTAATACACGTATAGGATGCAATATGTGTACAGGGACATATATATAATATACAAGTATAGGATGTTATATGTGTACAGGGACATATATATAATATACAAGTATAGGATGATATATGTGTACAGGGACATCTATATAATACAAGTATAGGATGTTATATGTGTACAGGGACATCTATGTAATACAAGTATAGGATTCTATATGTGTACAGGGACATATATATAATACAAGTATAGGATGATATATGTGTACAGGGACATCTATATAATACAAGTATAGGATGTTATATGTGTACAGGGATATCTATGTAATACAAGTATAGGATGTTATATATGTACAGGGACATCTACGTAATACACGTATAGGATGCTATATGTGTACAGGGACATAAATATCATACAAGTATAGGATGTTATATGGGTACAGAGAATATCATTTAATACAAGTATAGGATGTTATATGTGTACAAGGACATATATATAATACAAGTATAGGATGTTATATGTGTACAGGGACATCTATGTAATACAAGTATAGGATGTTATATGTGTACAGGGACATCTACGTAATACAAGTATAGGATGCTATATGTGTACAGGGACATCTATGTAATACAAGTATAGGATGCTATATGTGTACAGGGACATATATCTAATACATGTATAGGATGTTATATGTGTACAAGGACATCTATGTAATACAAGTATAGGATGCTATATGTGTACAGGGACATATATATAATACAAGTATAGGATGGTATATGTGTACAGGGACATATATATAAAACATGTATAGGATGTTATATGTGTACAGGGACATATATATAATACATGTTTAGGATGTTATATGTGTACAGGGACATATATATAATACATGTTTAGGATGTTATACGTTTACAGGGACATATATATAATACAAGTATAGGATGTTATATGTGTACAGGGACATATATATAATATACAAGTATAGGATACTATATGTGTACAGGGACATCTATATAATACATGTATAGGATGTTATATGTGTACAGGGACATATATATAATACAAGTATAGGATGCTATATGTGTACAGGGACATATATATAATACAAGTATAGGATGTTATATGTGTACAGGGACATATATATAATACAAGTATAGGATGTTATATGTGTACAGGGACATATATATAATACAAGTATAGGATGTTATATGTGTACAGGGACATATATGTAATACAAGTATAGGATGCTATATGTGTACAGGGACATCTATATAATACAAATATAGGATGTTATATGTGTACAGGGACATATATATAATACAAGTATAGGATGTTATATGTGTACAGGGACATCTATGTAATACATGTATAGGATGTTATATGTGTACAGGGACATCTATGTAATACAAGTATAGGATGCTATATGTGTACAGGGACATATATATAATACAAGTATAGGATGTTATATGTGTACAGGGACATATATATAATATACTAGTATAGGATGTTATATGTGTACAGGGACATATATATAATATACAAGTATAGGATGTTATATGTGTACAGGGACATATATATAATGCAAGTATAGGATGTTATATGTGTACAGGGACATATATATAATATACAAGTATAGGATGTTATATGTGTACAGAGACATATATATACTATACAAGTATAGGATGCCATATGTGTGCAGTGACATCTATGTAATACAAGTATAGGATGCTATATGTGTACAAGGACATCTATGTAATACAAGTATAGGATGCTATATGTGTACAAGGACATCTATGTAATACAAGTATAGGATGCTATATGTGTACAGGGACATATATATAATATACAAGTATAGGATGTTATATGTGTACAGGGACATCTATGTAATACAAGTATAGGATGCTATATGTGTACAGGTACATATATATAATACAAGTATAGGATGTTATATGTGTACAGGGACATATATATAATATACTAGTATAGGATGTTATATGTGTACAGGGACATATATATAATACAAGTATAGGATGTTATATGTGTACAGGGACATCTATGTAATACAAGTATAGGATGCTATATGTGTACAGGGACATATATATAATACAAGTATATGATGCTATATGTGTGCAGGGACATATATATATAATACAAGTATAGGATGTTATATGTGTACAGGGACATATATATAATATACAAGTATAGGATGTTATATGTGTACAGGGACATATATATAATATACAAGTATAGGATGTTATATGTGTACAGGGACATATATATAATACAAGTATAGGATGTTATATGTGTACAGGGACATATATATAATATACAAGTATAGGATGTTATATGTGTACAGGGACATATATATAATACAAGTATAGGATGTTATATGTGTACAGGGACATATATATAATACAAGTATAGGATGTTATATGTGTACAGGGACATATATATAATATACAAGTATAGGATGTTATATGTGTACAGGGACATATATATAATACAAGTATAGGATGTTATATGTGTACAGGGACATATATATAATACAAGTATAGGATGTTATATGTGTACAGGGACATATATATAATACAAGTATAGGATGTTATATGTGTACAGGGACATATATATAATATACAAGTATAGGATGTTATATGTGTACAGGGACATCTATGTAATACAAGTATAGGATGCTATATGTGTACAGGGACATATATATAATACAAGTATAGGATGTTATATGTGTACAGGGACATATATATAATACAAGTATAGGATGCTATATGTGTACAGGGACATCTATGTAATACAAGTATAGGATGTTATATGTGTACAAGGACATCTATATAATACAAGTATAGGATGCTATATGTGTACAGGGACATCTATGTAATACAAGTATAGGATGCTATATGTGTACAGGGACATATATATAATATACAAGTATAGGATGTTATATGTGTACAGGGACATATATATAATATCAAGTATAGGATGTTATATGTGTACAGGGACATCTATGTAATACAAGTATAGGATGTTATATGTGTACAGGGACATATATATAATAACAAGTATAGGATGTTATATGTGTACAGGGACATATATATAATACAAGTATAGGATGCTATATGTGTACAGGGACATCTATGTAATACAAGTATAGGATGCTATATGTGTACAAGGACATCTATGTAATACAAGTATAGGATGCTATATGTGTACAGGGACATTATGTAATACAAGTATAGGATGCTATATGTCTATATGTGTACAGGGACATATATATAATACAAGTATAGGATGATATATGTGTACAGGGACATCTATATAATACAAGTATAGGATGTTATATGTGTACAGGGATATCTATGTAATACAAGTATAGGATGTTATATATGTACAGGGACATCTACGTAATACACGTATAGGATGCTATATGTGTACAGGGACATAAATATCATACAAGTATAGGATGTTATATGGGTACAGAGAATATCATTTAATACAAGTATAGGATGTTATATGTGTACAAGGACATATATATAATACAAGTATAGGATGTTATATGTGTACAGGGACATCTATGTAATACAAGTATAGGATGTTATATGTGTACAGGGACATCTACGTAATACAAGTATAGGATGCTATATGTGTACAGGGACATCTATGTAATACAAGTATAGGATGCTATATGTGTACAGGGACATATATCTAATACATGTATAGGATGTTATATGTGTACAAGGACATCTATGTAATACAAGTATAGGATGCTATATGTGTACAGGGACATATATATAATACAAGTATAGGATGGTATATGTGTACAGGGACATATATATAAAACATGTATAGGATGTTATATGTGTACAGGGACATATATATAATACATGTTTAGGATGTTATATGTGTACAGGGACATATATATAATACATGTTTAGGATGTTATACGTTTACAGGGACATATATATAATACAAGTATAGGATGTTATATGTGTACAGGGACATATATATATAATATACAAGTATAGGATACTATATGTGTACAGGGACATCTATATAATACATGTTTAGGATGTTATATGTGTACAGGGACATATATATAATACAAGTATAGGATGCTATATGTGTACAGGGACATATATATAATACAAGTATAGGATGTTATATGTGTACAGGGACATATATATAATACAAGTATAGGATGTTATATGTGTACAGGGACATATATATAATACAAGTATAGGATGTTATATGTGTACAGGGACATATATGTAATACAAGTATAGGATGCTATATGTGTACAGGGACATATATATAATATAAAGCATAGGATGTTATATGTGTACAGGGACATCTATGTAATACAAGTATAGGATGTTATATGTGTACAGGGACATCTATGTAATACATGTATAGGATGTTATATGTGTACAGGGACATCTATGTAATACAAGTATAGGATGCTATATGTGTACAGGGACATATATATAATACAAGTATAGGATGTTATATGTGTACAGGGACATATATATAATATACTAGTATAGGATGTTATATGTGTACAGGGACATATATATAATATACAAGTATAGGATGTTATATGTGTACAGGGACATATATATAATACAAGTATAGGATGTTATATGTGTACAGGGACATATATATAATATACAAGTATAGGATGTTATATGTGTACAGGGACATATATATATATACAAGTATAGGATGCTATATGTGTGCAGGGACATCTATGTAATACAAGTATAGGATGCTATATGTGTACAAGGACATCTATGTAATACAAGTATAGGATGCTATATGTGTACAAGGACATCTATGTAATACAAGTATAGGATGCTATATGTGTACAGGGACATATATATAATATACAAGTATAGGATGTTATATGTGTACAGGGACATATATATAATACAAGTATAGGATGCTATATGTGTACAGGGACATATATATAATACAAGTATAGGATGTTATATGTGTACAGGGACATCTATTATCAGTATGATGTATATGTGTACAGGGACATTATTAATACAAGTTGTGTTTGTGGATTATATAATACAGTATAGGATGTTATATGTGTACAGGACATTATATAATACATGCATTAATAATATAAGTATAGGATGTTATATGTGTACAGGGACATATATATAATACAAGTATAGGATGTTATATGTGTACAGGGACATATATATAATACAAGTATAGGATGTTATATGTGTACAGGGACATATATATAATACAAGTATAGGATGTTATATGTGTACAGGGACATATATATAATACAAGTATAGGATGTTATATGTGTACAGGGACATATATATAATACAAGTATAGGATGTTATATGTGTACAGGGACATATATATAATATACAAGTATAGGATGTTATATGTGTACAGGGACATATATATAATACAAGTATAGGATGTTATATGTGTACAGGGACATATATATAATATACAAGTATAGGATGTTATATGTGTACAGGGACATATATATAATACAAGTATAGGATGTTATATGTGTACAGGGACATCTATGTAATACAAGTATAGGATGTTATATGTGTACAGGGACATATATATAATATACAAGTATAGGATGTTATATGTGTACAGGGACATATATATAATACAAGTATAGGATGCTATATGTGTACAGGGACATCTATGTAATACAAGTATAGGATGCTATATGTGTACAGGGACATCTATGTAATACAAGTATAGGATGCTATATGTGTACAGGGACATCTATGTAATACAAGTATAGGATGCTATATGTGTACAGGGACATATATATAATATACAAGTATAGGATGTTATATGTGTACAGGGACATATATATAATATACAAGTATAGGATGTTATATGTGTACAGGGACATCTATGTAATACAAGTATAGGATGTTATATGTGTACAGGGACATATATATAATATACAAGTATAGGATGTTATATGTGTACAGGGACATATATATACTATACAAGTATAGGATGCCATATGTGTGCAGTGACATCTATGTAATACAAGTATAGGATGCTATATGTGTACAAGGACATCTATGTAATACAAGTATAGGATGCTATATGTGTACAAGGACATTATGTAATACAAGTATAGGATGCTATATGGGACATATATATAATATACAAGTATAGGATGTTATATGTGTACAGGGACATCTATGTAATACAAGTATAGGATGCTATATGTGTACAGGGACATATATATAATACAAGTATAGGATGTTATATGTGTACAGGGACATATATATAATATACTAGTATAGGATGTTATATGTGTACAGGGACATATATATAATACAAGTATAGGATGTTATATGTGTACAGGGACATCTATGTAATACAAGTATAGGATGCTATATGTGTACAGGGACATATATATAATACAAGTATAGGATGCTATATGTGTACAGGGACATATATATAATACAAGTATAGGATGTTATATGTGTACAGGGACATATATATAATATACAAGTATAGGATGTTATATGTGTACAGGGACATATATATAATACAAGTATAGGATGTTATATGTGTACAGGGACATATATATAATACAAGTATAGGATGTTATATGTGTACAGGGACATATATATAATATACAAGTATAGGATGTTATATGTGTACAGGGACATATATATAATACAAGTATAGGATGTTATATGTGTACAGGGACATATATATAATACAAGTATAGGATGTTATATGTGTACAGGGACATATATATAATACAAGTATAGGATGTTATATGTGTACAGGGACATATATATAATACAAGTATAGGATGTTATATGTGTACAGGGACATATATATAATACAAGTATAGGATGTTATATGTGTACAGGGACATATATATAATACAAGTATAGGATGTTATATGTGTACAGGGACATATATATATATACAAGTATAGGATGCTATATGTGTACAGGGACATATATATAATAACAAGTATAGGATGTTATATGTGTACAGGGACATATATAATACAAGTATAGGATGCTATATGTGTACAGGGACATCTATATAATACAAGTATAGGATGCTATATGTGTACAGGGACATCTATGTAATACAGTATAGGATGCTATATGTGTACAGGGACATCTATAATACAAGTATAGGATGCTATATGTGTACAGGGACATATATATAATATACAAGTATAGGATGTTATATGTGTACAGGGACATATATATAATATACAAGTATAGGATGTTATATGTGTACAGGGACATATATATAATACATGTATAGGATGCTATATGTGTACAGGGACATCTATGTAATACAAGTATAGGATGCTATATGTGTACAGGGACATATATATAATATACAAGTATAGGATGCTATATGTGTACATGGACATATATATAATACATGTATAGGATGTTATATGTGTACAGGGACATATATATAATATACAAGTATAGGATGTTATATGTGTACAGGGACATATATATAATATACAAGTATAGGATGTTATATGTGTACAGTGACATCACTATAATACAAGTATATGATGCTATATGTGTACAGGGACATATATATAATACAATTATAGGATGCTATATGTGTACAGGGACATATATATAATAAAAGTATAGAATGCTGTATGTGTACATGGACATATATATAATACAAGTATAGAATGTTATATGGGTACAGAGCATATCATTTAATACAAGTATAGGATGTTATATGTGTACAAGGACATATATATAATACAAGTATAGGATGCTATATGTGTACAAGGACATCTATGTAATACACGTATAGGATGCAATATGTGTACAGAGATATATATATAATACAAGTATAGGATGCTATATGTGTACAGGGACATATATATAATACAAGTATAGGATGCTATATGTGTACAGGGACATATATATAATATACAAGTATAGGATGTTATATGTGTACAGGGACATATATATAATATACAAGTATAGGATGTTATATGTGTACAGGGACATATATATAATACAAGTATAGGATGTTATATGTGTACAGGGACATATATATAATATACAAGTATAGGATGTTATATGTGTACAGGGACATATATATAATACAAGTATAGGATGTTATATGTGTACAGGGACATATATATAATACAGTATAGGATGTTATATGTGTACAGGGACATATATATAATACAGTTGTGTTTGTGGGGTTTTGTGGTGTTTGGGTTTTAGTATAGGATGTTATATGTGTACAGGGACATCTATTAATACAAGTATAGGATGTTATATGTGTACAGGGACATCTATGTAATACAAGTATAGGATGCTATATGTGTACAGGGACATATATATAATACAAGTATAGGATGCTATATGTGTACAGGGACATATATATAATACAAGTATAGGATGTTATATGTGTACAGGGACATCTATGTAATACAAGTATAGGATGTTATATGTGTACAGGGACATCTATGTAATACAAGTATAGGATGCTATATGTGTACAGGGACATCTATGTAATACAAGTATAGGATGTTATATGTGTACAGGGACATATATATAATACAAGTATAGGATGTTATATGTGTACAGGGACATATATATAATACAAGTATAGGATGTTATATGTGTACAGGGACATATATATAATACAAGTATAGGATGCTATATGTGTACAGGGACATATATATAATACATGTATAGGATGTTATATGTGTACAGGGACATCTATGTAATACAAGTATAGGATGCTATATGTGTACAGGGACATCTATGTAATACAAGTATAGGATGCTATATGTGTACAGGGACATCTATGTAATACAAGTATAGGATGTTATATGTGTACAGGGACATATATATAATACAAGTATAGGATGCTATATGTGTACAGGGACATATATATAATACAAGTATAGGATGTTATATGTGTACAGGGACATATATATAATACAAGTATAGGATGTTATATGTGTACAGGGACATCTATGTAATACAAGTATAGGATGCTATATGTGTACAGGGACATCTATGTAATACAAGTATAGGATGTTATATGTGTACAGGGACATATATATAATACAAGTATAGGATGCTATATGTGTACAGGGACATATATATAATACAAGTATAGGATGTTATATGTGTACAGGGACATATATATAATACAAGTATAGGATGTTATATGTGTACAGGGACATCTATGTAATACAAGTATAGGATGCTATATGTGTACAGGGACATCTATGTAATACAAGTATAGGATGTTATATGTGTACAGGGACATATATATAATACAAGTATAGGATGCTATATGTGTACAGGGACATATATATAATACAAGTATAGGATGTTATATGTGTACAGGGACATTATCTATATAATACAAGTATAGGATGCTATATGTGTACAGGGACATCTATGTAATACAAGTATAGGATGCTATATGTGTACAGGGACATCTATATAATACAAGTATAGGATGTTATATGTGTACAGGGACATCTATGTAATACAAGTATAGGATGTTATATGTGTACAGGGACATCTATGTAATACAAGTATAGGATGTTATATGTGTACAGGGACATATATATAATACAGTATAGGATGTTATATGTGTACAGGGACATCTATGTAATACAAGTATAGGATGTTATATGTGTACAGGGACATCTATGTAATACAAGTATAGGATGCTATATGTGTACAGGGACATATATATAATACATGTATAGGATGTTATATGTGTACAGGGACATATATATAATATACAAGTATAGGATGTTATATGTGTACAGGGACATATATATAATATACAAGTATAGGATGTTATATGTGTACCGGGACATATATATAATATACAAGTATAGGATGCTATATGTGTACAGGGACATCTATATAATACATGTATAGGATGTTATATGTCTACAGGGACATATATATAATATACAAGTATAGGATGCTATATGTGTACAGGGACATCTATATAATACATGTATAGGATGTTATATGTCTACAGGGACATATATATAATATACAAGTATATGATTCTATATGTGTGCAGGGACATATATATAATACATGTATATGATGCTATATGTGTACAGGGACATCTATGTAATACAAGTATAGGATGTTATATGTGTACAGGGACATATATATAATACAAGTATAGGATGGTATATGTGTACAGGGACATATATATAAAACATGCATAGGATGTTATATGTGTACAGGGACATATATATAATACAGGTTTGGATGTTATATGTGTACAGGGACATATATATAATACATGATTAGGATGTTATATGTGTACAGGGACATATATATAATACATGTATAGGATGTTATATGTGTACATGGACATATATATAATATACAAGTATAGGATACTATATATGTACAGGGGACATCTATGTAATACAAGTATAGGATGCTATATGTGTACAGGGACATATATATAATACATGTATAGGATGTTATATGTGTACAGGGACATATATATTATATAAGTATATGATGCTATATGTGTGCAGGGACATATATATAATACAAGTATAGGATGTTATATGTGTACAGGGACATATATATAATACAAGCATAGGATGTTATATGTGTACAGGGACATATATATACTATACAAGTATAGGATGTTATATGTGTACAGGGACATATATGTAATATACAAGTATAGGATGTTATATGTGTACAGGGACATCTATGTAATACAAGTATCGGATGCTATATGTGTACAGGGACATATATATAATACATGTATAGGATGTTATATGTGTACAGGGACATATATATAATACATGTATAGGATGCTATATGTGTACAGGGACATATATATAATACATGTATAGGATGTTATATGTGTACAGGGACATATATATAATACATGTATAGGATGTTATATGTGTACAGGGACATATATATAATATACAAGTTTAAGATACTATATGTGTACAGGGACATCTATGTAATACAAGTATAGGATGCTATATGTGTACAGGGACATATATATAATACATGTATAGGATGTTATATGTGTACAGTGACATATATATAATATACAAGTATAGGATACTATATGTGTACAGGGACATCTATGTAATACAAGTATAGGATGTTATATGTGTACAGGGACATATATATAAAACATGTTTATGATGTTATATGTGTACAGGGACATATATATAATACATGTATAGGATGTTATATGTGTAAAGGGACATCTATGTAGTACATGTATAGGATGCTATATGTGTACAGGGACATATATATAATACAAGTATAGGATGCTATATGTTTACAAGGACATATATGTAATACATGTATAGGATGTTATATGTGTACAGGGAAATATATATGTAATACATGTATAGGATGTTATATGTGTACAGGGACATCTATATAATACAAGTATATGATGCTATATGTGTACAGGGACATATATATAATACAAGTATAGGATGTTATATGTGTACAGGGACATATATATATAATACAAGTATAGGATGTTATATGTGTACAGGGACATCTATGTAATACACGTATAGGATGTTATATGTGTACAGGGACATCTATGTAATACAAGTATAGGATGCTATATGTGTACAAGGACATCTATGTAATACAAATATATGATGCTATATGTGTACAGGGACATATATATAATATATGTATAGGATGTTATATGTGTACAGGGACATCTATGTAATACATGTATAGGATGTTATATGTGTACAGGGACATATATATAATACATGTATAGGATGTTATATGTGTACAGGGACATATATATAATACAAGTATAGGATGTTATATGTGTAGAGGGACATATATATATAATACAAGTATAGGATGTTATATGTGTACAGGGACATATATATATAATACATGTATAGGATGTTATATGTGTACATGGACATCTATGTAATACATGTATAGGATGCTATATGTGTACAGGGACATCTATGTAATACAAGTATAGGATGCTATATGTGTACAGGGACATCTATGTAATACAAGTATAGGATGTTATATGTGTACAGGGACATCTATGCAATACAAGTATAGGATGTTATATGTGTACAGGGACATATATATAATATACAAGTATAGGATACTATATGTGTACAGGGACATCTATGTAATACAAGTATAGGATGTTATATGTGTACAGGGACATCTATGCAATACAAGTATAGGATGTTATATGTGTACAGGGACATATATATAATACATGTATAGGATGTTATATGTGTACAGGGACATATATATAATACATGTATAGGATGTTATATGTGTACAGGGACATCTATATAATACAAGTATAGGATGTTATATGTGTACAGGGACATATATATAATACATGTATAGGATGTTATATGTGTACAGGGACATATATATAAAACATGTATAGGATGTTATATGTGTACAGGGACATATATATAATACATGTATAGGATGCTATATGTGTACAGGGACATATATGTAATACAAGTATAGGATGCTATATGTGTACAGGGACATATATATAATACAAGTATAGGATGCTATATGTGTACAGGGACATATATATAATACATGTATAGGATGTTATATGTGTACAGGGACATATATGTAATACAAGTATAGGATGCTATATGTGTACAGGTTTGTATAGGATGTATATGTGTACAGGGCATCTATTAATACAAGTATAGGATGTATATGTGTACAGGACATCTATGTAATACAAGTATAGGATGTTATATGTGTACAGGGACATATATATAATATACAAGTATAGGATGCTATATGTGTACAGGGACATATATATAATATACAAGTATAGGATGTTATATGTGTACAGGGACATATATATATATACAAGTATAGGATGCTATATGTGTGCAGGGACATCTATGTAATACAAGTATAGGATGCTATATGTGTACAAGGACATCTATGTAATACAAGTATAGGATGCTATATGTGTACAAGGACATCTATGTAATACAAGTATAGGATGCTATATGTGTACAGGGATATATATATAATATACAAGTATAGGATGTTATATGTGTACAGGGACATATATGTAATACAAGTATAGGATGCTATATGTGTACAGGGACATATATATAATATACAAGTATAGGATGCTATAAGTGTACAGGGTCATAAATATAATACATGTATATGATGTTATATGTGTACAGGGACATATATAGAATATACAAGTATAGGATGTTATATGTGTACAGGGACATATATATAATATACAAGTATAGGATGCTATATGTGTACAGGGACATATATGTAATACATGTATAGGATGTTATATGTGTACAGGGACATCTATGTAGTACATGTATAGGATGCTATATGTGTACAGGGACATATAAATAATACAAGAATAGGATGATATATGTGTACAGGGACAACTATATAATACAAGTATAGGATGTTATATGTGTACAGGGACATCTATGTAATACAAGTATAGGATGTTATATGTGTACAGGGACATCTACGTAATACAAGTATAGGATGCTATATGTGTACTATGACATCTATATAATACAAGTATATGATGTTATATGTGTACAAGGACATCTATGTAATACAAGTATAGGATGCTATATGTGTACAGGGACATATATCTAATACATGTATAGGATGTTATATGTGCACAGGGACATATATATAATACAAGTATAGGATGTTATATGTGTACAGGGACATATATATAATATACAAGTATAGGATACTATATGTGTACAGGGACATCTATGTAATACAAGTATAGGATGTTATATGTGTACAAGGACATCTATGTACTACAAGTATAGGATGCTATATTTGTACAGGGACATATATATAATACATGTATAGGATGTTATATGTGTACAGGGACATATATATAATATACAAGTATAGGATGTTATATGTGTACAGGGACATATATATAATATACAAGTATAGGATGTTATATGTGTACCGGGACATATATATAATATACAAGTATAGGATGCTATATGTGTACAGGGACATCTATATAATACATGTATAGGATGTTATATGTCTACAGGGACATATATATAATATACAAGTATAGGATGCTATATGTGTACAGGGACATCTATATAATACATGTATAGGATGTTATATGTCTACAGGGACATATATATAATATACAAGTATATGATTCTATATGTGTGCAGGGACATATATATAATACATGTATATGATGCTATATGTGTACAGGGACATCTATGTAATACAAGTATAGGATGTTATATGTGTACAGGGACATATATATAATACAAGTATAGGATGGTATATGTGTACAGGGACATATATATAAAACATGCATAGGATGTTATATGTGTACAGGGACATATATATAATACAGGTTTGGATGTTATATGTGTACAGGGACATATATATAATACATGATTAGGATGTTATATGTGTACAGGGACATATATATAATACATGTATAGGATGTTATATGTGTACATGGACATATATATAATATACAAGTATAGGATACTATATATGTACAGGGGACATCTATGTAATACAAGTATAGGATGCTATATGTGTACAGGGACATATATATAATACATGTATAGGATGTTATATGTGTACAGGGACATATATATTATATAAGTATATGATGCTATATGTGTGCAGGGACATATATATAATACAAGTATAGGATGTTATATGTGTACAGGGACATATATATAATACAAGCATAGGATGTTATATGTGTACAGGGACATATATATACTATACAAGTATAGGATGTTATATGTGTACAGGGACATATATGTAATATACAAGTATAGGATGTTATATGTGTACAGGGACATCTATGTAATACAAGTATCGGATGCTATATGTGTACAGGGACATATATATAATACATGTATAGGATGTTATATGTGTACAGGGACATATATATAATACATGTATAGGATGCTATATGTTTACAGGGACATATATATAATACATGTATAGGATGTTATATGTGTACAGGGACATATATATAATACATGTATAGGATGTTATATGTGTACAGGGACATATATATAATATACAAGTTTAAGATACTATATGTGTACAGGGACATCTATGTAATACAAGTATAGGATGCTATATGTGTACAGGGACATATATATAATACATGTATAGGATGTTATATGTGTACAGTGACATATATATAATATACAAGTATAGGATACTATATGTGTACAGGGACATCTATGTAATACAAGTATAGGATGTTATATGTGTACAGGGACATATATATAAAACATGTTTATGATGTTATATGTGTACAGGGACATATATATAATACATGTATAGGATGTTATATGTGTAAAGGGACATCTATGTAGTACATGTATAGGATGCTATATGTGTACAGGGACATATATATAATACAAGTATAGGATGCTATATGTTTACAAGGACATATATGTAATACATGTATAGGATGTTATATGTGTACAGGGAAATATATATGTAATACATGTATAGGATGTTATATGTGTACAGGGACATCTATATAATACAAGTATATGATGCTATATGTGTACAGGGACATATATATAATACAAGTATAGGATGTTATATGTGTACAGGGACATATATATATAATACAAGTATAGGATGTTATATGTGTACAGGGACATCTATGTAATACACGTATAGGATGTTATATGTGTACAGGGACATCTACGTAATACAAGTATAGGATGCTATATGTGTACAAGGACATCTATGTAATACAAATATATGATGCTATATGTGTACAGGGACATATATATAATATATGTATAGGATGTTATATGTGTACAGGGACATCTATGTAATACATGTATAGGATGTTATATGTGTACAGGGACATATATATAATACATGTATAGGATGATATATGTGTACAGGGACATATATATAATACAAGTATAGGATGTTATATGTGTAGAGGGACATATATATATAATACAAGTATAGGATGTTATATGTGTACAGGGACATATATATATAATACATGTATAGGATGTTATATGTGTACATGGACATCTATGTAATACATGTATAGGATGCTATATGTGTACAGGGACATCTATGCAATACAAGTATAGGATGCTATATGTGTACAGGGACATCTGTGTAATACAAGTATAGGATGTTATATGTGTACAGGGACATCTATGCAATACAAGTATAGGATGTTATATGTGTACAGGGACATATATATAATATACAAGTATAGGATACTATATGTGTACAGGGACATCTATGTAATACAAGTATAGGATGTTATATGTGTACAGGGACATCTATGCAATACAAGTATAGGATGTTATATGTGTACAGGGACATATATATAATACATGTATAGGATGTTATATGTGTACAGGGACATATATATAATACATGTATAGGATGTTATATGTGTACAGGGACATCTATATAATACAAGTATAGGATGTTATATGTGTACAGGGACATATATATAATACATGTATAGGATGTTATATGTGTACAGGGACATATATATAAAACATGTTTAGGATGTTATATGTGTACAGGGACATATATATAATACATGTATAGGATGCTATATGTGTACATGGACATATATATAAAACATGTTTAGGATGTTATATGTGTACAGGGACATATATATAATACATGTATAGGATGTTATATGTGTACAGGGACATATATGTAATACATGTATAGGATGTTATATGTGTACAGGGACATATATATATAAAACATGTTTAGGATGTTATATGTGCTCAAGGACATATATGTAATACATGTACAGGATGTTATATGTGTACAGGGACATATATATAATACAAGTATAGGATGTTATATGTGTACAGGGACATATATATAATATACAAGTATAGGATGCTATATGTGTACAGGGACATATATATAATACATGTATAGGATGTTATATGTGTACAGGGACATATATATAATATCAAGTATAGGATGTTATATGTGTACAGGGACATATATATAATATACAAGTATAGGATGTTATATGTGTACAGGGACATATATATAATACAAGTATAGGATGCTATATGTGTACAGGGACATCTATATAATACAAGTATAGGATGTTATATGTGTACAGGGACATATATATAATATACAAGTATAGGATGCTATATGTGTACAGGGACATCTATATAATACATGTATAGGATGTTATATGTGTACAGGGACATATATATAATACAAGTATAGGATTATATGTGTACAGGGACATATATAATACAAGTATAGGATGCTATATGTGTACAGGGACATCTATGTAATACAAGTATAGGATGTTATATGTGTACAGGGACATATATATAATACAAGTATAGGATGTTATATGTGTACAGGGACATATATATAATACATGTATAGGATGTTATATGTGTACAGGGACATATATATAATACAAGTATAGGATGTTATATGTGTACAGGGACATATATATAATATATGTATAGGATGTTATATGTGTACAGGGACATCTATATAATACATGTATAGGATGTTATATGTGTACAGGGACATATATATAATACATGTATAGGATGCTATATGTGTACAGGGACATATATATAATACATGTATAGGATGTTATATGTGTACAGGGACATATATATAATACAAGTATAGGATGTTATATGTGTACAGGGACATATATATAATACAAGTATAGGATGCTATATGTGTACAGGGACATATATATAATACAAGTATAGGATGTTATATGTGTACAGGGACATCTATGTAATACAAGTATAGGATGTTATATGTGTACAGGGACATCTATGTAATACAAGTATAGGATGTTATATGTGTACAGGGACATATATATAATACAAGTATAGGATGGTATATGTGTACAGGGACATATATATAAAACATGCATAGTATGTTATATGTGTACAGGGACATATATATAATACAGGTTTGGATGTTATATGTGTACAGGGACATATATATAATACATGTATAGGATGTTATATGTGTACATGGACATATATATAATATACAAGTATAGGATACTATATATGTACAGGGACATCTATGTAATACAAGTATAGGATGCTATATGTGTACAGGGACATATATATAATACATGTATAGGATGTTATATGTGTACAGGGACATATATATAATATAAGTATATGATGCTATATGTGTACAGGGACATATATATAATACAAGTATAGGATGTTATATGTGTACAGGGACATATATATAATACAAGCATAGGTTGTGTGGGTTTTTGTTGGTGTTGTGTGGGTTTTGTGGTTTTGTGGTTTTTGTGGTTTTGGTGGGTGTATAGGATGTTATGTGTACAGGGATATTTTTTTTGTTTTGTGGGTTTGTATAGGATGTTATATGTGTACAGTGACATATATATAATATACAAGTATAGGATACTATATGTGTACAGGGACATCTATGTAATACAAGTATAGGATGTTATATGTGTACAGGGACATATATATAAAACATGTTTATGATGTTATATGTGTACAGGGACATATATATAATACATGTATAGGATGTTATATGTGTAAAGGGACATCTATGTAGTACATGTATAGGATGCTATATGTGTACAGGGACATATATATAATACAAGTATAGGATGCTATATGTGTACAAGGACATATATGTAATACATGTATAGGATGTTATATGTGTACAGGGAAATATATATGTAATACATGTATAGGATGTTATATGTGTACAGGGACATCTATATAATACAAGTATATGATGCTATATGTGTACAGGGACATATATATAATACAAGTATAGGATGTTATATGTGTACAGGGACATATATATATAATACAAGTATAGGATGTTATATGTGTACAGGGACATCTATGTAATACACGTATAGGATGTTATATGTGTACAGGGACATCTACGTAATACAAGTATAGGATGCTATATGTGTACAAGGACATCTATGTAATACAAATATATGATGCTATATGTGTACAGGGACATATATATAATATATGTATAGGATGTTATATGTGTACAGGGACATCTATGTAATACATGTATAGGATGTTATATGTGTACAGGGACATATATGTAATACATGTATAGGATGTTATATGTGTACAGGGACATATATATAATACAAGTATAGGATGTTATATGTGTACAGGGACATATATATAATACAAGTATAGGATGTTATATGTGTACAGGGACATATATATATTTTGTTGGTGTTGTGTGGTGTTTGTTGGTGTTGTGTGGGTTTTGTTGTGTTTGGGGTTTGTTGTGGTGTTTTGTGTGGGTTGTGTTGGGTTTTGTGTGGTTATAATATACAAGTATAGGATACTATAGTTACGGGACATCTTGTAATACAAGTATAGGAGTTATATGTGTACAGGGACATCTATGCAATACAATTATAGGATGTTATATGTGTACAGGGACATATATATAATACATGTATAGGATGTTATATGTGTACAGGACATATATATAATACATGTATAGGATGTTATATGTGTACAGGGACATCTATATAATACAAGTATAGGATGTTATATGTGTACAGGGACATATATATAATACATGTATAGGATGTTATATGTGTACAGGGACATATATATATAAAACATGTTTAGGATGTTATATGTGTACAGGGACATATATATAATACATGTATAGGATGCTATATGTGTACAGGGACATATGTATACAACATGTTTAGGATGTTATATGTGTACAGGGACATATATATAATACATGTATAGGATGCTATATGTGTACAAGGACATATATGTAATACATGTATAGGATGCTATTTGTGTACAGGGACATATATGTAATACATGTATAGGATGTTATATGTGTACAGGGACATATATATAAAACATGTTTAGGATGTTATATGTGTACAGGGACATATATATAATACATGTATAGGATGCTATATGTGTACAAGGACATATATTAATACATGTATAGGATGTTATATGTGTACAGGGACATCTATATAATACAAGTATATGATGCTATATGTGTACAGGGACATATATGTAATACAAGTATAGGATGCTATATGTGTACAGGGACATATATATAATACAAGTATAGGATGTTATATGTGTACAGGGACATATATATAATACAAGTATAGGATGTTATATGTGTACAGGGACATCTATGTAATACAAGTATAGGATGTTATATGGTACAGGGACATCTAGTTACACGTAAGGTGCTATATGTTACAGGGACATTAATAATACAAGTATAGGATGTTATATGTGTAGGGACATATATGTAATACGTATAGGATGTTATATGTGTACAGGGACATATACGTAATACAAGTATAGGATGCTATATGTGTACAGGGACATTCTATATTATACAAGTATAGGATGTTATAGTGTACAGGGACATATATGTAATACAAGTATAGGATGCTATATGTGTACAGGGACATATATATAATACATGTATAGGATGTTATATGTGTACAGGGACATCTATGTAATACATGTATAGGATGCTATATGTGTACAGGGACATCTATGTAATACATGTATAGGATGTTATATGTGTACAGGGACATCTATATAATACATGTATAGGATGTTATATGTGTACAGGGACATATATATAATACATGTATAGGATGCTGTATGTGTACAGGGACATATATATAATACAAGTATAGGATGTTATATGTGTAGAGGGACATATATATATATAATACAAGTATAGGATGTTATATGTGTACAGGGACATATATATAATATACAAGTATATGATGTTATATGTGTACAGGGAGATATATATAATAAATGTATAGGATGCTGTATGTGTACATGGACATATATGTAATACAAGTATAGGATGTTATATGTGTACAGGGCATATATTTAATACATGTATAGGATGTTATATGTGTACAGGGATATATATATATATACAAGTATAGGATGTTATATGTGTACAGGGACATATATGTAATATACGTATATGATGTTATATGTGTACAGGGATATATATATA
>CM026404.1:38539959-38623259 GCA_014843695.1 Archivesica marissinica | reverse complement strand
GTGTACAGGGACATCTATGTAATACAAGTATAGGATGTTATATGTGTACTGGGAAATCTACGTAATACAAGTATAGGATGCTATATGTGTACAGGGACATATATATAATACAAGTATAGGATGCTATATGTGTACAGGGACATATATATAATACATGTATAGGATGCTATATGTGTACAAGGACATCTATATAATACAAGTATAGGATGCTATATGTGTACAGGGACATATATATAATATCAAGTATAGGATGTTATATGTGTACAGGGACATATATATAATACATGTATAGGATGTTATATGTGTACAGGGACATATATATAATATACAAGTATAGGATACTATATGTGTACAGGGACATCTATGTAATACAAGTATAGGATGTTATATGTGTACAGGGACATATATATAAAACATGTATAGGATGTTATATGTGTACAGGGACATATATATAATACATGTATATGATGTTATATGTGTACAGGGACATATATATAAAATATGTATAGGATGTTATATGTGTACAGGGACATCTATATAATACAAGTATAGGATGTTATATGTGTACAGGGACATATATATAATACATGTATAGGATGTTATATGTGTACAGGGACATATATATAAAACATGTTTAGGATGTTATATGTGTACAGGGACATATATATAATACATGTATAGGATGTTATATGTGTACAGGGACATCTATGTAGTACATGTATAGGATGCTATATGTGTACAGGGACATATATATAATACAAGTATAGGATGCTATATGTGTACAAGGACATATATGTAATACAAGTATAGGATGCTATATGTGTACAGGGACATCTATGTAATAAAAGTATAGGATGTTATATGTGTACAGGGACATCTATGTAATACAAGTATAGGATGCTATATGTGTACAGGGACATATATATAATACAAGTATAGGATGCTATATGTGTACAGGGACATATATGTAATACAAGTATAGGATGCTATATGTGTACAGGGACATCTATATAATACAAGTATAGGATGCTATATGTGTACAGGGACATCTATGTAATACAAGTATAGGATGCTATATGTGTACAGGGACATCTATATAATACAAGTATAGGATGCTATATGTGTACAGGGACATCTATGTAATACAAGTATAGGATGCTATATGTGTACAGGGACATCTATGTAATACAAGTATAGGATGTTATATGTGTACAGGGACATCTATGTAATACAAGTATAGGATGCTATATGTGTACAGGGACATCTATTTTTGGTGTTTGTGTGGGTTTATAATACAAGTATAGGATGTTATATGTGTACAGGGACATCTATGTAATACAAGTATAGGATGTTATATGTGTACAGGGACATCTATGTAATACAAGTATAGGATGTTATATGTGTACAAGGACATCTATATAATACAAGTATAGGATGTTATATGTGTACAAGGACATCTATGTAATACAAGTATAGGATGCTATATGTGTGGTTTTACAGGGACATATATATAATACAAGTATAGGATGTTATATGTGTACAGGGACATCTATGTAATACAAGTATAGGATGCTATATGTGTACAGGGACATCTATGTAATACAAGTATATGATGCTATATGTGTACAGGGACATATATATAATACAAGTATAGGATGTTATATGTGTACAGGGACATATATGTAATACATGTATAGGATGTTATATGTGTACAGGGACATCTATATAATACAAGTATAGGATGTTATATGTGTACAGGGACATCTATGTAATACAAGTATAGGATGCTATATGTGTACAGGGACATATATATAATACAAGTATAGGATGTTATATGTGTACAGGGACATCTATGTAATACAAGTATAGGATGTTATATGTGTACAGGGACATCTATGTAATACAAGTATAGGATGCTATATGTGTACAGGGACATATATATAATACAAGTATAGGATGCTATATGTGTACAGGGACATATATATAATACAAGTATAGGATGTTATATGTGTACAAGGTCATCTATGTAATACTAGTATAGGATGCTATATGTGTACAGGGACATCTATGTAATACATGTATAGGATGTTATATGTACAGGGACATCTATGTAATACATGTATAGGATGCTATATGTGTACAAGGATTATTAATACAAGTATAGGATGTTATATGTGTACAGGGACATATATATAATACAAGTATAGGATGCTATATGTGTACAGGGACATCTATGTAATACATGTATAGGATGTTATATGTACAGGGACATCTATGTAATACAGTATAGGATGCTATATGTGTACAGGGACATCTATGTAATACAAGTATAGGATGTTATATGTGTACAGGGACATCTATGTAATACAGGTATAGGATGTTATATGTGTACAGGGACATCTATGCAATACAAGTATAGGATGTTATATGTGTACAGGGACATCTATGTAATACAAGTATAGGATGCTATATGTGTACAGAGAATATCATTTAATACAAGTATAGGATGTTATATGTGTACAGGGACATCTATGTAATACAGGTATAGGATGTTATATGTGTACAGGGACATCTATGCAATACAAGTATAGGATGTTATATGTGTACAGGGACATCTATGTAATACAAGTATAGGATGCTATATGTGTACAGAGAATATCATTTAATACAAGTATAGGATGTTATATGTGTACAGGGACATCTATGTAATACAGGTATAGGATGTTATATGTGTACAGGGACATCTATGCAATACAAGTATAGGATGTTATATGTGTACAGGGACATCTATGTAATACAAGTATAGGATGCTATATGTGTACAGGGACATCTATGTAATACAAGTATAGGATGCTATATGTGTACAGGGACATCTATTTAATACAGGTATAGGATGTTATATGTGTACAGGGACATCTATGCAATACAAGTATAGGATGTTATATGTGTACAGGGACATCTATGCAATTCAAGTATAGGATGTTATATGTGTACAGGGACATCTATGTAATACAAGTATAGGATGTTATATGTGTACAGGGACATCTATGTAATACAAGTATAGGATGTTATATGTGTACAAGGACATCTATGTTATACAAGTATAGGATGCTATATGTGTACAGGGACATCTATGTAATAAAAGTATAGGATGCTATATGTGTACAGGGACATCTATGTAATTCACGTATAGGATGCTATATGTGTACAGGGACATATACATAATACAAGTATAGGATGCTACATGTGTACAGGGACATCTATGTAATACAAGTATAGGATGCTATATGTGTACAGGGATATCTATGTAATACAAGTATAGGATGCTATATGTGTACAAGGACATCTATGTAATACAAGTATAGGATGTTATATGTGTACAGCGACATCTATGTAATATAAGTATAGGATGCTATATGTGTACAGGGACATCTATGTAATACATGTATAGGATGTTATACCTGTACAGGTACATCTATGTAATACAAGTATAGGATGCTATATGTGTACAGGGACATATATATAATACAAGCATAGGATGTTATATGTGTACAGAGAATATCATTTAATACAAGTATAGGATGTTATATGTGTACAGGGACATCTATGTAATACAGGTATAGGATGTTATATGTGTACAGGGACATCTATGCAATACAAGTATAGGATGTTATATGTGTACAGGGACATCTATGTAATACACGTATAGGATGCTATATGTGTACAGGGACATCTATGTAATACAAGTATAGGATGTTATATGTGTACAGGGACATCTATGTAATACAAGTATAGGATGCTATATGTGTACAGGGACATCTATGTGATACAAGTATAGGATGCTATATGTGTACAGGGACATCTATGTAATACAAGTATAGGATGCCATATGTGTACAGGGACATCTATGTAATACAGGTATAGGATGTTATATGTGTACAGGGACATCTATGCAATACAAGTATAGGATGTTATATGTGTACATGGACATCTATGCAATTCAAGTATAGGATGCTATATGTGTACAGGGCCATCTGTGTAATACAAGTATAGGATGTTATATGTGTACAGGAACATCTATTTAATACTAGTATGGGATGCTATATGTGTACAGGGTCATCTATGTAATACAAGTATAGGATGTTATATGTGTACAGGGACATCTATGTAATACAAGTATAGGATGTTATATGTGTACAGGGACATCTATGTAATACAAGTATAGGATGTTATATGTGTACAGGGACATATATATAATACAAGTATAGGATGCTATATGTGTACAGGGAAATCATGTAATACAAGTATAGGATGTTATATGTGTACAGGGACATCTATGTAATACAAGTATAGGATGTTATATGTGTACAGGGACATATATATAATACAAGTATAGGATGTTATATGTGTACAGGGACATATATATAATACAAGTATAGGATGCTATATGTGTACAGGGACATATATATAATACAAGTATAGGATGTTATATGTGTACAGGGACATCTATGTAATACAAGTATAGGATGCTATATGTGTACAGGGACATCTATGTAATACAAGTATAGGATGTTATATGTGTACAGGGACATATATGTAATACAAGTATAGGATGTTATATGTGTACAGGGACATCTATGTAATACAAGTATAGGATGTTATATGTGTACAGGGACATCTATGTAATACAAGTATAGGATGTTATATGTGTACAGGGACATCTATGTAATACAAGTATAGGATGTTATATGTGTACAGGGACATCTATGTAATACAAGTATAGGATGCTATATGTGTACAGGGACATCTATGTAATACAAGTATAGGATGTTATATGTGTACAGGGACATCTATGTAATACAAGTATAGGATGCTATATGTGTACAGGGACATCTATGTAATACAAGTATAGGATGTTATATGTGTACAGGGACATCTATGTAATACAAGTATAGGATGCTATATGTGTACAGGGACATCTATGTAATACAAGTATAGGATGTTATATGTGTACAGGGACATCTATGTAATACAAGTATAGGATGCTATATGTGTACAGGGACATCTATGTAATACAAGTATAGGATGTTATATGTGTACAGGGACATCTATGTAATACAAGTATAGGATGCTATATGTGTACAGGGACATCTATGTAATACAAGTATAGGATGTTATATGTGTACAGGGACATCTATGTAATACAAGTATAGGATGCTATATGTGTACAGGGACATCTATGTAATACATGTATAGGATGCTATATGTGTACAGGGACATCTATGTAATACAAGTATAGGATGTTATATGTGTACAGGGACATCTATGTAATACTAGTATAGGATGCTATATGTGTACAGGGACATCTATGTAATACATGTATAGGATGTTATACCTGTACAGGGACATCTATGTAATACATGTATAGGATGCTATATGTGTACAAGGTCATCTATGTAATACAAGTATAGGATGTTATATGTGTACAGGGTCATCTATGTAATACTAGTATAGGATGCTATATGTGTACAGGGACATCTATGTAATACATGTATAGGATGTTATACCTGTACAGGGACATCTATGTAATACATGTATAGGATGCTATATGTGTACAGGGACATATATATAATATACAGGTATAGGATGTTATATGTGTACAAGGACATATATGTAATACAAGTATAGGATGTTTTATGTGTACAGGGATATATATATATAATACAAGTATATGATGTTATATGTGTACAGGGACATATATATAATACATGTATAGGATGATATATGTGTACAGGGACATCTATATAATACAAGTATAGGATGTTATATTTGTACAGGGACATCTATATAATACATGTATAGGATGCTATATGTGTACAGGGACATCTATGTAATACAAGTATAGGATGCTATATGTGTACAGGGACATCTATATAATACAAGTATAGGATGTTATATGTGTAAAGGGACATCTATGTAATACAAGTATAGGATGTTATATGTGTACAGGGACATCTACGTAATACAAGTATAGGATGCTATATGTGTACAGGGACATATATATAATACAAGTATAGGATGCTATATGTGTACAGGGACATATATATAATACATGTATAGGATGCTATATGTGTACAAGGACATCTATATAATACAAGTATAGGATGCTATATGTGTACAGGGACATATATATAATATACAAGTATAGGATGCTATATGTGTACAGGGACATATATATAATACATGTATAGGATGCTATATGTGTACAGGGACATCTATGTAATACAAGTATAGGATGCTATATGTGTACAGGGACATCTATATAATACAAGTATAGGATGTTATATGTGTACAGGGACATCTATGTAATACAAGTATAGGATGTTATATGTGTACAGGGACATCTACGTAATACAAGTATAGGATGCTATATGTGTACAGGGACATATATATAATACAAGTATAGGATGCTATATGTGTACAGGGACATATATATAATACATGTATAGGATGCTATATGTGTACAAGGACATCTATATAATACAAGTATAGGATGCTATATGTGTACAGGGACATATATATAATATACAAGTATAGGATGCTATATGTGTACAGGGACATATATATAATACATGTATAGGATGTTATATGTGTACAGGGACATATATATAATATACAAGTATAGGATACTATATGTGTACAGGGACATCTATGTAATACAAGTATAGGATGTTATATGTGTACAGGGACATATATATAAAACATGTATAGGATGTTATATGTGTACAGGGACATATATATAATACATGTATAGGATGTTATATGTGTACAGGGACATATATATAAAATATGTATAGGATGTTATATGTGTACAGGGACATCTATATAATACAAGTATAGGATGTTATATGTGTACAGGGACATATATATAATACATGTATAGGATGTTATATGTGTACAGGGACATATATATAAAACATGTTTAGGATGTTATATGTGTACAGGGACATATATATAATACATGTATAGGATGTTATATGTGTACAGGGACATCTATGTAGTACATGTATAGGATGCTATATGTGTACAGGGACATATATATAATACAAGTATAGGATGCTATATGTGTACAAGGACATCTATGTAATACAAGTATAGGATGCTATATGTGTACAGGGACATCTATGTAATACAAGTATAGGATGCTATATGTGTACAGGGACATCTATGTAATACAAGTATAGGATGCTATATGTGTACAGGGACATCTATGTAATACAAGTATAGGATGCTATATGTGTACAGGGACATCTATGTAATACACGTATAGGATGCTATATGTGTACAGGGACATATACATAATACAAGTATAGGATGCTACATGTGTACAGGGACATCTATGTAATACAAGTATAGGATGCTATATGTGTACAAGGACATCTATGTAATACAAGTATAGGATGCTATATGTGTACAGGGACATCTATGTAATACAAGTATAGGATGCTATATGTGTGCAGGGACATCTATGTAATACACGTATAGGATGCTATATGTGTACAGGGACATCTATGTAATACTAGTATAGGATGCTATATGTGTACAGGGACATCTATGTAATACAAGTATAGGATGTTATATGTGTACAGGTACATCTATGTAATACAAGTATAGGATGTTAAATGTGTACAGGGACATCTATGTAATACAGGTATAGGATGTTATATGTGTATAGGGACATATATATAATACAAGAATAGGATGTTATATGTGTACAGGGACATCTATATAATACAGGTATAGGATGTTATATGTGTATAGGGACATCTATGTAATACAAATATAGGATGCTATATGTGTACAGGGACATATATATAATACAAGTATAGGATGTTGTATGTGTACAGGGACATCTATTTAATACAAGTATAGGATGTTATATGTGTACAGGGACATCTATGTAATACAAGTATAGGATGTTATATGTGTACAAGGACATCTATGTAATACAAGTATAGGATGTTATATGTGTACAAGGACATCTATGTAATACAAGTATAGGATGCTATATGTGTACAGGGACATCTATGTAATACAAGTATAGGATGTTATATGTGTACAGGGACATATATATAATACAAGTATAGGATGTTATATGTGTACAAGGACATCTATGTAATACAAGTATAGGATGCTATATGTGTACAGGGACATCTATGTAATACAAGTATATGATGCTATATGTGTACAGGGACATATATATAATACAAGTATAGGATGTTATATGTGTACAGGGACATCTATGTAATACAAGTATAGGATGTTATATGTGTACAGGGACATCTATATAATACAGGTATAGGATGTTATATGTGTACAGGGACATCTATGTAATACAAGTATAGGATGCTATATGTGTACAGGGACATATATATAATACAAGTATAGGATGTTATATGTGTACAGGGACATCTATGTAATACAAGTATAGGATGTTATATGTGTACAGGGACATCTATGTAATACAAGTATAGGATGCTATATGTGTACAGGGACATATATATAATACAAGTATAGGATGCTATATGTGTACAGGGACATATATATAATACAAGTATAGGATGTTATATGTGTACAAGGTCATCTATGTAATACTAGTATAGGATGCTATATGTGTACAGGGACATCTATGTAATACATGTATAGGATGTTATACCTGTACAGGGACATCTATGTAATACATGTATAGGATGCTATATGTGTACAAGGTCATCTATGTAATACAAGTATAGGATGTTATATGTGTACAGGGTCATCTATGTAATACTAGTATAGGATGCTATATGTGTACAGGGACATCTATGTAATACATGTATAGGATGTTATACCTGTACAGGGACATCTATGTAATACATGTATAGGATGCTATATGTGTACAAGGTCATCTATGTAATACAAGTATAGGATGTTATATGTGTACAGGGTCATCTATGTAATACTAGTATAGGATGCTATATGTGTACAGGGACATCTATGTAATACATGTATAGGATGTTATACCTGTACAGGGACATCTATGTAATACATGTATAGGATGCTATATGTGTACAAGGCATCTATGTAATACAAGTATAGGATGTTATATGTGTACAGGGCATCTATGTAATACAGTATAGGATGCTATATGTGTACAGGGACATCTATGTAATACATGTATAGGATGTTATATGTACAGGGACATCTATGTAATACAAGTATAGGATGCTATATGTGTACAGGAATATATTAATACAAGTATAGGATGTTATATGTGTACAGGGACATCTATGTAATACAGGTATAGGATGTTATATGTGTACAGGGACATATATGTAATACAAGTATAGGATGTTATATGTGTACAGGGACATCTATGTAATACAAGTATAGGATGCTATATGTGTACAGGGACATCTATGTAATACAAGTATAGGATGCTATATGTGTACAGGGACATCTATTTAATACAAGTATAGGATGTTATATGTGTACAGGGACATCTATGTAATACAAGTATAGGATGTTATATGTGTACAGGGACATCTATGCAATTCAAGTATAGGATGTTATATGTGTACAGGGACATCTATGTAATACAAGTATAGGATGTTATATGTGTACAGGGACATCTATGTAATACAAGTATAGGATGTTATATGTGTACAGGGACATCTATGTAATACAAGTATAGGATGCTATATGTGTACAGGGACATCTATGTAATACAAGTATAGGATGCTATATGTGTACAGGGACATCTATGTAATTCACGTATAGGATGCTATATGTGTACAGGGACATATACATAATACAAGTATAGGATGCTACATGTGTACAGGGACATCTATGTAATACAAGTATAGGATGCTATATGTGTACAGGGATATCTATGTAATACAAGTATAGGATGCTATATGTGTACAAGGACATCTATGTAATACAAGTATAGGATGTTATATGTGTACAGCGACATCTATGTAATATAAGTATAGGATGCTATATGTGTACAGGGACATCTATGTAATACATGTATAGGATGTTATACCTGTACAGGTACATCTATGTAATACAAGTATAGGATGCTATATGTGTACAGGGACATATATATAATACAAGCATAGGATGTTATATGTGTACAGAGAATATCATTTAATACAAGTATAGGATGTTATATGTGTACAGGGACATCTATGTAATACAGGTATAGGATGTTATATGTGTACAGGGACATCTATGCAATACAAGTATAGGATGTTATATGTGTACAGGGACATCTATGTAATACACGTATAGGATGCTATATGTGTACAGGGACATCTATGTAATACAAGTATAGGATGTTATATGTGTACAGGGACATCTATGTAATACAAGTATAGGATGCTATATGTGTACAGGGACATCTATGTGATACAAGTATAGGATGCTATATGTGTACAGGGACATCTATGTAATACAAGTATAGGATGCCATATGTGTACAGGGACATCTATGTAATACAGGTATAGGATGTTATATGTGTACAGGGACATCTATGCAATACAAGTATAGGATGTTATATGTGTACATGGACATCTATGCAATTCAAGTATAGGATGCTATATGTGTACAGGGCCATCTGTGTAATACAAGTATAGGATGTTATATGTGTACAGGAACATCTATTTAATACTAGTATGGGATGCTATATGTGTACAGGGTCATCTATGTAATACAAGTATAGGATGTTATATGTGTACAGGGACATCTATGTAATACAAGTATAGGATGTTATATGTGTACAGGGACATCTATGTAATACAAGTATAGGATGTTATATGTGTACAGGGACATATATATAATACAAGTATAGGATGCTATATGTGTACAGAGAATATCATTTAATACAAGTATAGGATGTTATATGTGTACAAGGACATCTATGTAATACAAGTATAGGATGTTATATGTGTACAGGGACATATATATATAATACAAGTATAGGATGTTATATGTGTACAGTGACATATATATAATACAAGTATAGGATGCTATATGTGTACAGGGACATATATATAATACAAGTATAGGATGCTATATGTGTACAGGGACATCTATGTAATACAAGTATAGGATGCTATATGTGTACAGGGACATCTATGTAATACAAGTATAGGATGTTACACCTGTACAGGGACATATATGTAATACAAGTATAGGATGTTATATGTGTACAGTGACATCTATGTAATACAAATATAGGATGTTATACCTGTACAGGGACATCTATGTAATACAAGTATAGGATGTTATATGTGTACAGGGACATCTATGTAATACAAGTATAGGATGTTATATGTGTACAGTGACATCTATGTAATACAAGTATAGGATGCTATATGTGTACAGGGACATCTATGTAATACAAGTATAGGATGTTATATGTGTACAGTGACATCTATGTAATACAAGTATAGGATGCTATATGTGTACAGGGACATCTATGTAATACAAGTATAGGATGTTATATGTGTACAGTGACATCTATGTAATACAAGTATAGGATGCTATATGTGTACAGGGACATCTATGTAATACAAGTATAGGATGTTATATGTGTACAGTGACATCTATGTAATACAAGTATAGGATGCTATATGTGTACAGGGACATCTATGTAATACAAGTATAGGATGTTATATGTGTACAGTGACATCTATGTAATACAAGTATAGGATGCTATATGTGTACAGGGACATCTATGTAATACAAGTATAGGATGTTATATGTGTACAGTGACATCTATGTAATACAAGTATAGGATGCTATATGTGTACAGGGACATCTATGTAATACAAGTATAGGATGTTATATGTGTACAGTGACATCTATGTAATACAAGTATAGGATGCTATATGTGTACAGTGACATCTATGTAATACTAGTATAGGATGCTATATGTGTACAGGGACATCTATGTAATACAAGTATAGGATGTTATACCTGTACAGGGACATCTATGTAATACAAGTATAGGATGTTATATGTGTACAGGGACATCTATGTAATACAAGTATAGGATGTTATATGTGTACAGGGACATCTATGTAATACAAGTATAGGATGTTATACCTGTACAGGGACATCTATGTAATACATGTATAGGATGTTATACCTGTACAAGGACATCTATGTAATACAAGTATAGGATGCTATATGTGTACAGGGACATCTATGTAATACAAGTATAGGATGTTATATGTGTACAGGGACATCTATGTAATACAAGTATAGGATGTTATACCTGTACAGGGACATCTATGTAATACAAGTATAGGATGTTATATGTGTACAGGGACATCTATGTAATACAAGTATAGGATGTTATATGTGTACAGGGACATCTATGTAATACAAGTATAGGATGTTATACCTGTACAGGGACATCTATGTAATACATGTATAGGATGTTATACCTGTACAAGGACATCTATGTAATACAAGTATAGGATGCTATATGTGTACAGGGACATCTATGTAATACAAGTATAGGATGTTATATGTGTACAGGGACATCTATGTAATACAAGTATAGGATGATATATGTGTACAGGGACATCTATGTAATACATGTATAGGATGTTATATGTGTACAGGGACATATATATAATATACAAGTATAGGATGCTATATGTGTACAGGGACATATATATATAATATACAAGTATATTATGCTATATGTGTGCAGGGACATATATATAATACATGTATATGATGCTATATGTGTACAGGGACATCTATGTAATACAAGTATAGGATGCTATATGTGTGCAGGGACATATATATAATACATGTATAGGATGCTATATGTGTACAGGGACATATATATAGTACAAGTATAGGATGCTATAGGTGTACAGGGACATATATATAATACAAGTATAGGGTGTTATATGTGTACAGGGACATCTATGTAATACAAGTATAGGATGCTATATGTGTACAGGGACATATATATAATACAAGTATCGGATGCTATATGTGTACAGGGACACATATATAATACAAGTATAGGATGTTGTATGTGTACAGGGACATCTATGTAATACAAGTATAGGATGTTATATGTGTACAGGGACATATATATAATACAAGTATATGATGCTATATGTGTACAGGGACATATATATAATACAAGTATAGGATGCTATATGTGTACAGGGACATATATATATATAATACAAGTATAGGATGCTATATGTGTACAGGGACATATATATATATATAATACAAGTATAGGATGCTATATGTGTACAGGGACATCTATGTAATACAAGTATAGGATGCTATATGTGTACAGGGACATCTACGTAATACAAGTATAGGATGCTATATGTGTACAGGGACATCTATATAATACAAGTATAGGATGCTATATGTGTACAGGGACATATATATAATACAAGTATAGGATGCTATATGTGTACAGGGACATCTATGTAATACATGTATAGGATGCTATATGTGTACAGGGACATCATTTAAAAAAAGTGAATCATTAAGTTAATCTATTTTTAGACGTGTGTCATTTGGAGAGTTACACTGGGCGGTGCCGGGCCTACATCCGGAGCTGGTACCATGATCATCTAACTGGAGGATGTAAACAGTTTATCTATGGTGGCTGTGATACCAATGGTAACAGGTTCGATACTCAGGAGGAATGTAAGGCTCAATGTAGTCCCAGAGGTTTGTACAGTCCTACAAACAATGACTGTTTCTTATTCATAATGAGTTTTAATGTTTAAAAATGCTAAACAATAATAGTGCTCCGTTTTACCTATTATTTGAAACAATGTATAAAAACCTGTACACGATTCTCTGGTTTAGGCCTAGCCATTCATATGAGGCAGCAGGAATGATTAGTAAGTGTGTGGGGTGATATTAATAATTGTTCTTTGATTGGAGTTGTTATGATCGATTTAGGAAGTAATTGTTTATGTATAAGATGCATGTTTTTTATCCAAGTATGCTGCGTCTTATACTCCAGTTTTTATCCAAGTATGCTGCGTCTTATACTCCAGTTTTTATCCAAGTATGCTGCGTCTTATACTCCAGTTTTTATCCAAGTATGCTGCGTCTTATACTCCAGTTTTTATCCAAGTATGCTGCGTCTTATACTCCAGTTTTTATCCAAGTATGCTGCGTCTTATACTCCAGTTTTTATCCAAGTATGCTGCGTCTTATACTCCAGTTTTTATCCAAGTATGCTGCGTCTTATACTCCAGTTTTTATCCAAGTATGCTGCGTCTTATACTCCAGTTTTTATCCAAGTATGCTGCGTCTTATACTCCAGTTTAGAACTAAATTAAATTTTTTCCAAGATTCAAAACAAAGGGAAATAAATATTTCATACTATTTTTCTCCAAGTTGCGTAAGTGCTGTGCCGTATCAGTGTGATATATCATTCAAGGTTAAAATGTTATTTAATATACGATAAAAAGTAGAAAATCTAAAATTATATTATTGAAAGATGATTAATAATGGTTCACAATAAATAACTTTAGCAAGCTATACAAGTAACCAATTACCAACTGCTGCTTGGCGTATGTGCCACTAATTATGAAGACCTTGATAATGTGTCGAGAATGACACGTTTGACTAGGTGTTGACATGATGAAATTAAGTCACTTTCAATACTAGAACTTTTCGAGATTAACTCACTGAACTTTATGCTGCCGATACTACTATTTTTGATATAAGAAATGTGTGCTGCAAGTGAAATAACTTATTGCAAATCACCATAAGTCATATCAAAATCAGCATAAGTCATATCAAAATCAGCATAAGTCATATCAAAATCAGCATAAGTCATATCAAAATCAGCATAAGTCATATCAAAATCAGCATAAGTCATATCAAAATCAGCATAAGTCATATCAAAATCTTGTAAATGTATGGTTATGCTCATAAATACTACAAAGACAACTTGCCAAATATGTATGAATGTTGACACATTATCATTGATTTGGAATAATCATAACTTAAATATAATTATTGTAACTGATAAAATAATTTGAATCTAATCAGTTGTCAATAAATGGACATGGTCAAGTCACATTGATAAAATTTGCAAAATGATTAATTCGAATTTATAGCATTTATAATGAATAAAGGAATATTTTTTGTTGATCACATAATCCAATTTTACCAAACCTACATTAAGCGCCATTGCAGTATCATTTGGTGTGCATGTAAAATAGCATGTAAGTCGAATAATATGTAATACAAATAAGTATGTCTTTGTTATATTATCAAAAATGTGCATATAAAATAATATTGGATTATAATTTAGTAAACATGTAAGCATGCAAAAATAAAAATTTGAAGAAAAGCAAAATTAATGTTCAATGTTTGCAATTTTGTAACTCTGCCCTATCAAACACACATAGTATGCATCTCCAACTCACAAAAACTGCATCCGAAATATAATACACACACGCACGCACGCACGCACACACACCACAGCACACCACACCACACCTTTTATTTATCGTCGCTACCGGTTGCCCATATGAGCGACGCCTCCTGAAGAGAATATTCATTTCAGATTTTTGGAGGATAGTGCAATGATACAGACAGAGACCCATTCCAGAGTCTCCTCTGGTTCTTTTACATGCATGGTGTAAAGCACCGACACGAGACCTCTGTCTAAAGTCCCATCTGAAAGACTGTTAATTTTATTAGGGTCAGACAGGGGGGATCGAACCTGCGATCGCTGGATAATCAGTTAACCACTGGACTACAGATCATATATTCATTGTAGTTCGTGTTCCGATACATCATAGATGTGATCATGCATATAATAGAGGGCCACATCAAAGTTTAGTTCTGACTAAATGTATCGCCCTCTATAAATAACGACTATTTTTAATGTTTACCAATTAAAAAAAATAGAAATTTATCAGTGGAATAACACATTTTATTTCACTGATAAATTTCTATTTTTTTTATAAATTTGAATTATTTATGTCCTAACTGATACCATAAATGGTACTATTAATGTTTGCCTCGGATTAATGTTTGCCTCGGATTAATGTTTTCCTCAGATTAATGTTTGCCTAGTATTAATGTTTTCCTCGGATTAATGTTTGCCTCAGATTAATGTTTGCCTCAGATTAATGTTTGCCTCGGATGGATACAAGGCAACAATCATTTGAAGGATTAAACTGTATTTATGGCACCATTTACAACATTTTGTGTTTAACATACAAATTTATTTTAGCTCGATTGTAAAACAAGTTCTTACAGCTTACATTAATCTCGAGACCTAATTCCTGATGAAATCCATTGCCACGATGGTGATAGAAAATGCAACGTGGAATATAAATTCCTTGCCTAAGGGCACAGTCGTAACAGCTCCAGCGGGACTCGAAATCCGGGCCTTTCACCTGAAGTAATGTGCTACCACTGCGCTATCACAACTTCCACAAGTATCTTTAGATTATCATTGGAACATTTAATATCTGGATTTACTTGAAAAGTTTCAATCTCCCGCCAGTAAAAACTGCACTCCTATGATTTATATGATTCATAACTGGAATTCGTGCTGCACACAAAAGCTCACTTAGAATAGATTCACATGAAGTCAATCTATTTTAACAACGTACAATGTGCCTTATGTCTATGCGCACATGCGTAGGTACGGAGTACATGGGATCCCATAACATTACAAATAATGTCGGATGAAAGGTGGATGGTCTTTCTGTCACAACAGATTGACCTAAGCTAGAATAATCAATGTCAATGCTCTTTCAAAAGTGTTCAAATGGTAACCTGTGGATCAAAAATGGCATGGCCAAGGAGGTCAAATGTGGGTGAAATTTTATTTTTGAGCAAATATGGATTATTTGGTCATGTCATATCAAATTGAAGTTGATGCAATTGTTATCAAAATCCGAAACTGCTTGGCCAATGGTAACCAAATTTCACAGTTATATTCCATTGGTGTAGCCATTTCAGATTTGTTAAAATGGAGGTTGTCATGAATAAAAGATGGCCATCGTCTAAATTTCACACAAGTTCTTCAAACATCTTCACCACTGCTCCGATCTTGATTTTGGTAGGAATGATCAGTGTACAATGCAATTTCAAAGTTCATAAAAATGGTGACCCAATGGTAAAAATTTAGTCATACAAATAATACAAATACAAATACATAGCATTTATATAGCAGAAAACTAGGATTCTAGTAATTGGATAAGAACATATTTTATCATGATATCTCCTAAAGTGAGTGAATGGATTAGCGAGAAAAGTGGCAATATGAACCATAGACCCAAACACCGCCGTAAGAATGATAACCGTGATGTGGCCAGTACAGTGATTGGGCCGGTACAGTGATCCGCCCATCACCACACGACAGAGCTCGAACCCAAGAGAATGTCCATACAACACTTCACTCGTCAATTCAATACTTATAAAGTTGATCTTTGATCTTATTGAACACAAATATTGTATTTAAACTGTTTTATATCATCACAGGTGTTATTTTTGTACAAAGAGCACAAAACTTATCGTTCATAAATTGCCTAAACAAATGGGTTTTCAGTTTTGATCGGAAACTGGCCTCCGACTCAATGTTTTTTCCCAGATAACTAGGTAAATCGTTCCACAATTTGGGTCCAACAACGGCCATAGATCTATCTGCTAATTTTGTTCGTCGTCTTGGGATGTTAAAGTTAGTGTCACTTTGTGATCTTAGTCTGTACCTTCCTCGAATGGGTATAAACATTTCTCCCAGATATACTGGAGCTGTTCCATTATTGACATGGAATACCATCTATTCTATATAGCTATATGACGCTATATGACGCTATATGAAGCTATATGACGATGCTATATGACGCTATATGACACTTTATTTGGATGTGATGGTCAACGTTGAGTGTACTGGTCATGTGAACACCCAGATCTCTGACATGATCAACGCATTTTACGTCACAATCGCCAACGTTGACACTAGAAATGTTTAATTTTTATAATTGTTGCCTAGTTCCATAAATGATTACTTCAGTTTTAGAGTTATTCATCTTCAGTTTGAAATTTGTCATCCATGTTATTATTTCATTGAGGCAACTGTCAAGTAGAACAATCGTCTCGTTTTGGAGAATTGCCCGATTTAATTTTGAATGCAATCTTGTGATTGTCTGCATATCCATATAGATCGACTGGATATTTCTGCACCACACGATTCAGGGCCGATATATACAGGGTAAAGATCACCGGTCCAGCACACGAACCCTGTGGAACACCGAACCTCAATTGCTCAGTTTCGAGCATGTGAGCGATACAAAGCCCTCATGGCCATCTTTTTATTATTATTAACACTGTAGTGAAATATGTTGCATTCTCAGTTTCAAAGTGAGTTTACTTGTGACTTTTACGGTGGTTACACAGGCAAATAAATGTTTGAAAAGTTGCTAGATATATTAGAATTGCACATTTTTGTTTCCACTAGCTGTGTGTCTACTACCAGAAAGTGCAGGCACCTGTATGGCCTACATACCAAGATATTTCTTTGACTACTCTGCCCAGGAGTGCAAAGAATTTGTTTACGGGGGTTGTCAGGGTAATGCCAACAACTTTGAGACCAAGGAAGCCTGTGAGAGAAGATGTGATCCCCTGATTAGAGACATAATTCCAGGTAATGACAATCTACTAGTGATGTTCATGTTTATATTGATATAGGTACAATCTACTAGTGATGTTCATGTTTATATTGATATAGGTACAATCTACTAGTGATGTTCATGTTTATATTGATATAGGTACAATTTGTTACTGAAAGCATCATATGTGTGGGCTTGCTCATTGAGGACCAACTGCTTTGATGAAGACTCAAATTTTTGATGAATAATGATAATAATAATGACTGTGCATTTAAGACATATTTATGGGTATGCTTGATATATGAATGGTATGCTTGATATATGAATGGGTATATTTGATAAATGAATGAGTATGCTTGATATATGAATGTGTATGCTTGACATATGAATGAGTATGCTTGATATATTAATGGGTATGCTTGACATATGAATGATATGCTTGATATATGAATGATATGCTAGATATATGAATGGGTATGCTTGACATATGAATGATATGCTTGATATATGAATGATATGCTAGATATATGAATGGGTATGCTTGACATATGAATGATATGCTTGATATATTAATGGATATGCTTGACATATGAATGATATGCTTGATATATGAATGATATGCTTTATATATTAATGGGTATGCTTGACATATGAATGATATGCTTGATATATGAATGATATGCTTGATATATTAATGGGTATGCTTGACATATGAATGATATGCTTGATATATGAATGATATGCTAGATATATGAATGGGTATGCTTGACATATGAATGATATGCTTGACATATGAATGGATATGCTAGATATATGAATGGGTATGCTTGATATATGAATAGATATGCTTGATATATGAATGGGTATGCTTGATTTATGAATGGATATGCTTGATATATGAATGGGTATGCTTGATTTATGAATGGGTATGCTTGATTTATGAATGGGTATGCTTGATTTATGAATGGATATGCTTGATATATGAATGGGTATGCTTGATTTATGAATGGATATGCTTGATATATGAATGGGTATGCTTGATATATGAATGGATATGCTTGATATATGAATGCTTGATATATGAATGGATATGTTTGATATATGAATGGGTATGTTAGATATATAAATGGATATACTTTTTGATACTAATTGTATACGATCTTAGAATTCACTGTCAATGGATTTGTGTCCACAATTTATGGGTTCAATTTAAGACTTCCTTATTTTCATATTCTTTGTAATTTAATGTAATCTTGTAAAATATATTGAGATTTCAATTAAATGAATCAATTTACATGTCAATATTTCATGATTTTATATTCAAAGCAAAACACATGTACCATTCATCATCCTATAGTCATGTACTAGGTATATTATATGTATCATACAGTCATGTACTGCGTATATTATATGTATCATACAGTCATGTACTGGGTATATTATATGTATCATACAGTCATGTACTGGGTATATTATATGTATCATACAGTCATGTACCGGGTATATTATATGTATCATACAGTCATGTACTGGGTATATTATATGTATATATATATCATACAGTCATGTACTGGGTATATTATATGTATCATACAGTCATGTACCGGGTATATTATATGTATCATACAGTCATGTACTGGGTATATTATATGTATCATACAGTCATGTACTGGGTATATTATATGTATATATATATCATACAGTCATGTACCGGGTATATTATATGTATATATATATCATACAGTCATGTACTGGGTATATTATATGTATATATATATCATACAGTCATGTACTGGGTATATTATATGTATCATACAGTCATGTACCGGGTATATTATATGTATATATGTATCATACAGTCATGTACCGGGTATATTATATGTATCATACAGTCATGTACTAGGTATATTATATGTATCATACAGTCATGTACTGGGTATATTATATGTATCATACAGTCATGTACTGGGTATATTATATGTATCATACAGTCATGTACTGGGTATATTATATGTATCATACAGTCATGTACTGGGTATATTATATGTATCATACAGTCATGTACCGGGTATATTATATGTATATATGTATCATACAGTCATGTACTGGGTATATTATATGTATCATACAGTCATGTACTGGGTATATTATATGTATCATACAGTCATGTACTGGGTATATTATATGTATCATACAGTCATGTACGGGTATATTATATGTATCATACAGTCATGTACTGGGTATATTATATGTATCATACAGTCATGTACCGGGTATATTATATGTACATCAGTCATGTACTGGTATTATATGATCATACAGTCATGTACTGGGTATATTATATGTATCATACAGTCATGTACTAGGTATATTATATGTATCATACAGTCATGTACTAGGTATATTATATGTATCATACAGTCATGTACAGGTATATTATATGTATCATACAGTCATGTACTGGGTATATTATATGTATCATACAGTCATGTACTGGGTATATTATATGTATCATACAGTCATGTACCGGGTATATTATATGTATCATACAGTCATGTACTGGGTATATTATATGTATCATACAGTCATGTACCGGGTATATTATATGTATATATGTATCATACAGTCATGTACTGGGTATATTATATGTATCATACAGTCATGTACTGGGTATATTATATGTATCATACAGTCATGTACTGGGTATATTATATGTATCATACAGTCATGTACTGGGTATATTATATGTATCATACAGTCATGTACTGGGTATATTATATGTATCATACAGTCATGTACTGGGTATATTATATGTATCATACAGTCATGTACTGGGTATATTATATGTATCATACAGTCATGTACTGGGTATATTATATGTATCATACAGTCATGTACTGGGTATATTATATGTATCATACAGTCATGTACCGGGTATATTATATGTATATATTATCATACAGTCATGTACTGGGTATATTATATGTATCATACAGTCATGTACTGGGTATATTATATGTATCATACAGTCATGTACTGGGTATATTATATGTATCATACAGTCATGTACTGGGTATATTATATGTATCATACAGTCATGTACTGGGTATATTATATGTATCATACAGTCATGTACCGGGTATATTATATGTATCATACAGTCATGTACTGGGTATATTATATGTATCATACAGTCATGTACGGGTATATTATATGTATATTTATCATACAGTCATGTAGGGTATATTATATGTATCATACAGTCATGTACTGGGTATATTATATGTATCATACAGTCATGTACTGGGTATATTATATGTATCATACAGTCATGTACTGGGTATATTATATGTATCATACAGTCATGTACGGGTATATTATATGTATCATACAGTCATGTACTGTATATTATATGTATCATACAGTCATGTACTGGGTATATTATATGTATCATACAGTCATGTACCGGGTATATTATATGTATCATACAGTCATGTACCGGGTATATTATATGTATCATACAGTCATGTACTGGGTATATTATATGTATCATACAGTCATGTACTGGGTATATTATATGTATCATACAGTCATGTACAGGGTATATTATATGTATCATACAGTCATGTACTAGGTATATTATATGTATCATACAGTCATGTACTAGGTATATTATATGTATCATACAGTCATGTACCGGGTATATTATATGTATATATGTATCATACAGTCATGTACCGGGTATATTATATGTATCATACAGTCATGTACCGGGTATATTATATGTATATATGTATCATACAGTCATGTACTGGGTATATTATATGTATATATGTATCATACAGTCATGTACCGGGTATATTATATGTATATATGTATCATAGAGTCATGTACCAGGTATATTATATGTATATATGTATCATACAGTCATGTACTGGGTATATTATATGTATCATACAGTCATGTACTAGGTATATTATATGTATCATACAGTCATGTACTGGGTATATTATATGTATCATACAGTCATGTACTAGGTATATTATATGTATCATACAGTCATGTACTAGGTATATTATATGTATCATACAGTCATGTACTGGGTATATTATATGTATCATACAGTCATGTACTGGGTATATTATATGTATCATACAGTCATGTACCGGGTATATTATATGTATCATACAGTCATGTACTGGGTATATTATATGTATCATACAGTCATGTACCGGGTATATTATATGTATATATGTATCATACAGTCATGTACTGGGTATATTATATGTATTTCATACAGTCATGTACCGGGTATATTATATGTATCATACAGTCATGTACTAGGTATATTATATGTATCATACAGTCATGTACTGGGTATATTATATGTATCATACAGTCATGTACTGGGTATATTATATGTATCATACAGTCATGTACTGGGTATATTATATGTATCATACAGTCATGTACCGGGTATATTATATGTATCATACAGTCATGTACCGGGTATATTATATGTATCATACAGTCATGTACTGGGTATATTATATGTATCATACAGTCATGTACTGGGTATATTATATGTATCATACAGTCATGTACCGGGTATATTATATGTATCATACAGTCATGTACTGGGTATATTATATGTATCATACAGTCATGTACTGGGTATATTATATGTATCATACAGTCATGTACTGGGTATATTATATGTATCATACAGTCATGTACTGGGTATATTATATGTATCATACAGTCATGTACTGGGTATATTATATGTATCATACAGTCATGTACTGGGTATATTATATGTATCATACAGTCATGTACCGGGTATATTATATGTATCATACAGTCATGTACTGGGTATATTATATGTATCATACAGTCATGTACTGGGTATATTATATGTATCATACAGTCATGTACCGGGTATATATGTATCATACAGTAATGTACCGGGTATATTATATGTATCATACAGTCATGTACCGGGTATATTATATGTATCATACAGTCATGTACTGGGTATATTATATGTATCATACAGTCATGTACTGGCTATATTATATGTATCATACAGTCATGTACCGGGTATATTATATGTATCATACAGTCATGTACTGGGTATATTATATGTATCATACAGTCATGTACTGGGTATATTATATGTATCATACAGTCATGTACTGGGTATATTATATATAAAATACAGTCATGTACCGGGTATATTATATATATCATACAGTCATGTACCGGGTATATTATATGTATCATACAGTCATGTACTGGGTATATTATATGTATCATACAGTCATGTACTAGGTATATGATATGTATATATATATCATACAGTCATGTACCGGGTATATTATATATATCATACAGTCATGTACCGGGTATATTATATATATCATACAGTCATGTACCGGGTATATTATATGTATCATAGAGTCATGTACTGGGTATATTATATGTATCATACAGTCATGTACCGGGTATATTATATGTATCATACAGTCATGTACTGGGTATATTATATATATCATACAGTCATGTACCGGGTATATTATATATATCATACAGTCATGTACCGGGTATATTATATGTATCATACAGTCATGTACCGGGTATATTATATGTATCATACAGTCATGTACCGGGTATATTATATGTATCATACAGTCATGTACCGGGTATATTATATGTATCAAACAGTCATGTACTACGTATATTATATGTATATGTATATCATACAGTCATGTACTGGGTATATTATATGTATCATACAGTCATGTACTGGGTATATTATATGTATATATATATCATACAGTCATGTACTGGGTATATTATATGTATATTATATGTATCATACAGTCATGTACTGGGTATATTATATGTATATATATATCATGCAGTCATGTACTGGGTATATTATATGTATCATACAGTCATGTACTGGGTATATTATATGTATATATATATAATACAGTCATGTACTGGGTATATTATATGTATCATACAGTCATGTACTAGGTATATTATATGTATCATACAGTCATGTACCGGGTATATTATATGTATCATACACGCATGTACTGGGTATATTATATATATCATACAGTCATGTACTGGGTATATTATATGTATATATATATCATACAGTCATGTACTGGGTATATTATATGTATATTATATGTATCATACAGTCATGTACAGGGTATATTATATGTATATATATATCATACAGTCATGTACTGGGTATATTATATGTATCATACAGTCATGTACCGGGTATAGTATATGTATCATACAGTCATGTACCGGGTATATTATATGTATCATACAGTCATGTACCAGGTATATTATATGTATCATACAGTCATGTGTTGGGTATATTATATGTATCATACAGTCATGTACTGGGTATATTATATGTATCATACAGTCATGTACCAGGTATATTATATGTATCATACAGTCATGTACTGGGTATATTATATGTATCATACAGTCATGTACCGGGTATATTATATGTATCATACAGTCATGTACCGGGTATATTATATGTATCATACAGTCATGTACTAGGTATATTATATGTATCATACAGTCATGTACTGGGTATATTATATGTATCATACAGTCATGTACCGGGTATATTATATGTATCATACAGTCATGTACCGGGTATATTATATGTATCATACAGTCATGTACCGGGTATATTATATGTATCATACAGTCATGTACCGGGTATATTATATGTATCATACAGTCATGTACTGGGTATATTATATGTATCATACAGTCATGTACCGGGTATATTATATGTATCATACAGTCATGTACTGGGTATATTATATGTATATCATACAGTCATGTACTGGGTATATTATATGTATCAAACAGTCATGTACCGGGTATATTATATGTATCATACAGTCATGTACCAGGTATATTATATGTATCATACAGTCATGTACGGGTATATTATATGTATCATACAGTCATGTACTGGGTATATTATATGTATCATACAGTCATGTACTGGGTATATTATATGTATCATACAGTCATGTACTGGGTATATTATATGTATCATACAGTCATGTACTGGGTATATTATATGTATATATATATCATACAGTCATGTACCGGGTATATTATATATATCATACAGTCATGTACTAGGTATATTATATGTACCATACAGTCATGTACCGGGTATATTATATGTATCATACAGTCATGTACCAGGTATATTGTATGTATCATACAGTCATGTACTAGCTATATTATATGTATATGTATATCATACAGTCATGTACTGGGTATATTATATGTATCAAACAGTCAAGTACTGGGTATATTATATGTATCATACAGTCATGTACTGGGTATATTATATGTATCATACAGTCATGTACTGGGTATATTATATGTATCATACAGTCATGTACTGGGCATATTATATGTATCATACAGTCATGTACTAGGTATATTATATGTATCAAACAGTCATGTACTGGGTATATTATATGTATCAAACAGTCATGTACCGGGTATATTATATGTATTATACAGTCATGTACCGGGTATATTATATGTATCATACAGTCATGTACTGGGTATATTATATATATCATACAGTCATGTACTGGGTATATTATATGTATCATACAGTCATGTACAGGGTATATTATATGTATCATACAGTCATGTACTAGGTATATTATATGTATCATACAGTCATGTACTAGGTATATTATATGTATCATACAGTCATGTACCGGGTATATTATATGTATATATGTATCATACAGTCATGTACCGGGTATATTATATGTATCATACAGTCATGTACCGGGTATATTATATGTATATATGTATCATACAGTCATGTACCGGGTATATTATATGTATATATGTATCATACAGTCATGTACCGGGTATATTATATGTATATATGTATCATAGAGTCATGTACCAGGTATATTATATGTATATATGTATCATACAGTCATGTACTAGGTATATTATATGTATCATACAGTCATGTACTAGGTATATTATATGTATATATGTATCATAGAGTCATGTACCAGGTATATTATATGTATATATGTATCATACAGTCATGTACTAGGTATATTATATGTATCATACAGTCATGTACTAGGTATATTATATGTATATATGTATCATAGAGTCATGTACCAGGTATATTATATGTATATATGTATCATACAGTCATGTACTAGGTATATTATATGTATCATACAGTCATGTACTAGGTATATTATATGTATCATACAGTCATGTACTGGGTATATAATATGTATCATACAGTCATGTACTGGGTATATTATATGTATCATACAGTCATGTACCGGGTATATTATATGTATCATACAGTCATGTACTAGGTATATTATATGTATCATACAGTCATGTACTTGGTATATTATATGTATATATGTATCATACAGTCATGTACTGGGTATATTATATGTATCATACAGTCATGTACCGGGTATATTATATGTATCATACAGTCATGTACCGCGTATATTATATGTATCATACAGTCATGTTCCGGGTATATTATATGTATCATACAGTCATGTACTGGGTATATTATATGTATATCATACAGTCATGTAATGGGTATATTATATGTATCAAACAGTCATGTACCGGGTATATTATATGTATCATACAGTCATGTACTGGGTATATTATATGTATCATACAGTCATGTACTGGGTATATTATATGTATCATACAGTCATGTACTGGGTATATTATATGTATCATACAGTCATGTACTGGGTATATTATATGTATCATACAGTCATGTACTGGGTATATTATATGTATCATACAGTCATGTACTGGGTATATTATATGTATCATACAGTCATGTACTGGGTATATTATATGTATATATGTATCATACAGTCATGTACTGGGTATATTATATGTATCATACAGTCATGTACTGGGTATATTATATGTATCATACAGTCATGTACCGGGTATATTATATGTATCATACAGTCATGTACTGGGTATATTATATGTATATATGTATCATACAGTCATGTACTGGGTATATTATATGTATCATACAGTCATGTACCGGGTATATTATATGTATATATGTATCATACAGTCATGTACTGGGTATATTATATGTATATCATACAGTCATGTACTGGGTATATTATATGTATCATACAGTCATGTACTGGGTATATTATATGTATCATACAGTCATGTACCGGGTATATTATATGTATCATACAGTCATGTACTGGGTATATTATATGTATCATACAGTCATGTACCAGGTATATTATATGTATCATACAGTCATGTACTGGGCATATTATATGTATCATACAGTCATATACTGGGTATATTATATGTATCATACAGTCATGTACTGGGTATATTATATGTATCATACAGTCATATACTGGGTATATTATATGTATCATACAGTCATGTACTGGGTATATTATATGTATCATACAGTCATGTACTGGGTATATTATATGTATCATACAGTCATGTACTGGGTATATTATATGTATCATACAGTCATGTACTGGGTATATTATATGTATCATACAGTCATGTACTGGGTATATTATATGTATCATACAGTCATGTACTGGGTATATTATATGTATCATGTATGACATACAGTCATGTACTGGATATATGCACAAAACAGGTACCGTGTATATTCAATGGTACAATAGAGTATTTATTCTAATAAATGCCAGTTCACTAATTCACTAATCCAAGTTGTTACACATGGTATCTTAACATGTTCTAATCTACACTTCTAGTCATAGCAAAACTGCAAAGAAGCAGTCTAACAACATGTTTTTGAATCTACTAAATTGTCAAAAAGCATATCAAAACAAAAGTCAAATGCTTGATTTCCTATAATATGCAGCTAGACGAATTAGTTTTAATTACTGCAATTGAAGAAAACTGAACAACCTAAAAATTAACATTTGTCTATAATTATACTCAGCGTTCGTAAACGCCCAATGATATCTAGGCATACATGTAAATATGCAGCCATATTTAGTCATTTAAATGTTGACGTACTCGTGCTGTGCGAACTGCTTGCGAAATTACCTCTTTGGAATAAAAACACTCAACATAGTTCAAAGCATTACACCGGTGGATCTCATGCCTGAGGCAGAATTATTATATCTACATGTATATGTTTATTGTGTTCATGTGCACATTTTACAAGCATTCAAATTGGTCGTTAAATTCACTTTGAAATATACCGCAGTGTATATAAGGCAGTAGGATCAGATGAAATAAGTCATCGAATGCTGAAAAATACACATGACTCAATAAATATTCCTCTATATATTTTATTTTGTAGGTCAATTCATGATGGTGTTTTTCCAAATGCATGGAATTATGCAAAGGTTATACCTCCTTTTAAATAATGGTAATAGAAACACCTGATCTAATTATAGACCAATTTCTTTAGTTGTGTCGATAAATTTGTGGAAAAAATAATATTTAAGCACATTTATAATCACTTATATTCTAACAACTTTATGTATTGTTTACAGTCAGGTGTTTTACCAGGACATTCAACCGTATACCAATTGTAGACAAGTATCATCAACTCAGTGAACGTTATACAACAAACAATCAACATGTATAATTTTCTGCGATATTTATAATGCTTACGACAGAGTATGGCACAGTGGTCTCTTGTTTAAGCTTAAACAATATGGAATCAACAATGAACTTCTACCATGGTTGAACAATTATCTGTGGAATCTGAAACAGTCTGTCTTTGTATGATCATAAACTTCTAATAATAGTTAATATCACTGCTTGTGTTGCCCAAGGGTCCGCCCTTGGTCCCCTTTTATTTCTAGTGTATGTTAACGATATAATAGATAATCTACTTAGTGTAGCAAGACTTTTCTCCAACAATAGTTCACTTGCCGTTTCGTCTAACATGAATGATATTGAAACTACATTGAACCATGATCTCAGAAACATTAACGAGTGCTCTCATTAATTTTAACTCTAACAAAACTGAAATTATGCTATTCTCATCAAATCAGTCTGATAAAAACCTACTCTTTACTTTAACGATATTCCACTTGATTTTGTCGGTAACTACAAACATATAGGTATAACATTTTCATCGGATCTTATATTGCATGAACATAATATTATCGATAACAAAATTATCTCTTCAATGCAACTCAAATTTAAACTAAATAGATCAACTATTAATCAGATTTACATATCTTTTATAATTATGCGACCTATCTTAGAATATGCATCATTAGTCTGGGATGGATGCACGGCATATGAAGCACAATCATTAGAACAAATACAATTGGAAGCCACAACTATAGTCACCGGGTTAACAAGGTCTATAGCATTAAAATTTCTAATAAAAGAAATATGTTGGGTATCATTATCAGATCGACGGAAATTCAAATACTTTTAATACAAAGCCCAAAATGACAGTGTTCCCTGCAGCTTGGGGAATATCACTCCCGGAACTATATACTCATATACCCAATCAACAAACCAATTACATAATCATTTCTTGTATATGTTCTTAGACTAGTGTGATATTATTTTCGTTTTATATTTATGACTTGTATCATGTGTTTCTAACAGATACTGTAAAACGTGGGTCGTGTCCCGCTCTAAGGCGTCTAAGCCGACATGGACGCTGCATAGAACAGTGTCGCAAAGATCGAGACTGCCCTGACACTAAAAAATGCTGTTTAATTGCATGCAGTCTAGTATGTGTAGAACCCACAGCACAGGAAATTATAAGTAAATACATATATCGTTACCTGTTTCATATAGCCTGCTAGAATTGATAGTATTTGCCATGAAATGTATACATATACAGCAGTAGTGATAGTAACCTTGTAGTAGTTGACTGTGACTGGTTTTCAGACAGTTCTTGCAATGTTTACAGTCATGTGCCTGTAAACTACCATATATTCCCTATTTAATGCCCCCTCCTAATGAACGTGTATGTACATGGTGTCTATTACAGTTATATATGTGAGCAATTTTGAGAACAATTAGGTAACAATTAACTATTAAAATGATCAGTGTGTAAATGCCAGTTTGTTTCAAATTCTGGAATATACGCCCGTATAAATTAGTGTCTAAGTATGTTGGCCAATAATATCAGGACCCACTTGATTGACATAATCTATACCCCTGATGATAATGCACAGATTGACATAATCTATACCCCTGATGATAATGCACAGATTGACATAATCTATACCCCTGATGATAATGCACAGATTGACATAATCTATACCCCTGATGATAATGCACAGATTGACATAATCTATACCCCTGATGATAATGCACACATTAGCAACAAGTGTTGTGTACATTGATAATTAGCACTGCTTTGTTGGGATAGGTGCGAAATTCATTAGCGATGCTTTGTTGCAAGTTTGGGTAGACATACAATCGTCAAACACAGGTTATCTTACAATGCATATAGTATACCTACACTTTTTATACACCACCATATTTTCAGTTTACCTGTATATTTAGCATCGAGTATTGCGCAGCATCGCAGTAAATTGCCGTGGAAATATTCCGCCGAGAAATGCGTGGTTTCTCTTGCATGTGTGAACAGACCCTGCCCTGCAGAAAAACAAGTCTTACCGATAATTGCATTGTTTATCATGCAATAGACTTTCATTGTGTTTTATCATATTTTATGTATCCTAATACCCCCCACCACTTGTAAAAGGTAACGCCACTGGGGGTGTTAAATAGAGAATATATATGGTATTCTAAAATTCTCGGCTAAGTATATTTTACAATGTGGATGGATACTATTACATATATATATAGTATATTTTGCAATGTGGATGGATACTATTACATATCTATAGTATATTTTACAATGTGGATGGATACTATTACATATATATAGTATATTTTACAATGTGGATGGATACTATTACATATATATAGTATATTTTACAATGTGGATGGATACTATTACATATATATAGTATATTTTACAATGTGGATGGATACTATTACATATATATAGTATATTTTACAATGTGGATGGATACTATTACATATATATAGTATATTTTACAATGTGGATGGATACTATTACATATATATAGTATATTTTACAATGTGGATGGATACTATTACATATATATAGTATATTTTACAATGTGGATGGATACTATTACATATATATAGTATATTTTACAATGTGGATGGATACTATTACATATATATAGTATATTTTACAATGTGGATGGATACTATTACATATATATAGTATATTTTACAATGTGGATGGATACTATTACATATATATAGTATATTTTACAATGTGGATGGATACTATTACATATATATAGTATATTTTACAATGTGGATGGATACTATTACATATATATATAGTATATTTTACAATGTGGATGGATACTATTACATATCTATAGTATATTTTACAATGTGGATGGATACTATTACATATATATAGTATATTTTACAATGTGGATGGATACTATTACATATATATAGTATATTTTACAATGTGGATGGATACTATTACATATATATAGTATATTTTACAATGTGGATGGATACTATTACATATCTTAACTTGTGATGATCATTATTTATGAAGAGAATGCGCATGTTCTAATAACCTTAGTAGTACATACTGGGATGTTGTTTTATTGACAGACACACAGTGCTGGTGCCATTGGTGCATATGCACTCCCCTAAATCTGCCAATAAATAAAGTTAAATGTTCGTATGAAGCACAAATATTGCTACAAATTCATTTGTCACCTAGTTTTCTATCTATTTAATAGCACAATATACACACAAGAAATATATTGATGCAAAGCAGAGCATTGATTTTATGCATGTACAGTCAAACCTGTGTTAACGGTTACCTCTATTAAGCAACCACCTGCCTTAAACAGTTCCACGACAGTCACTCTTGTTTGTAATTATCTAAATTGATGCGCTTTTCCCAATTAAATAACGAATATTTTCCAAACGAATATTTGATATTTTCTTGAAATTTAAAATTGTACACCAGCCTTTTCTAGAAAAACTTTCTGTTTTTAAAACACTGTGATGTAGCACCGTTTCCTATTGAAAACAGTGGCTTGGTAGAATTATATAGCCATGATGTCTATTGTTAATCTTTTATAAAGGCAGGATCTTCTGTTAGCCTCCTATTTATAAACATGGAACATTCATGTAGGGGAGAGATTTCATCATTTCCGACCATTGTGGACGCAAACAGCGCTACCGGTTGCCCATATGAGTGATGGGCAGTTTACCTAACAACATCTTTCCTGGGAAGGCTCCAGCTGTTAACCAATACTTGGTACAATCTCCATAACAAACTGCCAACTTATTCATATAAAGAGACACGGTCTGAACACAACTTAACCCTTTCAACACCACAGACCTCTATATAGGCTTACAAAAAGTGTAGATCCAGATGAGCCGGCTCGTGACGAGCCGTCTCATCAGGATCTGCACTTTTTGCAAGTAGTATTACTAATTTTAGACAAAATTACCCATCTTGATAAATGAACTGGTCCGAATGTAATATTCTTATTCATTTATTGGTCTAACAATATCATGGACCAGTCCATGTCAGTTACTTGGTGTTGAAAGAGTTAATCTAAGATTTCTCTGTAATCATTTGTAGGGTAATGTTTGAAGAAATAAACCAATTTACAATTTCAACAATTTTAATTATGCAGCATACTCTCTTTGTTTTGGTTTCTGATGGAACTGGCATTTGCAATAAATGAAAACAAGTCCAACTGGCCCGCAGAAGACCGGCGGTTCTACCTGGTCGTATAACAAATGAAAAGCAAGTCCAACTGGCCCGCAGAAGACCAGTGGTTCTACCTGGTCGTATAACAAATGAAATGCAAATCCAACTGGCTCGTGAAAGGTCAGTGGTTCTACCTGGTCGTATAACAAATGAAATGCAAATCCACCTGGCTTGTGAAAGGTCAGTGGTTCTACCTGGTCGTATAACAAATGAAATGCAAATCCAACTGGCCCGCAGAAGACCAGTGGTTCTACCTGGTTGCATAACAAATGAAATGCAAATCCAACTGGCCCGCAGAAGACCAGTGGTTCTACCTGGTCGTATAACAAATGAAATGCAAGTCCAACTGGCCCGCAGAAGACCAGTGGTTCTACCTGGTCATATAACAAATGAAATGCAAGTCCAACTGGCCCGCAGAAGACCAGTGGTTCTACCTGGTCGTATAACAAATGAAATGCAAGTCCAACTGGCTCGCAGAAGACCAGTGGTTCTACCTGGTCGTATAACAAATGAAATGCAAGTCCAACTGGCCCGCAGAAGACCAGTGGTTCTATCTGGTCATATAACAAATGAAATGCAAATCCAACTGGCCCGCAGAAGACCAGTGGTTCTACCTGGTCGTATAACAAATGAAATGCAAGTCCAACTGGCCCGCAGAAGACCAGTGGTTCTATCTGGTCGTATAACAAATGAAATGCAAGTCCAACTGGCCCGCAGAAGACCAGTGGTTCTATCTGGTCGTATAACAAATGAAATGCAAGTCCAACTGGCCCGCAGAAGACCAGTGGTTCTACCTGGTCGTATAACAAATGAAATGCAAGTCCAACTGGCCCGCAGAAGACCAGTGGTTCTACCTGGTCGTATAACAAATGAAATGCAAGTCCAACTGGCCCGCAGAAGACCAGTGGTTCTACCTGGTCGTATAACAAATGAAATGCAAATCCACCTGGCTTGTGAAAGGTCAGTGGTTCTGCCTGGTCGTATAACAAATGAAATGCAAATCCAACTGGCCCGCAGAAGACCAGTGGTTCTACCTGGTTGCATAACAAATGAAATGCAAATCCAACTGGCCCGCAGAAGACCAGTGGTTCTACCTGGTCGTATAACAAATGAAATGCAAGTCCAACTGGCCCGCAGAAGACCAGTGGTTCTACCTGGTCATATAACAAATGAAATGCAAGTCCAACTGGCCCGCAGAAGACCAGTGGTTCTACCTGGTCGTATAACAAATGAAATGCAAGTCCAACTGGCTCGCAGAAGACCAGTGGTTCTACCTGGTCGTATAACAAATGAAATGCAAGTCCAACTGGCCCGCAGAAGACCAGTGGTTCTATCTGGTCATATAACAAATGAAATGCAAATCCAACTGGCCCGCAGAAGACCAGTGGTTCTATCTGGTCGTATAACAAATGAAATGCAAGTCCAACTGGCCCGCAGAAGACCAGTGGTTCTATCTGGTCGTATAACAAATGAAATGCAAGTCCAACTGGCCCGCAGAAGACCAGTGGTTCTACCTGGTCGTATAACAAATGAAATGCAAGTCCAACTGGCCCGCAGAAGACCAGTGGTTCTACCTGGTCGTATAACAAATGAAATGCAAGTCCAACTGGCCCGCAGAAGACCAGTGGTTCTACCTGGTCGTATAACAAATGAAATGCAAGTCCAACTGGCTCGTGAAAGACCAGTGGTTCTACCTGGTCGTATAACAAATGAAATGCAAATCCAACTGGCCCGCAGAAGACCAGTGGTTCTACCTGGTTGCATAACAAATGAAATGCAAATCCAACTGGCCCGCAGAAGACCAGTGGTTCTACCTGGTTGCATAACAAATGAAATGCAAATCCAACTGGCCCGCAGAAGACCAGTGGTTCTACCTGGTCGTATAACAAATGAAATGCAAGTCCAACTGGCCCACAGAAGACCAGTGGTTCTACCTGGTCATATAACAAATGAAATGCAAGTCCAACTGGCTCGTGAAAGACCAGTGGTTCTACCTGGTCGTATAACAAATGAAATGCAAGTCCAACTGGCCCGCAGAAGACCAGTGGTTCTATCTGGTCATATAACAAATGAAATGCAAATCCAACTGGCCCGCAGAAGACCAGTGGTTCTACCTGGTCGTATAACAAATGAAATGCAAGTCCAACTGGCCCGCAGAAGACCAGTGGTTCTATCTGGTCGTATAACAAATGAAATGCAAGTCCAACTGGCTCGTGAAAGACCAGTGGTTCTACCTGGTCGTATAACAAATGAAATGCAAGTCCAACTGGCCCGCAGAAGACCAGTGGTTCTACCTGGTCGTATAACAAATGAAATGCAAGTCCAACTGGCCCGCAGAAGACCGGTGGTTCTACGTGGTCGTATAACAAATGAAATGCAAGTCCAACTGGCCCGCAGAAGGCCGGTGGTTCTACCTGGTCGTATAACAAATGAAATGCAAGTCCAACTGGCTCGTGAAAGGTCGGTGGTTCTGCCCGGGCCTAAGTAAAATAAACCGAATCTATATGTGAAAGGTCGGCATAGGTGGAGCAGTTGGGACACGAGGTGGTTGTTCTTGCTCATTCAGACTAACACGAAGACACATAAATAAGCATATCACGTCGCGAGCCGGCCCAGCAACAATCTTCTCTCCGCGGCACGCTCTTCCGTGACTAATTTTTTTACCTTTTCGTCCGTCAGAATTTGAGGTCGGGCTGCCTTACATTTAGTCCGGATGTCATCTTTCAAGGCTTGATACCTGTCACTGACGGTCTTAAACTCGGCATCCGAGATTTCATTGTCTCGAATAGCTCCGCTAATTATAGCGTCGATACTATTTTTCTTTACCCGCGCAGCGACTGCGATGCGGTCATGTTTTTTAACGGTAGTTTAACGGTAGTTTCTAGACGCCGGCCTATCACCCGCCCGACCATGCATAGGAGCCCACCCGCGGCCGCGGCAACACCCAAACCAACAGCTATTGGCGCGCCTACAAGCGTGGATATTACTGTGACACTCCCGACACCGCTGGCTACTGAGCCGGCCGCAAGGGTCGTATTGATGCCGTCAATAGTATTGGCAGCTCACCTGTATTTTTTGGCTAGGCTGCTACGGATACGTTGTTCGTTTAAGAGTAGGGTTTGAATCTCCAGGATCCTGTTCAGTTTAAACGCTGACGGTCCGGCAACCGGGTCGGCTGGTACCGTCGGTAAACTAGGATATAACGTTTTGTTCTCCATCAGATATCTAACTCGATAAGCAATGCGACGACACTAGCGTAGCTTAAAGGATCGCCGGTTCTGGTGATAAAGTTAATAACTGTGCCTCCCGAAACTTTAATTGGTGTGGTGTTAAAAATGACAAATGCAGACTTTATACCCGCGGGTTTCGTAATTCCGGCATTTAGTTCTACGCCGTTAAATACGAGGTTCACTCTGACTACATCCGCGCTGTTCCCGCAGACTTTACAGAAGAGAGTGACATCCGTAGAATCGTCCCAGATGCTAACATAGGGTAACCCGTATACTGATTGTTCGCATTGTTACCAAAAGACCATTCGTGCTCACCCGGGCGCAACATACCCCACTCCTCGGCACAAATTGTAACGACCGGCTTTCTCGGCGCAATATAGGAAGGACCGTAAATACTCATGATAGATAAACTATCCTCTGTTACAGATCTAATTCGATAAGCAATGCGACGACACTAGCGGAGCTCGGTGTATTAGCAGACTCGGTGATGAAATTTATAACACCGCCTGCCGGTACTTCAATCGGATTTTCAAAAATTGTAAATGCAGACCTCACACCCGCGGGTTTCGTAATGCCGTCATTTTGTAATTCACCGCTAATTACGAGGTTCACACTGACAATGTTCACAGCTGCCCCCGAAGCCTTTACGGAAGAGAGTGACATCCGTAATATCCTGCCAGATGTTAACATAGGATTACCGGTTGTTTGCGTTGTTACCGAATGACCATTCGTATTCTCCGTTACGGAGCGGACCCCTTTCCTCGGCCCAAACTGTAATGATAGGCTTCCGGACCGTGCCAGCGCCGCCGCAGGTACCAGGTCCGTATATACTCATTTTATCTCAAGTACTATAGAAATCGGAAACTCGTGATTGTCCGCTATCATCTCTGATAGTAATATTCAATTCGTCGACGCGACCGCGTTCCAAGCGTTTGAATTCGGGGTGAGGAAACTCTATAGTAACGGTTTCCCCGAAGAAGGCATTTCCCGCCTCTATTACTTTGAGGAGCGTACTCGGCGCCCCGTCGCACATGTTATATGACGTGTTCAGCTGCCCCAGGTGCATTTGAAGGGTTTTAGTAATGGCGAAGCTTATGGGTTTATCTCCGGTATACGAACCGGGACCGAGCAAACCTTTATTGGCGTCATACACTTTAAAGATACCGAGTATTTCGCACATACCGCGACTCGTAGTTGTTTTTTTTTCGCGCTTGATAGTCAGGGTCACAAGTCCATTGGCTTTACAAATTTCGATACTAGCGAAGTCAGAAAATTCTGAGTCGATAAATGTTTGCAAGCAGCTAAAACTCCATAACCCCTGTGGTAACTTTATCACGACCGTAGTACCGTCCCTCTCGTACCCGAACCCCTCACTGTCATTCATATTATACCAACCGACCGTAAGTGTTATTGATCTGAGGCCAACGCGCAGATCCCCGCCGCAGTTATCAATATATTGTTGGAGGCTTGTGGCCTCACCCCTTTGAACATCGGTGATTGTTTGAAACATATTTATAATAAAATATGGCTAATACTTTAAATAGAGTTTTTGGCTATAATCCTTCGGTCGTTTATAAAACCGGCGGTGTGAACCTAACCACCCTGATGATCACGGTTGGCCCGAACGAGGTCTTCTACACCGAGGTTATGGATATCTGGCGAAAATACAGGCTACCCCCTGACAAGACGGACACCGTGGCGCAGGCTTGGAACAACACACCGATGCAGTTTTGGCAGAATGAGCTCAACTTCGCCATGTGGTGTGCCACGACCGGTTGTGGTGTGTCGTTCGAAGACCATCTGAACGGTGCCCAAAACGAACCGCTGATGCAATCGGTCTATATCTTCCACGTCTACTATACTATTAGGAGGATTTTAGACGAATTACGAGTCTCGCTACCGCAGGATAATAATTTGTAATAATAATAATAAACTCCCCGGTGGACATCCCATCGGCAATCGTGCGGTACCAATACGTTCTTCAGTATGCGAAGAGCCAGGTAGATTTCGTCTTCGGCCACAGCCTCTACATGGCCCCGAGCGATATGTTGCTGCGAATCGGTCATCGGGTCGGATACAACAATGAAATCGTGGTAGCTAGCTCCAACCTGTCCTTAGGTCGCAATGACGATGTCAACGGGGACATACCAACGAGCTTCTCCGCCGCGCCGGAACATCAAAGGATTGCCGGGTCGGGACGGCCGGAACCATTGGGTACGGTTGATGAGCACGAAGACGAGAAAAGGGCGCTCATTGTGCGTGGCGTCATCGTAGGGCTGGCAATTATTTGGCTATCGCCAAGCTGCGGCATACAGTAGCCCGCCAACGGCAACGACGACCGCCCACATATTTTCCGCGAACCAGCCAGCCGTCTTGCTCAGGAAGGTGAGGAGCCAGGAGACAATGTTACCGATAATACCGGGTAGCGCCGCTAAAGCTTTTCCCGCGAGCTTCGCAAGAATTCGACTTAGGTCATTTAATATTTTCTTTGTCCAAGCTTTGATACCTCCCGTAGCGGCCGGGACAACAGCGGCTCCAGCTGCACCGCCGCCCGTGAGTGCCAATACGAGCGTACTCACAATAAACCCGATCGCTGTCATGATGCTCACGATGGTGACGCCCTGTTCTCTGAACAACGTGCGAAGACGCTCGCCTAGTGTGGTATCATCATGTAGGACTCGCGATATAATTTCCAAGACCCGGGCTGGTATATTAGTTTTACCTCGTACCCAATCCGTGAATCCCAGCTCGTCTCTGATGATTTGGCCACCACCCACCCTCCCGGCAATGGTATTTAATGAGAGCGGGGCGCCGGTGCGGGCATTGGCAATCTCGAAGCGGGGGTATTATCGGGTTCAATTTACTGGACCGATTCAATTCAAACTTAGAGTAAACACGACCAGCAGCGGGGTATGACCCCCTTCCGCCAGTTTGTCATAGTAGGAATTTACGGTGGATTTGAGCACTTCCAGACGAAGAGACCCGAGGGCCTCCCCGAGAGTGGCGTTTTCGTCCGCCTGCATCCCGCCAGTAAACGTATCATCGGTGTCTTCTACATCATCTTCTACATCATCATCGCGTACGAAATCATCCATATCAATGTCTGCCATCGTATTGAAGGCTACCACATTTGGGTTCAATACAGTAATGGCTTCAACTCAATACGGACGCAAACTCAATCCATAACGCAGGCTGCGGGAGCCCCTCGGGGCAAAGGGCATAAGACATTATGAACAACCCATCGACGATTGACCAGAACCAGCAGCTCTTGGTCCGCTTCCCCAAGCTAACGACGTGATTGTGCCAGTGACTGTTCGCCTCGCTTTCACGATCTCACTGACGTCGACAGACGTAAATTGAACCGTCGTCCAGAACCTGGGCCGCCATAGTCAAGAAAACGATCAAAATCAGTGGTAATGAGATTATGTCTATCGATGACTCTGATGTCTACTACTGTTACCAAGATCTCTGGAAGACTGCACAAGAGCGCGAAAATGCGGTCTATCATGGTATTGACACCAGCAACAATCGGAACGTAACCAAATGTAGAATCGGGGATGGTGACAAGGTAGATAGCGTTGCCCTGGCCTTCAGCGGTAGCAACTACCTATTCTCGAAGCTCGGGTGATGAGGAGCGCAAACGGCACGACACAGGCCGCGCAGACAGCATGGTCCAAAAAACGGGCTGAGCGCCTTGATTGGATTAATGAAGAACTCCGCCGTCAGGGTCATGCCGTGCAAACATTCCGGGACGTCGACACGGCGATCCGTGAGTACGCGCAGGTATTTCCGCATGTCGCGCCGCTGGTGTCGGAACGACAGCCCCGTCTCTCAGACTTCTACATGCCTAGCGATGACCAAAAAGATCTTGAGATTGTCTTCGCCGTCCTGGGGATGACCGCGACAGTCCTTGTGGCATACAAACTCGCCAAGTAATTGTCGCGCTTGAGATTGTTTTTTCTTTCTATATAGATATAGGTTTACCAGAGGAGCTGTACTTTGCAATGCTTGAGGTCGGGTACTGTGCTAAGCGACACAAACATCCTGGCCCCCTTGGGCATACTATGATAAACACGGCGCGGCGATTCCTGGAGTCGTGGCGTACCGATCACCCTGTTGTGCAGAAATTCGCTACCAGGGTCCTATCAGGCCCAACTGACCTTAGAGCTACGACGGGGTTGCTAGATCCGATGACACGCAGGGCATGTTGGAGACTCATAGGATTATTAGAATACATTCGCGCGCTGGAGAGCGAAACAGCCATGTCACAAGCTTAGCTTATACCATGACCGACAGTAATCTTAGCTTGCTATACTACAGTCCCCGCGGTTACTGGAAGGGGCTCGCAGCCATAAAAAACCTCGCCGCGCTAAGGTCTCCGAAGATGTGACACGGGGTTGGCTGAAGAAGCAGGCCATCTGGCAGATCTACCTCCCCGCCCCACGACACATACCGCGACCCAAGTTCGACGTACCGGTGCCAAACGACGTCCACCAGGCCGACCTCCTATTTCTGCCTCACGACAGGGCGGGTCGCAAAACGTTCAAGTACGCCCTCACCATCGTTGACGCGGCCTCCCGGTACAAAGAGGCAGAGCCCCTGGCCACGAAAGAGGCCAAGGAGGTCTCAGCCGCCCTTGAAAGGATTTACAGGCGGAGCCCCCTGAAATGACCGAAGTTGCTTCAGGTCGATCCGGGGCGCGAGTTCATGGGTGCGGTGAACCAACTGCTGGCCAAACACGGCGTCTCTGTCAGGCGCGGCCATGTGGATATCCATCGAGACCAAGGGATTGTGGAGCGTTTCAATCGCACCCTGGCAGAGCGGCTCTTTGGGCACTAATACGCCCAAGAGATGAGACTTCCGTCTGGAGAACGATCGTCCGAATGGGTGGCTCGGCTGCCTGCCGTGATATCGGCCTTGAACGGCGAAGTGACCAGATTGACCGGCAAGAAGCCTTCTAATGCCATCAAGGCCAAGAGTGTGGCGCAAAAGCCCTCATCTGGGGTCGCAGCTTCGTTGCACCGCCCCGTTGGCTCGTCGGAGCGAAAGCTCCCCTCAGGTGATGGCGTTCGCTACCTCTACCAACCCTGCGAACTAGAGGGTGGCCGTCGTCGTGCGACCGACCCTGTGTGGTCCCTCCGGGTATACCGGCTTGGTCGCTCGGTTACCAAGCCTGAAGAGCCCGTGCTCTACTATCTGCTGGGTGGCCCTCAGCGGGGGTTTGTCCGGGAAGAGCTGCTTGTGGTACCTCCTGATACCGTGCTGCCACCTGATGGGGTTCTAAAGCGTTGAGGACCGCATAACCCCTTTTTCGGTTGCATTCCAGGCACGTCAGCCGGATATTGTCACGGGTATGGCCTCGGGTGTTGTCCAGCCGGTCGACACTGAACTGCTGGGTATCTTTGGGTTGGTATAGCCAGAGGATCTCGATGTTGCATGCCGCGCAGCGGTTCTGCTGGCCGTCTTTGAGTGCGAGGATGTGATCGACCTTGAGGTCAAACCGCAACCCTTTGGTCGTATTCTGGCGCTTGTAGGCAACACGCTTCCTCTGTGAGTGGCTCTGCCACATCGGAACCCTCCTCCGGTGGGCAGGCTACTCGTTCGAGCTGGTGCATGTACTCCACGCGGCTGACGGCGAGGTATGCGAGGTTCGACCATTGTAGATAGTCGTCGATAATCCAGACTTTATGCGGATCGCGGATTGTGAGCCCCTGTCTCGAGAGGATTGTCATGGCATAGCCGAGAGCCCAGTCTTGTCCCCACTTGCCATCCATAACTTCTTGGGCATAGTGGACAGGCACCTCAACGATGTCATTGAGGACGAGCTCTTCCTGCTCTGGCCCGCCATCGTGCGCTATAGGCTCCGGGTTGGTCACCATAATGTTTTGTCTTCGGGTGTCTTTGGGGCGATAGAGGAGGGGCACCGACTCGTCGGGGAAGCGCTCCTTATGGTAATGGAATAGCAGCTCCTGCGCGCGGTTGCGCACCTTCTGTCTCGAGGTCAAGATAAGGTCGCCCGGCTTCCAGGCCTCCATGAATCGGCCCCAGCCAAGGCAGGTGGGTAGGGCCTTTCTCATGGCAGAGCACTGCACCCGATCCGGCCGGAGGCGGATCTCCCGTTTGAGGGCCCGGTGGTCGACCATAACCTCTTCGTAGTAGTCTGTTTTTTGTTCCAGCCAGTCGTGTGGCATCTCGCCGGCGATGGGTGGGGGCTGACCCTGGTCGCCGCAACAAATAACCTGGACACCCCTCTCATCGAGCCAAGCAGCTGTGGTAGGTCTGGGACTTGACTCCCCTAGATCGCATTTCTTTTGCCAGACGATGCGTCGGGGTGAAGACCAAGGGGTCTTTGGCGCGAAAGAGCTCTATAGCTCGCGTGGTTTTACCACTTCCGCCGCCGCCGTTCAGGTAGCTCAACTTATGCCTCGACAGCGGGTCATTGAAGCGGGGTGCGGTGCTGTCTGGGAGATGGTCCCTCGTTCCTTCGGAACTCTTGTATCTGGGCCTGGAGACATATGCGGCGTATTCCTGCGGCATATACAGTGTCTCGCCCTTATCTCTCCACTGGGCCGGGGCCACATGGTGCCCCAGGCACATTCTGCAGTACCCCTTCGCATGCGGGACGTAGGCGTCAACACCCTTGAGCTTATGCAGTGCCGTCTTCCGGATGCATATGCTGTCGGTCGCGACCCTGACAGCCTCATCCGGCGTGAACCTCGAAAGCATGCTGAGGAGATTGATGTGGGCGTAAGCGAGCATGCTCGCCCTCAAGTGAGCGTACTGCAGCTGGTTTCCGTCATAGTACGTGAGAACGTGTCCGATGGGACACTTTTGGGGCACTCCGACCAGCATGCTGCTTTTGCGAGTGTCCCTCACCAGGTAATCCAGCTCTCCCTGGTCAGTCACGAGGCGCCGCGTCAGTCGCTTGCCTTCGGCTTTGGCGCCCTGGGTGAACTTACCAATAATGCTGCATCCTTGATCACGATCATCGGGGAGCCAGACCTCCTCCTGCTTGGTATAGGAGATTATGGCCTCCCGGACATGCAGGCGAATCAAGAGTCCCGATTTGGTGAGATACGCGAGGAGTGGTGTGGGGGCCCAACCCTGCTCTGCTAAATGCTTCCCGAACCAGGTGGGGATTACGGGATGACAGGTTGCCTCAAACTCCCACTCCGTGACCTCGACGAAGCCCGCTCCGATGTCTTCGGGGAGGGCGCCGTTGATGGCTACACGGGTCATTCCGCGGGTAGGGTGGCCGAACCGCTCAAAATAGGATTTCGCTTCGCCGAGGCCTCGGAAAGATGCCGGGTAGCAGGCCTTCATGTCGACGCTGACGACTTCTCTCGTGTCATAGTCCGTGGTGTTCCAGAGGCCACATTGGCCGTGCTCCATGCAAGCTTTCATGATGTCTGGGAGAAAGCCGGCCGGGGTCGGTTTCCAATCGTTCCATTCCTTGACCACTATGCTCGCCGCGTGGTTTACCCCGAAGGCCCTGTCGGCGAGAGATTCGTCACCTAGATGGGTGCAGGCCTCCTTGAGCCTTTGGTGGTCCTCCTGAGTTATGTAGGTGCGGCCATCCTGCAGGACAAACCGATCTACACTCAGCTGCTTGTCTTGCCTGCCACCAAGAGCCAGACTGCGATTGGCTCACCCTGGTTGTGTGTTGGATCGCTTCCCACACATCGCCTTCATAGATGCGAACCTGCCTGGACTGCGGGAAGTGGAGGTCTTTGGGCCAGGCGTGGCCGTTGTGGCAGATGAGTTCTACCCTCCCATAACTTCTGGTACCCCGTCTCTGGTACTTGCCACTGTTATATATGTCCTCGCCGGCGATGTCCTTCAAGATGATTGCACGCTGGAGAATACTCTCCAGTCCGGCCACATCGTCGACCGTGGCACCAGACTCATGGACTTTGTCCTTCCACTCCCGGATTTTCTGGCGTCTGGTTGGGGTGAGACCCTAGCCCCTCAGGGCACCCTCAAAATGCTCCATGACTCGCTGGGCCACGCAGTTAAGATCGCCGTCTCTTAGCGGGGTGAGGTTGGCAGGATCCGGGTTTCTGAGGGGATAGACGCTGTAGACAACCGCGGTGACGGGGTATGCATTCTGAAAGTAAGGCTTGTCGATTCCTGCGAGGGCACCTTCATCCCGCTCTCGCAGGTACTTGAGCTTGAGGATATGTTCGCCTCTTGGGAGCTCTCGCAAGAGTCTCGCAGCCCTGACATCCGTCATAGTTGCATCCAGAAACATACGACCTATTCTGGTCTCTACCCTCCATGAGGAGAAAACCGCTATGGCGCCATCAACTTCAAACTCGTCTTTGGCGCCGTTCAAGATATCTACCCACGGTTCGTCGACAGGGAGAGGAACTGGATGAGGGACCAGGATGTCCAGGTCAAATGTATATTCCGTTAGCCTCGCGCGAAGAATTTCGGGACCTTCTCTCGTGATCGCGCGGGCTAGAGGTTCTTTCGAATTCTTAGTCAGGCCTTGTAGATGCGGTCTCCCCTGACGTTCCGCGATCTTACGGAGATGCAGCAGGCGCTCTCGCGGTCATCTCGCGACCCGGGTGGTGTACTTCTTGGCCCGCAGCGCCGCATCAACTTTGGCCTTGAGTTGCCCCGGCTTACGAACATGCTGGGCTTTTTTAAGAGAATTATATTTCCTAAGCGGGGGAACCGCCCGTCTCTGCAGCTCGTCGGAGACGTCTCACGTATTCGGCGGTGCGAACTTTCGCGATCGCCTCTAAGAGGTTTCGTTTCTTGAGCCTCGATCTTCCACGAATGCCCAACTCGTGAGCTTCTATGGACGGTATATTATAATGGATATTATTTCTCTAAATCTAAAATTATTTTATTCGCACTTCCAGGAGTTGGACCAAGACCTTCTCAAATTTTATCCGGGCACGACGTTCGGCGTATGCCAATTTATGCTTGATACGTTCACCTCCGCAAGGTTGACATAACTTACCCTCACTCTGGGTTTCCACCCCGCAATTCCTGCATGGCACGGGTTCGACCGGCCTCCTACGTAGCTGGGCTCGATGCTGCTTGCAATGTTCGAAGACGCAGCTCTTTCCACAAGGAATGTGGGAACCAATCACAATTATTATGACCTTGAGGCATGATCGTTGTTGTCTTCCGATATATATCCGTTGAGACAAACCTTTAATTTGTAGTTTACAATGGAGAATTTTGGTCTTTTTTATGTCCGTCGAACGGCTCGCCCTTTTATGTCCGATTGATATTTGCCCTTTTTTATATCCGATTGATATTCGTCCATCAGCGGAGGGTGGTAGCCGTGTTGACGCCCGGGGCACGACCAAAAGGCTTAATAACCAATGTTACTCACCCCCCTGCCGCTGGGCATTATTTTGTATTTGAATGTTAAATGATTTAACGGAATTGTGTTAAAATTGTATTCAACTATTTGAACATTTGTTGCCATTCCTAATTAAAAGTTGTATGATGAGTTACATTTTCATGCAACTTTGACAATATAATTCTGTTTTCAAAATAATATGGCATGAATTATTAGTCATCTGCTGTAACACAATGTGCTAATGTAGATGTATGCATCAGGCAAGTACCTAGGCCTAACTATGGATTACACACCATTTTAGAGGGGTCCGGGAATTTTTGTTCCGCTATTTAGTCTCAGGTGACTTTTGGCGTATATTTCACAATATATAAATGAACCTACTACATATTACACAAAATATTCACAAACATTCGGAATTTATAACATTGACTATCACAAACTGAAAGCCTACTCATGAAATAGAAGGGCTAGTCTTCGCTCCTTTATCTATCACTAAGTCAAGTTGTATGTCACAATCCCTGCCAATTCTGCTTAATTAATCCACCAGTGGTTATGGTTGACCATAGGTATGTCATCACCCTTCTAATTGTACTGAATTAACGTTCTGCAAAACTGGCATTGAAAGTAAAATGTGAACACATATTGATGCATTTGGGTATAAAGTTTATATTTGCCAATGTGTCAATTTTTCAAACATTCTGTCCATGAAGGCACTGGTAACATGTAATATAAACAGTGTCATTCTATTAGCGGACATTAAGGGCTAATTAAATAATAAATGATTAATAAATCTTGCAGCATGCCACAGCCAGACACTCTATACAAATGGATATTAAACTGCTGCATAGTGTCCCCCCATTTACTGGTTAGGAGGCACATTTATACCTGTGATGTGATCATGAAAAATATCTGGATATGGAGGTCTGTGATTATTTAAATGTGAAGCCATTTTTTAAACAAATCCCGCAATTTAAGCAAATTGGAGGACACTCTTAGGAAGTTTGATGGTAATTAATTTATATACCCATGCAGTTACAATTATGTAATACCTCCCATCTTATATACAATATGAATAAATGATGGCATCGAAAAGTGACCCTCTCTCTCTCATATAGTCTACACATAGAGGGGTCATTATTCTATGGCATTGATGTTCAGTTTATACATAGGGGGTTCTTATTTGTTTTATGTTTGTCTGTGTAAATATTATGCATTATGTGAACCTCCTAGCTATACAGCACCCAACACCTCATTATCATCTTTAGAAATTAATAAGAGACAAATTAGCTGCATACTTTTTTTTTCAGATTCAATATAATTATGTTATTCTGTACATCGTTGAATCAAAATATATGTTGTTAGGCCTTGAACAGTGCTAATTAACATTTAATTATAATAAATTCAATATTTTCCCACTACCGGTATATATTGCTATTCGCAAGGGGTGTCATTTTTCCGCCGCAAGGGGGGGTCAATATTCTATGGCCAATTAATGACCCGCGGGTCATTATTTTGATGGGGGTCAATATTGTATATGACACCGGGCCTACTTGATCAGAAGTTTGATCATTGTTCTTTGTGAACTATATTCCTTTTTTGCGCCAACCACTCTCCAGCATTATGGAGTACAGTACTTGCGAGGGAGATTCCAGAACACAGTTAGACTATAATCTGATGGATTACGTAGAATGTGACCCTCATGTTGTATATTATCTGATTGAGGGTAGGTCACTTTTCCATGCCATAGAATAATGATCCCCTCCTATGTTTACATTGTATGAGTGAGGGGCTGTCACTTTTTCATGCAATAGAATAATGACCCCCCCCCTGTATGTAAACTATATGAGTGAGGGGGTCACTTTTCCATACCATAGAATAATGACTCCCTTATATGTAATCTATATTAGTGAAATGGATCACTTTTTCATGCCATAGAATAATGACCCCACCCCCTGTATGTAAACTATATGAGTGAGGGGGTCACCATTCCTGGCCATAGAATAATGACCCCCTATATGTAAATTATATGAGTGAGGGGGGTCACCATTCCTGGCCATAGAATAATGTTAACTATATGCTATAACTATAGTCAGTTTAGATTTGTGGAGGATGCTGGGTTAAAAGGTTACACCTTTGCGCTCACGAGTGTTACTGACACAATTAACAAATTAAATGCGAACAAATAATGCTACATACAAACGTATAATTACACACATGTCAAAAGTGTTTAGTGAAACATATAGCTTACTGAGAATAGATAACAGTAATACATGTAAGCATAATTATATAACTATAATATAGTTGTGAAACACATACATGTACCTGTACAATTGTTTGAAATATACATGTATGTACACTGCATATGCGTCACGTGTAAATAAAAGAAAACACCGCAATCCGCATAACCCGGCAAATATCAACCATTCAAAATGTCGCGGCAATTTTCGCAGAAATTGCTGCGTTCCTCTTGACTCGGCGTTTCCTCGTTAAAATCCGCGCTAGGTCAAATTGCCACGTTCCGGCATATTTGAGTTTTCCTCCTGACTTGTACTGTAGCTGTGTGCTCTGCTCTGAGACTGTTAAACTCCAAGGTTTAAATCTACCTACCAGTATGTGTGTGCGTTTTACTTTTATTTATCGTCGCTGCCGGTTGCCCATTTGAGCGATGCCTCCTGAAGAGATTAGTCATTTTAGATTTTTGGAGGATAGTGCAATGATACAGACAGAGACCCATTCCAAAGTCTCCTCTGGTTCTTTTACGTGCACAGTGTAAAGCACCGACACAAGACCTCGGTTTAACATCACATCATTGCATTATCCTCCATAATCTAAAATAACTAATCTCTTCAGGAGGCGTCGCTCATATTGGCAACCGGTAGTGCCGATAAATAAATGTAAAACACACACATTTTCTGGAAAGTTTAAGAGAACATGCATGAATATGACAAGAATGGTTAGTACTGTGCTATGTTATGGTATTTATTTTGAGCTGCATGGTTTCAAATACCAATTAAGTTGAGTGTATGTCTTTTTTCATACATTAATTCAATATATATTTATTAATAATTGTTAATTTTATAGCTTATGCAATTATTAATAAAATATATTGATAACATTGTTTTTGTAGGCTTTGGGGAGGGGGGGTCATTATTCCATAAGGGGGGTCAATATTCTGATATAGAATATGGACCCGCGGGTCATTATTTTGGTAGGTCAATATTGTATTTGACACGGGTATGCCTACTATGAACATCAGCTACAATCAATATCATACATTTAGATCTTTTGACATTTCTTTCATGTATTCTTTGTTGTGAATGGTCAATGTCAGTTTCCCCCCTTATCCCTTGCGAATGTCAAAATAAATCTTACGCACGTGTTTAGCTTCCGCTCCTGACATACGTAGTTTCCTTTGCTAAATCATTGCCTGTTTTATGTGCAGTACAAGTAAGCACCTGTTGGTATGTGTTTCTGAGATTCTTGTATGAATCATTTGATTATTAATATTGCCCAATCCATTTTCCATATTAGTATGAATGCTTGTGTACAATGTGTGTGTTGTTTGCAGGTATATATATGTATATTTATAGAGCAAATAAAATAGTATCAAACTAGGCATGAACATATACGGACACCAAACTAATTGGCATTGGATACAGGATAGCTGTTGTCGGGGCTATATAGTCGACCCCACCACCCTACTTTGATCCTGAAATCTATGTGTTTTGGCATGCACTTGTATAGAAGACAGATTGATAAGATGGACACAAATATAAATTGCATGTTTGTCCAGTGCAAGATGAAGAATTTTCAGTATCAGGGGACTGTCTCTTTTCTAAGACGTAATTTATGGATACCATTTAGCACTCGTATATAAGACGGTAATTGGAGGCCATAATCTGGTGGTAAATAAGTCGTCTCAAGTGAGTATGGATGGTAAAGACACCAAACTTACTTATGTAGATCGATAGATCAACCATGTGCACAACCTATGCTGTATCTTACTTGTACATTTTAAAACAATGATATTGCAAGTGAAACATATGGATAGTATTTCAGCCCACTGCACTCAATATTTTAACCATTTCCCACAGAGGAGTGTATCTTCATACCATCTACAGTCAAACATTTCTTTAGCAGCCAGCCAAGACAATCACAGAAAGTGGCTGCTTAGCACAAGTGGGCGGCTTAATTCAGGTCAAATGTATATATAACAAAGTAACATATTGGGAATCTGAATGATTAATACATGTTGGATGCTTAATAGAGGCCACTCAGTGGTGACCTCACACAGCAGTATTTTTCTGCACATTTTAGGTCCGACAGTGAATAAAGTAGGTTACTGTCCTCCGCAGACAGACTGGCAAGGCATACTTGGTGCTTGTGCCCCCTCCTGCAAGGATGACTCGAGCTGTCCAGGCAATGAGAAATGTTGTCAGCAGGGATGTGGACTCCGGTGTACAGCTGCAGTGGGTAAGTACACTTTGTGTGTACCCTAACTAGTGTTTTCCATAGATCAGCTTCGCTCATAATTATGTACAGTGGAGACTGTCACTCCTGTCACTACGTATGCATACTTGTTAAACACGTTCGCAGTAGAACATTATTACGACGTGTACATTTCATGCTCGCACCGCCTGTCAAATCACAAACAAAATAACATGCAGTTTGATTTAACATGATGTTTAACCAAAACAATGGTTTTCATCCACTAAAAGCGACAGGCGGGCAGCACAGTCATCAACGCGCTTGACTGCATGGCATAAAGGCCAAACGATGGTGTCACAGGAAATCTTCCCCCCTGGAAATCTTCCCCCTGAAATATCCTAGGAAATATACCCCCCGGGGGAAGATTTCCTAGGAAAATATACCCCCACCCTGGAAATTTACCCCCCACTACACATTGAAATACGTTTTATTTTAAACAAATACATGTTACCCAACCAATGAAAACATATTGCAAAAATGGTCAATTTGTTATATATTTCACACACAAAAATAATTTGGTTAAATGATACTAGTTTGGTGCAATTGATCTATTACTAATTTATTAGTGGTAAAAACAACAAACAAAATTAACTAATATATTTTAATATGAGGTAAAACAGTAATATATATTTTACTCAAATCATCATACCTAAAATAAAGAAATATATTAACAACAAAATTGAGGGGAGGGTGGGGGGGGAATTTTCAGGGATGGGGGTATATTTCCTAGTATAGATTTTCAGGGGGGGGGTAAATTTCCTATTACACCGGTAATAAGTAATTCGGACAGTAATATAAATCCGGATAGTAAGGAATCGTGGCAATCTGGCTGGAGGATTGTTGAATTGGGGCGGCACCTGCTAGACCAGTTGCTTGGATTGTGGCCAGCAGTTGGTAAACACTAAAGGAGAGAAACTCTACCGTTTCAGGTCTGTGTTGTTGGTGGAACTTGAACAATTTTTGGATATATGTTTTGTTTAGTATTCAGAATTAATATCTCAATGAAGGCATTTAAGGGGTTATTAACTTTGAGAATCTTGAGTTGAGAACAGTTTGAAGCTGTTTTAATGAATTTTAATTTATACAAATTTATTTTAGCTTGATTGAGAAACAAGTTCTTACAACTTATATTAATCCCTCTCGAGAACTCATTCCTGATGGAATCCATCGCCATGAGGGAGAGAGAAGAGGCAATGTGGAATTTAAATGCCTTGCCTAAGTACACAATCGTAACGGCTACAGCTGGGCGCGAACACTCTGGGCATGTCACACCTGAAGCGAACGCGCTATGACAACTTCCACAATCTTGAGTTATGACCTCAATACACACCTAATTTGGCATATTAAGACAGGTGGTATCTTTATTGAGGTATTCTCTTGGACAGGTTTAACTGTAGTAATCAGTGTTATCATATATGGGGCTCATTTTTATGATATTTTTTTTTTACCTCCCTTACATTATGAATTACCTCCCTTACATTACGTTACTTATTTCCTGTGTCAACAATGATGTTAATGAATACAGAAGAACATAATTAGACCTTCTATAAAGTTGTAAAAGTTATTTGTATGTAATAATAATATGCCTGCTGTAAGCTTACTGACGAGATACATAGATTTCCAACAATTTCAAAGAAAAAGTGAGAAAATTGGCATGTTACAAATTAACTCATAAAAAAAACGAGGCATGCCAATTTTATTTAATATTTTACTTAGACATACATAGAACTAATGATATACAACATTTGAAGAAAATCTATTATTGTGAGAAATTTTTTTTTATATCCTAAATATTACATGAAAAACACAAAAATCTCACCAAAATCAAGTACACATGGAAAATTCATGGTTTTTGTTTTCTTCAAATTTTATTTCCTGATCAACATAGTATTACACAATAATTACACATATTCAAAACATGTACATGTAATGAAAACAAAAAAATAATATATCAATTTGAATAGACAAGTGCTGATATCCAACAGTATTAACACAAACCATGCATGATATTTCCGATCATGAAAAATTGTGTAATAACCAGATGTACCATTTATTGAAATGAAAGTTTGGATGATTTTGAATGAAAGAAACAAGACTAGCAAAGGAAAGTAAGAAATATCAGTGAAAGTTAAGTGTGGATGATTGCCTACATATATTATACATTTCTGGACAGGTTAATCGATAAGATTCATAAACTGTGTCCATTTCTCATTGAATGTATTTTGTTTGCTTTTGAGATTGTTTCTTAAATTTTTATTTTCCTTTTGAAATATGCGACATATTGGAGGTCAGTTGGTACAATCTTCTCACATTTGGATTTAAATATGAAATATTCAGCGAGTAGTATAATATAATTTATGTTTATATCATATACAATGCTATTGTGTCTGAAATTACACAACGAATTATGTTTGATAATAACATATAATTAATTGCGCCACATTGTTTGCAGAATTGTTCTTAAAAATTGTGTTATTTTAATCCAGAAATCCTGTATGTAATGACATTCCTAAAACATATGATAGTTTGAATCATTATTCATATTGCAGAAGTCGCAATGTTGCGATGAAACTATATTGCATTTGAATAGGAAAACGTTATTTGGAATAATGTGTATTAAGTAGGGATGGCAATGAATGGTGATTGTGATATTCGAATATTCGGATGATCTTCCGAACGAATATTCGAATATTCGCAAACTTTCGATTTCCACTACAGTTAGTACCTATAAAACAAATGCTTCGCAGTTTGTATCCCGTCAAATAGACTGCATTAATCAATTAGTGACCCCTGTAAGGTGTGAACAACATGTCATCACCCTCCTTTGTTATTTGGAGCCAAATCGCGATGACATTTCGCACCTTCGGGCACGCATTGGGTCATTCTTTGTTTTCAAACTTAATTGATTGAAATTTAAACAAACATATATATCCTTTTAAGTTATGATTTAACTGCAATTGATTAAAATTTGATTTGAATTTTTTTTTTAATATTCGAATATGGTTTTAATATTCGAATATTCGAACATTCGTTGCCATCCCTAGTATTAAGTATTTATATTGAAATGCTCTCAATTTAGTTTCTATAGTTATTCGGGTTGCGTAAATATTTTATTCCAATTAGTATCGACCAATGGTAAATATGTTCCCATTTTTCAATTTGCCTAATAATCTCGAGTTTACATTTAATCGTTAATATCGAATATACTAGTTTGCATACTTTTGTGTGTTCATTGATTTTTGTGATTCAGGAATTTTATATATTATTGGTTCTAACTGTAACTTTTTTTCCCACTTATTCAAAAGAGTGTTGTATTTCAAAAACTCCCCGGGATAGTGTACAGTTGTTTTATTTGTATAAAAGAGAAAAATCGTTTGTGTCTAAAATCGTATAAATGTTCTATGTATTGAATTCCCCTTATTAAACTATTCTCTGTAAAATAATGTAGAACCGTTATGATTCTTTAGGGGCAAATTATTCCAGAAGATTTTTCTGGATATACTTTCGACATTTTCTTTGTAGTTTACTCTGGACCATGCTATTCATATTTCTTTTAAAAACTTGGATTTTATATCGAGGTTTTCAATGTCGTTGCAACTAACATTACATTTAAACATAAAATCACGTCCATGTTTATCTGGCATATGTTCATACATTTGTATTAACTTTGATTCTTTTTGTATATTAATTGTTTTATCCAACTAGCTTTTAGTGATGCAATGAAGTTCTCTATATCCAACATTTTTAATCCACCATTACAAAAGTCTTGAATAATTTGTTTTCTAGATATTTATCTGGTTTATCATTTCAGAGGAATTTATACATTGCCTGTTTACTTTCGTTAGTTGTTTGGTAATTAGGATTATTCAAAACTGTTAGTGGATATATGAGTGTTTATATAACTGTTACTTTTCTGATTAAAGACAAATTCCACCTTTTCCATTTATTCAAGCAGTTTGCGAATGATAACATTTTATTTTTGATGTCACATTATTACTGAGTGTTATTCTTAATGTAGTTGCATAATTTGACATCCATATTTTTACAGAATATACTTTCATTATTAGTTAATGATCCTATTCGGAGAACAATACATTTGGATTTGTTTATCGTTAAGCCTGATACATTTCCAAAGTCATCAAGGGTATTAATTAATGATGCACATGATTTCTCTGTGCCAACTAAAAAGAAACTAGCATCGTCTGGAAAAAGTGTTTGTTTTGTGTCTATTCCATGCACTTTAATTCCATTGTTTGTCAATGTTGACTTCTATGGATAGCAATTCAATACAAATAATAAAAAGGTAGGGTGAAAGAGGGCAGCCTTGACGTACTCCTTTTAATATTGAAATATTCAGACATATATCCATTATTGATTATGCAAGATTTAGAGTCTCTGTAAAATAATTTAACCCAGTCAATTATGTCATTGTTAAAACCGAAATGATCTATGCTGTTGAACGCTTTATTAAAATCTGAAAAGAATATTAAGCCTGGTATATTGTTTTCATTAACATGACCTCTTCAATTGTTCAAATTTGTTCTGACATTTTCACCAATATATCGCCCTTTTAAGAATCCTGTTTGGTCAGTACTTATAATTGTATCTAAAACTGGTTTAATTCTGTTCGCAATGGTCTTTGTTGCTATTTTGTAATCCACATTTAGAAGTGATATAGGTCGCCAATTGATCTTTCTGCAAACGCTACTTAGGCACGCCCCCCATAGTTACAGGTGCTCGCTGTAACCACGCGAGACAAGCTATCTAACAAAATGGCATCTAATGCAGACCTGCATCGAGTTTAATCTAGATAAAATTCTGTCGAATTTCTCGGTTTTATTTCACCCAGATAAGAATATCTCTTTGAAAGGAAGACAGCAAGGGTTTATGTTCTTCTGTGAAGGTTATTTCTCTAAAGTACAGATATATTTAACGGGTGAGGACGTGTTAAGTGTTCGTGGAAAATGCTTTCGCAGTCAACGGAAGAGTGAACAACCACATCGTGTCAACTTTGACATCAAAAGAAATGAAATATGCCACCGTCTTGAGAGACTCGATCCTATGCCTCTTAGAAGACTCGAACATTAGGCCCAAAAACTGAACACCAGTACGTTCACTGAGCTAATATGGGAATCCCACAGCTCTGCACATGCATGGGTATTACTACTATCTGATCCCTAGTCCACCATCCACGACAATATGTATGAACCACATGTATAATTTTAATCACTATCATTATACTCACATATCTCTTGTGAACAGTTGATCTATAAATGCAGAATATATTTTTTCAAAATATTTTATTATGCATAAATAAATTAATTTCAATTTACTTTTGTGCAAATATATTTGTTTGCATTAATTTTGGATGTATTCAGCTGGTCGTTTGGTCATCCATACAACTTAATCCACCTTAGACATTTTTCAAGATTTGTCTTAGGTTTTGGAAATGGCACGAATTTAACGTCACCTATCAATCGATCTGGATATCTACTATCACTGTCACACAGCCCGTAACTACATCGTTTCACCATTGTCAATGACAGACAGCATTAATTAATTTGTAATTATTTTTCAAAAAATAATTTCAGATCACGATCAGATTTGATTAAAATTTTACTAAATAACTTGTTTGTCTGACAGAACGATAAAACAATGACTTGGTGTAGTAATCAATACTATAATTATGTGCACATATTTTATAATTGACCAATTAGCACAATCAGTGCTAAATTCCGATGCGCAATACTTTGATCTTGATAATAGCAGTAGGCCCCTATCGGGATATTATAAGTCGACGGTCTCTGTGATGTAGCGGTAGTCGGTAAGTTGTTGATTACTCCCAATAAACAGTGTGACACGCTTAAATTTGATTGCTGTGTTTGCACGAATAGAATGACTATATGGGGTCGGTCGGTGTTTTTATAGATGCATTGTTTTTAAAGCAGCTGTCTGGTATTTTGTGGTTCATATACACACTTTTAGATTTGTCCAAGGATTTTGAAATGGGTTGAATTTAACGTCGATCACCAGGATATCGACTAATGTTGTACTATAACTAACCCACACACCAAAGCTACACATTTTCAACATCATTAAAACAATTTTAAACCTGTATTTTCGATCAAATTCACGCCTTTTCAAATTTGTCTACTCGTTACTAGTTTGTCTAATATGCATTGTTTGTCTAACAAGATGGCGGCGATAAACCATTGCCGGGGGTGTGCGCGAATGGTGCGATGCGATTGGCTAACGCCAGCTGTCAATCAAAATCGGCAGAAAGGTCAATTGTTAATTGATAACAAATTTAATGTCCTTATCCTTTTTTTGGTAGGAGTGTAATGATACCATGGTTCTAGAGTTCTGACAAGTCGTTATTTTCTAAAGAATAATTTAAAGAATTAATTAGAAATGTTTTTATTTCGGACCAGAAATGTTTTATAGAATTCAATTGATAATACATCTGAGCCTGGGCTTTTGTTATTTTTCATATCTTTAAGTGCATTTGTCATATTCTGTTAACATTCTTTGTTCTCCTTGTTGTTCATTTGTTAGTCGTGCATGTGGGTTGTTAAAAATGTGTTGTTGTTGCAGTAGTCAAGCATTGTATCTTGCTTGTACAGTTCTTCATAAAAATCTTTTGTATATTCGAGTATTTTCTCGATGCTATTTTGGTGTGTAGCTGCTGAATTGGTTTTTGTTCTGCTCGTTTAATTTCCAGGTTAGCAAAAAAATTGGATTCCCGCTCCTTCTACCCATTCGGCTTTTGATCTCAGTATTATACCTTTAATTTGATCTTCTGTGTAATTGTCTAGCTTCTCTTTTTCATCTTTTAGTCTTCTAATTAAATTGTCCTCGTTTGGCTTAGCGTTTATTTCATTTTCTATAGTTTCAATATTATTATGTAATTCTGTTTCATATTGTTGGTGTTCTCTCTCTTTACGGATTGTATATTTAATTGTTTCGTCTCTTATACCACCTTTAATTACTTCCCACAATGTTTTAGGGTTAGCTTCGTGATTAAGTGCTGCTAGTTCGGTTATGTAGCGTTTGATTATAACTTGATAATCCACATTCAGAAGATAAGAGTTCTTAATTTTAAAAAATCCATATCCTCTCTCGTTTTTATTTATTTCTAATTTTATCACAACAATCGAGTGATCAGATTTAAAACCTGGTCGGATAATACAGTCTGTTACAAAGTTCAAGAGATTGTGAGATATAAAGAAATAATCTAGCCTACAAAATATCGGTGGTTTTGTATTGGAATGCCATATGTACATTTTCTTTTTTGGTTGTTTTAAGCGCCATATGTCCATAATTTCATCTGACTCTATCAAGTTATTAAGCATTTGGGAATTATTTTCTCACTGTATCCATTCTGCCATTTAGTTTATCTACTTTATGATCAATAACGGTATTAAAATCACCACCTAATATAAGAGTACGTTCATTGTTATCGTGTACTGTTTTTCTAAAAAAAAAATGCATCGTCATTATCTGGTGCGTATATTAAGATAATAATTTTGTTTTCAACTTCTATTTTTTAAGTATCTGGAAATGACCTATTACAATTTCTTTATAGTCCAAAAATGTATATGCTTGGTAGGTTCTGTTTTGCTGCAAAGTATTATTATTATTATAAAATATACATTCATCAGAGCTTACGTTACAGCCTCACTCTTACTGACAGCGGTCCCTAGGGCAGATTTCATGAATATACATGTACACTGTTTTGCGACCTCATCAGCTTTATTATGTTCTGAAAATACAGAAAATTTGAAAAGTGTTTAAAAATTTAATTCGAGCAATTCAGCCATGCCCGTTCAAATTTCACAAAAACATATTTTTGCTTTGTTTTTATCTTTAGTACCTTTAGTTTTAGCATGCATCTTTTTTGAAGATTGAACTTCCAACCGTAAATGGATTTGAATTTTGATTCAGTACAATAGCTTTACTTCTTTGTCAAATCGAACCCAAGACTATCTGGCGTTTAGAACCAAATGTAGTAATTGTGACTTGGAGTATGTGTTTTACGTATTTTTATCGTCGCTACCAGTTGCCCATATGAGCAACGCCTCCTGAAGAGATTCGACTTTTAGTTGATTTCGCAAACGATACGAGTATACATATTATAAATGCATACACATGTGTTTACATTCAAATTTTCATAGATATTGAAATGAATATGTCCGCTTTATAATTATAAGAAATGTATGCACATTAACGGTTTTACAATGTCGTCGAACCGTACTCGATCCGTTTCGTACCAATTTAGTGCATAATAAAATTAAATGCAGATGGGATACAATGTAGAACTATACAAGTTACAAAGTAACATGAAACTTAGTTGTAAGGTCCTAAACACAACTCTGGCAATGTAGTCAATGTTTTCTCTAATTGTGCTAAACAAAATTAGGTCTCGTTATAGTCTCGTTTGGCCTAGAGGTAATTATATGGTCGGGAAAAAGTTACCTGTATGGAAAGTACCAACCAACATGAGTTATATTATTGACTCTTTGAAATATACAGCTTGATACTCTTGAGATTTGACCTCAAGGGTTATTGACTCTTTCACTCTCAGTCTAGTGAATGCCCTGCAGCTTTTCTAAATATAATAGTTCCTACAATGATTATCCTGCAAACCTCGACTAAATACGGTTTCACTATTTGCAGTAATTCAAAAGTCTCCATTTCTCCCTAAATATTCTCACTTCTCCCTAAATCATCTGGAGAAGTCATCTCTCAAAATTTGGAGTCTAGCTTGAGCCCTGCCACTGTGTAAAGTACCGACACGAGACCTCGGTTTAAAGTCCCATCTAAAAGACTGTTAATTTTTATTAGGGTAAGATTTGGACAAGTTTTATTCACTTTTTATAGTCGAGGACACGTATATCATAATTTTCACAACTGCTACCTTTGATCTCATTTGTGAAAAACAACAGTAATAATTATTACCTAATTACTTACACAAGTTTCATCATTATGCCGATTAATTAGTGTCGTTTTCATAAAGGACCTCAATTATCCAATCATTCCCGTATACAAAACTGTAAATGTCTAATTTACAAGCTTAATTGATGAGATATTATGCATGCGCCCCATATAAACAGCTGTTTTGATTGTGAATCGATTGTTTATCCAAACAATAGCGCACACCAGAACAGAAAACATGTAACCAGTCAAAGATAAAATGAACTGCGTTTCCTTTACCTACAAAGTTCTGTCGTCAATGGTAATACAACCAGTCGAGTACAAAAAGTGAAAATATGGCACAAACGTAATTTCGCCATCTTTCGGTCTAGTTTTGTGAAAATCACCAAATAGACATTTTAGGAGCCATATCTATCGCAAAATCGTCATTTAGCTGTTGTGGTGATTGGTAGCGTAGCCACAGCACACTGTCTGATGGTATGATGCAATATGCTTCCATAGCGGTGACATCAACCCCGTTGAGAACACGATTGCCATCAAATATGTGCTCTGGGAATCACAGTGACTGCCAATAATTTACATGTGTAATAGCAACTAATAAATGACTTAATTCTTTTCCTAAAATTACTCTTACATGTACTGGTACCTTTGTTTTTTATTATTATTTGTTTGCTAAACTCCTAATCATCAGGATTATTCTTTATTAAATTTCACACTAGAGGGGGCCCCATTTCAGCCAATTACTATCAAAACAGATGCTTGTCAACCTTTGCATGCTAAATACCACTGTTGGCACAGGTATAACACATTTTAGATACTGGTAAATAGTAGCATGTCGACTAGCGCTTGTGAAAAAAGCGCATGTAAAAACCACTGCACTCGTATGTCCAACTCCATCTTAAAACAACTCACATGTACATGCCAGATATGTTCTCAACTCATCTTGCATTTGTACTTGTGAAATTGACATGTGCCAATAGTATTTTACTATTCTTTGGTTGACAGGTGAAACGAACCTGTGCAAGCATCCATCTTTGCCAGTGCATGTGCTAAGTAGCATGTGTTGAGCATTTGTCCATACTGGGGATGCCTGTGATGTAAAAGTTGATGTTGTGGCCACTCACTAGTTAGCTGACGTGCTTTACAAATGCTAGGGAGCCTGGTAACACTTACTAGATTCTGGACTAAATGAAAACTGGTTACATGTATCCAGCATACGTCAGATCACATCATCCGGGAATGGGAATAACATCACTGGTCGGTAGATGTTCTATTTTGTTTTGTTTCTGCATAAATATTGTACAGACAAACCTCAACAATTGTGATTGAGACGTAGGCTAAAACCATGTGTTAGATATTGATGGCTAGAAACCATACCTGTAACAAGTGATAACTTGACTAATTCCTGCGCAACAACTGCTCACTGCAGTTACATCTACAGCTATTTTTCACAGATCAAACTCTTCCAGAAAGGTAAACGAGCTCCCTTGCATAGGTTGAGTCGCCAACATCTGGATAGTTACCCCTACAGCATATCCCTGCTTCATTTCCTGCCGGACAGAGTCACTATATTGCTTATTCACTATCCTGCATACTACATGCATAGTTGAGTTCCAACTAGTGTCCTTCATGACATGTATGAAGGGTATACTACATAGTGACTTGTGTGCATACAGAAGTGCCGTTTAGTCTCAAGTTAGTTTGAGTGGGATGACCAACGTTTCCCACAGTACAAAGTCATAACATACGCATGTTACGTGTTGGTTTATAATTCTTAGCACATCACATTAGCATCCCATATTGTTTTTGCTAATCATAATTTTAGTTTTGTGCTCTGTCCAAATTGAGAATATTGTCATTTATTTCAGTATATCTATATTTCTTCTATTCTTGCTCATAGTGTTCATTCAAACTACATACCGCATGAAGACGTACTACATGTTTGTTCATAAATATCGCTCGATAGTCCAAGCACTTGTCGAAGGTTTCAAACTAGGTCATATGCAGGATAGTATACCTCTATTCTGTTCAAGGTGTAATGTAGCATTTACATTTCAGTACTATTGCCCGACTCATAGAAGTATTAAACTGGCATTGGTTTGGTTCTGCATGCGCATAACAGTAAGACTATGACAAGTGCTAATCAGAATAGGCTAATCTGAAAGCACTATCCTATGGTATTGGAGCTCTCCTGCATACAACTCAAGTTATATGCCTATATTGTAAAATATCTCCCCTGCATACACTTGATGTGTGTGACTGTGCACATCTATTGCACAGTACTTCCACACATGCCCAGAAATCAAGGCACAGCAGGGGCATGTCAGGGCCCTTTTTCAGTGTATGCACCAATCAAGGCACGAAGAGCCGAGTGGCGGCATGTGCGGGAACAGGTATCAAACTCCTGCTAGGTGGGTTAGGGCCTCCCCCTGAAAAAAATATATAGAATGCTAATGGTGCATTCTGGTGATATTTCGATATCATATGAACAATAATTTCATTTTGTTGAATGTTGCTATTTCATACTGATCTTTTTATTCTAGATAACAGTATGTGTGGTTGGCGTATATTTTACAACACTGAAACGCCTGCATAACACATATTAATTGAACAATTAATTACGTTAACAAATATATACATTTATAAGAGACGAATTCTGTAAACAATTTCCATACTCACAAGTAACTGAATGCGTGATGGGTCATAGATGAAAAGTGATCATAGAAATAGAGAGATGAGCACGGTCTACATGGTCTCTATTACTGATTGTAATAAACTTTGACCAGCAGAGCTAGTCTTCTATCAATGACACGGTCAATGTTAAAGCCCCTGCCTCTATTCATGTACATGTGACCCAATCCGGACAATCTACCCGCGGGCATTGTAGACCGAATGTAGGTTTTCAAGTTGTCATGTACTTGTGGAATCAATTATTTGAATTTGTCTGATCAAATTTATAATAGTGATAAAAATATACCGTAGTCAATACCGTACCAAGCTACTTAATCGACTTATTTCCAACAAAAGTTGGAAGTCGTGATAGCGCAGTGGCGCGTTCGCTTCAGGTGCGAAAGGTCTGGAGTTCGAGCCCCGCTGGAGCCGTTACGATTGTGTCCTTAGGCAAGGCATTTAATTTCCACGTTGCCTCTTCTCTCTCCCTCATGGCGATGGATTCCATCAGGAATGAGGTCTCAGGGTGTGGCTGACTGGGGAACTTTGTATGATGGGGCATTTTATTGGAGTAGCTATAATCAATTGCATTTCTTAATGCCTTTTTTGTTGGTATTATTAGTTGTTTTTTCTTTGGTTCTAAATTCTTGTTATCTATATTTTGCTAATTTTCTTCTTCATTTTCCTTTTATATTAGTAATCCTCAATTTTAGTATTGGCACAACTCATATATTCAGTCACTTTGTTGTTACAAAATAGTATTTTGGGGAGGGCCGTAACTAATGTTGTTAAAACTTGTGGCCCAACCCATTTGCTTCAACATTTATTGACAATTCTTGTGCACAACAATGACATAAATCGTATATATACTACCGGTATGCATAATTATACAAGTGTGTTCATTTGTTTTGTTCTGTACAATGTATATATAGAATGAATGCAATAAAATATGTTAAAACTAAACACATATTAAAGTTAATGTTAAAGTCCAGCTTATACGGAGTCGTTGATCATCTTGGTGTCTGTGGGTATGAACGAAAATGATGATGTTGCTGTGCTAAATTGGAGGCCTGGTAATTTCCTTGGTCGTCATTTAGCATCGTTGATCTCTGCTGCATGGTGGTTTGTAATCATGTTAGTTGGTGTTTATGAGACGACACGTCATATTAGGACTTCATTAAGTTGACATCATCTAGTTTGGAACGAATTACGTATAACATGTCTTGTCCAAACTTTCCTTTGGTGGGCTATATTTATTTTCATTATTAATTACTGTAATGGAACAATGTTCTTCTTTAGAACTGTTAATGCAATGTTCTCACATTCATCGCAATATTATGTACAACAGTATATCTTGATGGGTATCAAGTTCGCAATGTTCAACATGTCGGCAGACAACAGTTATATGTATATGTGTCAGCATATTTCAATAGACAATCTATGTACAATCATGATTTGTGATGATTTAGACTAATGTTCACTTCAACATTGAAGAAACGGAGTGATGAACTAATTTAAACTAACAGTAAGGCACGTAGCAATGAAATGATTACAGCTGTTATCAGGGCATGTAGTGACGAAACGATTACAACTGTTCACGAAGGAAGACACCTTCAACATCATCACTATCGTCATGGCGGAGATGTAAGGAATGTAGATCCTTGGAGACACCACGAACATCTCTGTTGTGGAACAACCATCTCGAGCTCAATGACATCGACGTTCCCACCCAAGTCTCAGTTACACAATTATTAACACTATGTTCATTAGCTAACCTTTTGCAATAGTTATATTTAATTTTAATTACGATTATAGCAATCAATATGATACTGACACATGGAACTATTAATACATACATATGATAGTTTTCTTGAATCTCTACAGGTATAGGTATGATCAAAGAAGTTCTTCATATGAACTTCAGTCAAATCCTGTAAATGATTTGGTATTTCAAATGCTGTCAAATTTTTAAAACCAGAATTGAACCCTTGCCAATGATGTAATTTAGTGGCAATTCTAAATGTCAACTATCTTCAACTTTTGCATCGTCATGTTGTTGTTTGTAAACAGGTACATTCAGTGATTCACTGACAGCTGTGCATATCTTGTTTGAAACTATTATCTCCATTGGAGGTCTTACCTTCAATATATATGAAATCTAATATTTCCTCAATATCAATGACCTGTCTATTATGAGAGGAGTTCTATACGTCTGTATTAAGTTTGATAGGCTCATGGTTATCTGTGTATATTTATATTAGTATTGTTATAGTATCTGTATGCGCATTCGCTTCAGGTGCGAACGGTCCGGTGGAGGCGTTACGATTGTGGGCTTAGTCAAGGCATTTAAATTCCACGTTGCCTCTTCTCTCTCCGTCGTGGCGATGGATTCTATCAGGAATGAGGTCTCGAGAGTGATTAATATAAGTTGAAAGAACTTGTTTCGCAATCAAGCTAGGATAAATTTATATAAACTATGTGTATGTCATAAGTCAGAGTCTTTGGAAGAGAATAAATCTATATTATCTGTGACTAAGCTTTCTATATCTGATCTAAATTCTCCAGGAACATTTAAGTCCTTGAAATTTATTTTCTCTTCAGATTTTGACCCTTGACTGTATTAATTATTTTGATATTCTCATTTGAATTTTTGCCAAAAGACCATGTCTATAAATTTGTATGTGTTTATCTGTTTTGTTTACTATCAAAATTGAAATTATTATATTCTTCAAAGTTGAAACTGAATTTATGATTTGTAGTCCTGGTGCATTTACAATGAAACCATTCTCGACCTGTCTTACATCATAAATTTGACCAGAGGGCAGATCAGGACTATTACTAACCTTACACAAGCAGATTTTAGCAGTATTCGGTTTTAGTAAACATGCATGTTTCATCAACAGTTGATGTGATATGAATTACCTCTTCTAAGTTAACATAAATGTTGTCATTTATTCTCATGCTTTTTAGATCAAAGTAAAATCTTACTTTATTTGTTTTCATGAAATCCAAACCAACTAATCACAAGAAATTCTTGAGACACCTTTTTTCTATCGATTTTCAAGTAATTTTAATGCATCCCAAACCTTCTAAAGGAGTATTACCTGCTGTGAGTAAGCTCACTTTTTTATATTTAACTTGGGCTTACCGGGTATTTTTCAAACTAGCATACACCCTTTGATACATTAAAGAGACTTCACTTCCAGTGTCTTCAATACTTCTAAACCTTTGTCTACCTATCATGACCAAACAAGAATTTGGATTTCCCGAAATATTGACATTGTATGATGGTACTTTAGCTGTTGTGTTATTTTTATTTCTCTTTTCATTGACCCCAATATGAAAAGAGGTTTCTAGTTTCCCTGATTTAACCCTGGCCTATGAACTTGGCCTCTATCAGGATAACAATTTCCTCCTTGACCCACTGGCGGTCTTCGAACATTTATGTTTAGGCAGTTACGGATGACATGACCTTCTTCACGACAATTCCAACATCTAATCTTTCTCTCATTAGACTGCTGTGTATTATGGCAATGACCTTCATACCATTACAAGCATTTGCCTTGTGACCACTTGTAACATTTAAGTGTTCGTGAATGGTCAACTTCCATGGGTTCAGGACCCCTATTCATATTACCTGGTGGATTATACATTCTACAACCAGATGCTGCAATCCTTTGCCTTAATTGAACTCATTTATGGCAATCCCCATTGCTCCCTGTAGAGTATCTGGATTCTTTCTAAAAATAGTCATTTTTAATTGTTCATTGCCTAATGCATTTGCTAAAGCGACATTTACATCGCAAAAAGCAAATAAAATGCATGTTTCCCGTATAAATGCATTGCTATTACAAATTCTTCTGAATACATTCAAACACTAACATTGAATCAATAAACAGTGTGTTTGTGGTCAACAAACTTTCCAAAGTGAAAGTAGGATTTCATATAACGGTCATCCACGCTCCTGAAATGACGTTTTGTTTGTCATTGGAGTCAATACTAAACGCGCGATTCTTTCGATTAGAGATAATTTAACTAAGATTAGTCTACAAATAAATAGGCACAACATTGAGATATAACGGTAAATATGTACGATACATCGTGTTATTCAGGATACACACATTGTATTACGCATGAATGTTGACCCTATTTACATTATTTTGTTATGTCAACAAACTGCGTATACGACGCTTGTTTATTTGTCTAAATAGGGGCAGTTTTTGGGGCAAATATTGGGGGAGAAATTAGACATTACATTCTGCAGACATTTGCGTTTTCATCGCTTTAACATATCAACCAGCTGGCTTTCAATAAATGCATTATTTTCTTGACCCTAAAAGCCGACCTCAGCTAACCCCATAACCCTTTCGGCATACAACTGTATGTTTTCACCAGATTTTTGTCTAGTTTGCCTAAGCATTGTTAAGCGTTGCTACATGGGAATGAGTAATATCGCTGAATCTTTTAGTACGGTCTATTTTTAGTTCTGCGCATGAACCATTTGAACTGCTGTCAAGAAACCTCTGAATATACCCACTAACAGGACCCCTAGAAGTTTGAAAAGCTAATAGTTTACATTGAACTACACGTAACTTTGTTAGTCTTTGATATTTTCTACAGCCCTTATCCATTCCCTGAAAAATGTTTGTTTACCATCAAATTAGAGATAACACCTGATACACCTTGAGAGGCTAACACAGCAGATATGTTTGACATTTGATTTGATATGCATTAAATGGCTGTGTAAAAGGTTGACCTTGAGCTTGCATAGTCTCAATTTGCTGTAGCCATTGTATATTTTAAACTTAAATGAATAAAATGTAGCTCATTTCGAAATTAAACATAGATAAGTACATTAACATCAAGCTATCAAAATTAGATATACACTATGCATTTTTTCCGCGCTTTAGTACTTCAATCATGTGCCAGCAATTTCTAAGTAACCATATTCTGTTTAGCTATTGAACATGTGTTAAAATAATTGTAACTTCACTTACTGGGCAGTTCTGTTGTTACAAACCCGCTCGAATCCTGGTCCAAGGCTCCAATTAATCCTGTGTACCATGTTTAGTAAAAGTTTCAAGTCCACTCGAAAACATAAGTTATTTATTTACATCAAATTGTTAATACATGCATAATCCAATCCAATCATAAAACTCTCTTTGTAAGAGCAAAAGTGAAGTCCCCCTAGTCTAATTTTTATCTCATCTTTTATAGAGAAGCAAACTTGGACATACATGTATTTCATGTAATGTCAAGCTACAGATGTTCCAGTACAACATGTTTGGTATAACTGTTACTCAATATATCAATTGGGATATATTGTTTTGGTGCAAACACCTGATTGTATGGACAATAACAAGTTAACATTTTAGTTTACATGTAATGTTTAACCTTAAACATTTTTTTTTGAGAGTACATTTCTGATGTAATAGCACACATGTGTGGGAAAACCTTTAAGATGCTGATTGGGCCCCAACGCCAAATATACTTGTTTCTCTGCCAAATGTACTTGCTTCTCTTCCAACATAAATGGTCAGTACAGTTCCATGTATAATTGTCTTGCATAAAGACCTTATACAGCACTATTAGAAATATGGTGTTTTACGTTTATTTATCGTCGCTACCGGTTGCCCATATGAGCGACGCCTCCTGAAGAGATTAGTTATTTTAGATTTTTGGAGGATAGTGCAATGATACAAAGAGAGACCCATTCCAGAGTCTCCTCTGGTTCTCTTACGTGCACAATGTAAAGCACCGACACAAGACCTTGGTTTAACGTCTCATCTGAAAGACTGTTAATTTTATTAGGGTCAGACGGTGGGTTGAACCTGCGATCTCTGGATTACCAGTCCAGCGTGTTACCACTGGACTAAACATCCATCTGTGATTAGAAATAGACCAATACCCATGGATATATATATATATATATCATACTATACAAATATTATAGAGGTGATTAATCAACATAATCAACATATAACTCCATTATGTTACAGAATACTGTTTGAAAATACTATAGATACATTTTGAATGTGACAAAGTTGTTTATTAAATTTAACATAATAAAAAATAATTTGTCCCGAAAATTCTCGATTATCCCTCGTATTATCATCCTACGCAATAAAGGAAATGTTATATGTAACTTACTTACTGACGGGTTAAATATTGTGAATAGAAATAAATATAAGTAATGTTCTGGTAACTTGAATGAAATGAATGTGAAGTACCTTGAGGGAAACTTGAATGGAATGAATGTGAAGTACCTTGAGGGAAACTTGAATGGAATGAATGTGAAGTACCTTGAGGGAAACTTGAATGGAATGAATGTGAAGTACCTTGAGGGAAACTTGAATGGAATGAATGTGAAGTACCTTGAGGGAAACTTGAATGGAATGAATGTGAAGTACCTTGAGGGAAACTTGAATGGAATGAATGTGAAGTACCTTGATGGAAGCTTGAATGGAATGAATGTGAAGTACCTTGATGGAAGCTTGAATGGAATGAATGTGAAGTACATTGATGGAAGCTTGAATGGAATGAATGTGAAGTACCTTGAGGGCAACTTGAATGGAATGAATGTGAAGTACCTTGATGGAAGCTTGAATGGAATGAATGTGAAGTACCTTGATGGAAGCTTGAATGGAATGAATGTGAAGTACCTTGAGGGAAACTTGAATGGAATGAATGTGAAGTACCTTGATGGAAGCTTGAATGGAATGAATGTGAAGTACCTTGAGGGAAACTTGAATGGAATGAATGTGAAGTACCTTGAAGGAAACTTGAATGGAATGAATGTGAAGTACCTTGAGGGAAACTTGAATGGAATGAATGTGAAGTACCTTGAGGGAAACTTGAATGAAATGAATGTGAAGTACCTTGAGGGAAACTTGAATGGAATGAATGTGAAGTACCTTGAGGGAAACTTGAATGGAATGAATGTGAAGTACCTTGATGGAAGCTTGAATGGAATGAATGTGAAGTACCTTGATGGAAGTTTGAATGGAATGAATGTGAAGTACCTTGATGGAAGCTTGAATGGAATGAATGTGAAGTACCTTGAGGGAAACTTGAATGGAATGAATGTGAAGTACCTTGAGGGAAACTTGAGAGAGAAACTTGAATGGAAATGAATACGACATAGCTTGATGGTATTGTATAATATCACATTTATATTTATTGTAGGTGAGCAACCATACCAAATGGCCACTCCCATTCACATTGCTGCTCCCACAATGTCCAGTGACACCGTCCATATATCGTGGTATGATCCATCATTGGGACGGGATCAACGTGTGTCCGACCGCCGGTACTACACTGTCCGGTACTACAGTTACGGACTTGGTCAATATGAATATGTGAATGTAACAAACACACACGCTCACGTGCGGAGACTCCGCCCGGATACAGAGTATGAGTTCAATGTTCGTGTAAACAATCCGCCATACCTCAGTGAATGGAGTGAGAATGCTAGAAACAGGACCACCCAAAGAGGTAACTCATTAATTCCTCAACGCTTATAAATTATGACTTGCAAATACTCTTAAAATGGAAATAACAACCAAAGTGTGTCCTGCCTTGTAGTTTTTCTTGAGATATTCCAGTATAGTACGATCTTCTCACAGAATGTACTTGATGTCCATGGTCATTGCGTATCGTCCATACTCGCCTATTGGACAATATTTTTACCTTCACATTATGGCCTCAAAGTTACTTCCCGTCTTATAAGTGGAAGTTGTGATAGCGCAGTGGATGCGCATTCGCTTCAGGTGCGAAAGGCCCGGAGTTCGAGCCCCGCTGGAGTCGTTGCGATTGTGCCCTTAGGCAATGCATTTGCATTCTACGTTGCCTCTTCTCTCATCCTCATGGCAATGGATTCCATCAGGAATGAGGTTTCGAGAGTGATTAATATAAGTTGTAAGAACTTGTTTCACAATGGAGCTAAAATAAATTTGTATATACCAAGTGGATATAAAAAAATATTAAAAAATGTATCCAGAATTATGTTTTATAAAAAGCAGTCTGAAAATGTCTTCAACTTGCACTGGTCAAATATGCAATATATACTTGTGACTGATGTCTATTTTATCAACCCGTCTATATGCCAAAACCCACAGATTTCAGGACTAAAGTAGGGTGGTCGTCTTTATGTGATGTAAATAATTGTAGAAAATGGACATAAAATTATAGTTCCAACAAATAAATTAAATATTTTTCAAATTTCATTTTGGTTTGTTTTGTCGTCCATTAGTCTGATGTCTAGAGTGTGTGACTATAAATTATATTATGTGGCTAATGGAACAAAAGAGAGAACACTTAAATACCCATTTGCTAGGCTGGCCATATGTATGTACTCCATACTTTTGTGTCCATGTTGTAACTTTGAGGGTATTTTCAAATAACTACGCACAAATGTTCGCCACATCAAGACCATGTGTCACATCCAAGACATGTGGCTTTCAGGTTAAAGGTCAAATATTGTTATTTTTCGTGTTCGGGCCGTGGCTTTGTCATGCTTGGGGGAATTTTCAAATAACTAACGCAAGTGTTCGCAACATAAAGATGGCATGTCACATCCAAAGGTCAAGGTCACACTTAGAGGTCAAATACTTGTATAATATATTATGCCCGCTCTGTGACTCGGTGATAGTGAAATAAAATTCACAAATGTTCCTCACATGAACACGTTGTGTTGAGTCCAAGATCTGGGTCCCTATCTTCAAAGGTCAAGGTCACACTCAGAGGTCAACTATTGATATATTAAAGTTGACCACTCACTTAATTTTCATTAACCCTCGTACCCCAACCATCTCCCTACCACCACCACTTTTTAAAATTGTCTCCATGTATAACTTTATTGCTGCCATCCGGTAAGGACTTTGTATTGCAAGATAATACTTCATTCACTTGTTGTGCAAGGCTATAGAGTTGAACAGTCATCCGACATATATACCTCCATACTGTACACATTGACATAATGTTTCAGTGATTGATAAACAAGGACAGTGCCCTGTGATAGTGGATGATACATTTGGTATATGTGTGGAAGATTGTCAGGAGGATTCTGATTGCGATAGAGCACAGAAGTGTTGTCATAACGGATGCGGACAGACGTGTGTTCATCCACTTGGTATATATAAATTATACAAATGGCACTTTGTTTTCAAATAAAATTTTAATAGATTACAATTAAATATAGATGGCAACGAATGGCAAAAACGGTATTTGAATATTCGGAACCACACAACCGTAGCTTCGGGCCCCTACATAATTGTCCTCTCGTCCTGTTGTCTGACTGGCGTTTCACTGTATGTATACATGCTGTGCTACCACAATACAAGCTGTATTTATTTCTTCATGGCACATGCTGTGCTACCACAATACAAGCTGTATTTATTTCTCCACGGCACATGCTGTGCTACCACAATACAAGCTGTATTTATTTCTTCATGGCACATGCTGTGCTACCACGATACAAGCTGTATTTACTTCTGCACGGCACATGCTGTGCTACCACAATACAAGCTGTATTTATTTCTCCACGGTACATGCTGTGCTACCACAATACAAGCTGTATTTATTTCTTCACGGCACATGCTATGCTACCACAATACAAGCTGTATATATTTCTGCATGGCACATGCTGTGCTACCATAATTCAAGCTGTATATATTTCTTCACGGCACATGCTGTGCTACCACAATAAAAGCTGTATTTATTTCTGCATGGCACATGCTGTGCTACCACAATACAAGCTGTATTTATTTCTTCATGGCGCATACTCTGCTACCACAATACAAGCTGTATTTATTTCTCCACGGCACATGCTGTGCTACCACAATACAAGCTGTATTTATTTCTTCACGGCACATGCTGTGCTACCACAATACAAGCTGTATTTATTTCTTCATGGCACATGCTGTGCTACCACAATTGATTATGTTATGTTATATTTCGGGTTTTACGCCTGCATCAGCGCCATTTTGGGCTATATCGCCGGCGAGCAGTTTACCTAACAACACCTTTCCTGGGCAGGCTCCAGCGGTTAACCAGTACTTGCGTGCACCAACCTCCGTAAGAAACTGCCAACTTTTTCATATAAATGAGACACAGCCTGAGCGGGGCTCGAACCCGTGACCATCAGTGATGATAGGTTACAGTTGTATACAAGTCAGCGACCTTAACCACTCGACCACGGAGGCGGACTCTACCACAATAGAAGCTGTATTTATTTCTGCATGGCACATGCTGTGTTACCACAATACAAGCTGTATTTATTTCTTCACGGCACATGCTGTGTTACCACAATACAAACTGTATTTATTTCTTCACGGCACATGCTGTGCTACCACAATACAAGCTGTATTTATTTCTGCATGGCACATGCTGTGCTACCATAATTCAAGCTGTATTTATTTCTGCATGGAACAGGCTCTGCTACCATAATACAAGCTTTATTTATTTCTGCATGGCACATGCTGTGCTACCACAATACAAGCTGTATTTATTTCTGCATGGCACATGCTCTGCTACCACAATACAAGTTGTATTTATTTCTTCATGGCACATGCTCTGCTACCACAATACAAGCTATATTTATTTCTTCACGGCACATGCTGTGCTACCACAATACAAGCTATATTTTTGTTTTCCTGTCACATGCTCTGCTACCACAATACAAGCTGTATTTATTTCTGCATGGCACATGCTATGCTACCACGATACAAGCTGTATTTATTTCTTCATGGCACATGCTGTGCTACCACAATACAAGCTGCATTTATTTCTTCACGGCACATGCTGAGCTACCACAATAAAAGCTGTATTTATTTCTGCATGGCACATGCTGTGCTACCACAATACAAGCTGTATTTATTTCTTCACGGCACATGCTGTGCTACCACAATAAAAGCTGTATTTATTTCTTCACGGCACATGCTCTGCTACCACAATACAAGCTGTATTTATTTCTGCATGGCACATGTTCTGCTATCACAATACAAGCTGTATTTATTTCTTCATGGCACATATGCTGTGCTACCACAATACAAGCTGTATTTATTTCTTCATGGCACATGCTGTGCTACCACAATACAAGCTGTATTTATTTCTTCATGGCACATGCTGTGCTACCACAATACAAGCTGTATTTATTTCTGCATGGCACATGCTATGCTACCACAATACAAGCTGTATTTATTTCTTCATGGCACTTGCTGTGCTACCACAATACAAGCTGTATTTATTTCTTCACGGCACATGCTGTGCTACCACAATAAAAGCTGTATTTATTTCTTCACGGCACATGCTGTGCTACCACAATAAAAGCTGTATTTATTTCTGCATGGCACATGCTGTGCTACCACAATACAAGTTGTATTTATTTCTTCACGGCACATGCTGTGCTACCACAATAAAAGCTGTATTTATTTCTGCATGGCACATGCTGTGCTACCACAATACAAGCTGTATTTATTTCTTCACGGCACATGCTATGCTAACACAATACAAGCTGTATTTATTTCTTCACGGCACATGTTATGCTACCACAATACAAGCTGTATTTATTTCTGCATGTCACATGCTATGCTACCACGATACAAGCTGTATATATTTCTTCATGGCACATGCTGTGCTACCACAATACAAGCTGTATTTATTTCTTCACGGCACATGCTGTGCTACCACAATAAAAGCTGTATTTATTTCTGCATGGCACATGCTGTGCTACCACAATACAAGCTGTATATATGTCTTCCTGTCACATGCTGTGCTACCACAATACAAGCTGTATTTATTTCTCCACGGCACATGCTGTGCCACCACGATACAAGCTGTATTTATTTCTGCATGGCACATGCTCTGCTACCGCAATACAAGCTATATTTATTTCTCCACGGCACATGCTGTGCTACCACAATACAAGCTGTATTTATTTCTCCACGGCACATGCTGTGCTACCACAATACAAGCTGTATTTATTTCTTCATGTTACATGCTGTGCTACCACAATACAAGCTGTATTTATTTCTTCACGGCACATGCTGTGCTACCACAATAAAAGCTGTATTTATTTCTTCACGGCACATGCTGTGCTACCACAATAAAAGCTGTATTTATTTCTGCATGGCACATGCTGTGCTACCACAATACAAGCTGTATTTATTTCTTCACGGCAAATGCTGTGCTACCACAATAAAAGCTGTATTTATTTCTGCATGGCACATGCTGTGCTACCACAATACAAGCTGTATTTATTTCTTCACGGCACATGCTATGCTAACACAATACAAGCTGTATTTATTTCTTCACGGCACATGTTATGCTACCACAATACAAGCTGTATTTATTTCTGCATGTCACATGCTATGCTACCACGATACAAGCTGTATATATTTCTTCATGGCACATGCTGTGCTACCACAATACAAGCTGTATTTATTTCTTCACGGCACATGCTGTGCTACCACAATAAAAGCTGTATTTATTTCTGCATGGCACATGCTGTGCTACCACAATACAAGCTGTATATATGTCTTCCTGTCACATGCTGTGCTACCACAATACAAGCTGTATTTATTTCTTCACAGCACATGCTATGCTACCACAATACAAGCTGTATTTATTTCTTCACGGCACATGCTGTGCTACCACAATACAAGCTGTATTTATTTCTGCATTGCACATGCTGTGCTACCACGATACAAGCTGTATTTATTTCTGCATGGCACATGCTCTGCTACCGCAATACAAGCTATATTTATTTCTCCACGGCACATGCTGTGCTACCACAATACAAGCTAAATTTATTTCTCCACGGCACATGCTGTGCTACCACAATACAAGCTATATTTATTTCTTCATGGCACATGCTGTGCTACCACAATACAAGCTGTATTTATTTCTGCATGGCACATGCTCTGCTACCACAATACAAGCTATATTTATTTCTCCACGGCACTTGCTGTGCTACCACAATACAAGCTATATTTATTTCTCCACGGCACATGCTGTGCTACCACAATACAAGCTGTATTTATTTCTGCATGGCACATGCTCTGCTACCACAATACAAGCTATATTTATTTCTCCACAGCACATGCTGTGCTAGCACGATACAAGCTGTATTTATGTCTTCCTGTCACATGCTGTGCTACCACAATACAAGCTCTATTTATTTCTTCATGGCACATGCTGTGCTACCACAATACAAGCTGTATTTATTTCTGCATGGCACAGGCTCTGCTACCACAATACAAGCTGTATTTATTTCTTCATGGCACATGCTGTGCTACCACAATACAAGCTGTATTTATTTCTGCATGGCACAGGCTCTGCTACCACAATACAAGCTATATTTATTTCTCCACGGCACATGCTGTGCTACCACAATACAAGCTATATTTATTTCTCCACGGCACATGCTGTGCTACCACAATACAAGCTGTATTTATTTCTGCATGGCACATGCTCTGCTACCACAATACAAGCTATATTTATTTCTCCACGGCACATGCTGTGCTACAACAATACAAGCTATATTTATTTCTCCACGGCACATGCTGTGCTACCACAATTCAAGCTGTATTTATTTGTACATGACACATGCTGTGCTACCACAATACAAGTTGTATTTATTTTTTAAAAGCACATGCTGTGCTACCACAATACAAGCTGTATTTATGTCTTCATGGCACATGCTGTGTTACCACAATACAATCTGTATATATTTCGTCACGGCACATGCTGTGCTTCCACAATACAAGCTGTATTTATTTCTTCATGGCACATGCTGTGCTACCACAATACAAGCTGTATTTATTTCTGCATGGCACATGCTATGCTACCACAATACAAGCTGTATTTATTTCTTCATGGCACTTGCTGTGCTACCACAATAAAAGCTGTATTTATTTCTTCACGGCACATGCTGTGCTACCACAATAAAAGCTGTATTTATTTCTTCACGGCACATGCTGTGCTACCACAATAAAAGCTGTATTTATTTCTGCATGGCACATGCTGTGCTACCACAATACAAGCTGTATTTATTTCTTCACGGCACATGCTGTGCTACCACAATAAAAGCTGTATTTATTTCTGCATGGCACATGCTGTGCTACCACAATACAAGCTGTATTTATTTCTTCACGGCACATGCTGTGCTACCACAATACAAGCTGTATTTATTTCTTCACGGCACATGCTATGCTACCACAATACAAGCTGTATTTATTTCTGCATGTCACATGCTATGCTACCACAATACAAGCTGTATTTATTTCTTCATGGCACATGCTGTGCTACCACAATACAAGCTGTATTTATTTCTTCACGGCACATGCTGTGCTACCACAATAAAAGCTGTATTTATTTCTGCATGGCACATGCTGTGCTACCACAATACAAGCTGTATTTATTTCTTCATGGCACATGCTGTGCTACCACAATACAAGCTGTATTTATTTCTTCATGGCACATGCTATGCTACCACAATACAAGCTGTATTTATTTCTTCACGGCACATGCTGTGCTACCACAATACAAGCTGTATTTATTTCTGCATGGCACATGCTGTGCTACCACAATACAAGCTGTATTTATTTCTTCACGGCACATGCTGTGCTACCACAATACAAGCTGTATTTATTTCTTCACGGCACATGCTGTGCTACCACAATACAAGCTGTATTTATTTCTGCATGGCACATGCTCTGCTACCACAATACAAGCTGTATTTATTTCTCCACGGCACATGCTGTGCTACCACAATACAAGCTGTATTTATTTCTTCACGGCACATGCTGTGCTACCACAATACAAGCTGTATTTATTTCTTCATGGCACATGCTGTGCTACCACAATACAAGCTGTATTTATTTCTCCACGGCACATGCTGTGCTACCACAATACAAGCTGTATTTATTTCTGCATGGCACATGCTGTGCTACCACAATACAAGCTGTATTTATTTCTTCATGGCACATGCTGTGCTACCACAATACAAGCTGTATTTATTTCTTCATGGCACATGCTGTGCTACCACAATACAAGCTGTATTTATTTCTTCACGGCACATGCTGTGCTACCACAATACAAGCTGTATTTATTTCTTCATGGCACATGCTGTGCTACCACAATACAAGCTGTATTTATTTCTTCATGGCACATGCTGTGCTACCACAATACAAGCTGTATTTATTTCTTCACGGCACATGCTGTGCTACCACAATACAAGCTGTATTTATTTCTGCATGGCACATGCTCTGCTACCACAATACAAGCTGTATTTATTTCTCCACGGCACATGCTGTGCTACCACAATACAAGCTGTATTTATTTCTTCACGGCACATGCTGTGCTACCACAATACAAGCTGTATTTATTTCTTCATGGCACATGCTGTGCTACCACAATACAAGCTGTATTTATTTCTCCACGGCACATGCTGTGCTACCACAATACAAGCTGTATTTATTTCTGCATGGCACATGCTGTGCTACCACAATACAAGCTGTATTTATTTCTTCACGGCACATGCTGTGCTACCACAATACAAGCTGTATTTATTTCTTCATGGCACATGCTGTGCTACCACAATACAAGCTGTATTTATTTCTTCATGGCACATGCTGTGCTACCACAATACAAGCTGTATTTATTTCTGCATGGCACATGCTCTGCTACCACAATACAAGCTGTATTTATTTCTTCATGGCACATGCTGTGCTACCACAATACAAGCTGTATTTATTTCTGCATGGCACATGCTGTGCTACCACAATACAAGCTGTATTTATTTCTGCATGGCACATGCTCTGCTACCACAATACAAGCTGTATTTATTTCTTCACGGCACATGCTGTGCTACCACAATACAAGCTGTATTTATTTCTTCATGGCACATGCTGTGCTACCACAATACAAGCTGTATTTATTTCTTCATGGCACATGCTGTGCTACCACAATACAAGCTGTATTTATTTCTTCACGGCACATGCTGTGCTACCACAATACAAGCTGTATTTATTTCTTCATGGCACATGCTGTGCTACCACAATACAAGCTGTATTTATTTCTTCACGGCACATGCTGTGCTACCACAATACAAGCTGTATTTATTTCTCCACGGCACATGCTGTGCTACCACAATACAAGCTGTATTTATTTCTGCATGACACATGCTCTGCTACCACAATACAAGCTGTATTTATTTCTCAACGGCACATGCTGTGCCACCACAATACAAGCTGTATTTATTTCTGCATGGCACAGGCTCTGCTACCACAATACAAGCTGTATTTATTTCTGCATGGCACATGCTCTGCTACCACAATACAAGCTGTATTTATTTCTGCATGGCACATGCTGTGCTACCACAATACAAGCTGTATTTATTTCTTCACGGCACATGCTGTGCTACCACAATACAAGCTGTATTTATTTCTTCATGGCACATGCTGTGCTACATATAAAGCTGTATTTATTTCTGCATGCACATGCTCTACTACCACAATACAAGCTGTATTTATTTCTCATCGGCACATGCTGTGCCACCACAATACAAGCTGTATTTATTTCTGCATGGCACAGGCTCTGCTACCACAATACAAGCTGTATTTATTTCTGCATGGCACATGCTCTGCTACCACAATACAAGCTGTATTTATTTCTTCATGGCACATGCTGTGCTACCACAATACAAGCTGTATTTATTTCTTCACGGCACATGCTGTGCTACCACAATACAAGCTGTATTTATTTCTGCATGGCACATGCTCTGCTACCACAATACAAGCTGTATTTATTTCTCCACGGCACATGCTGTGCTACCACAATACAAGCTGTATTTATTTCTTCATGGCACATGCTGTGCTACCACAATACAAGCTGTATTTATTTCTCCACGGCACATGCTGTGCTACCACAATACAAGCTGTATTTATTTCTTCATGGCACATGCTTTGCTACCATGATACAAGCTGTATTTATTTCTTCACGGCACATGCTGTGCTACCACAATACAAGCTGTATTTATTTCTGCATGGCACATGCTCTGCTACCACAATACAAGCTGTATTTATTTCTTCATGGCACATGCTATGCTACCACAATACAAGCTGTATTTATTTCTTCATGGCACATGCTGTGCTACCACAATACAAGCTGTATTTATTTCTTCATGGCACATGCTCTGCTACCACAATACAAGCTGTATTTATTTCTCCACGGCACATGCTGTGCTACCACAATACAAGCTGTATTTATTTCTTCATGGCACATGCTGTGCTACCACAATACAAGCTGTATTTATTTCTTCACGGCACATGCTGTGCTACCACAATACAAGCTGTATTTATTTCTGCATGGCACATGCTGTGCTACCACAATACAAGCTGTATTTATTTCTCCACGGCACATGCTGTGCTACCACAATACAAGCTGTATTTATTTCTTCATGGCACATGCTGTGCTACCACAATACAAGCTGTATTTATTTCTTCATGGCACATGCTCTGCTACCACAATACAAGCTGTATTTATTTCTCCACGGCACATGCTGTGCTACCACAATACAAGCTGTATTTATTTCTTCACGGCACATGCTGTGCTACCACAATACAAGCTGTATTTATTTCTCCACGGCACATGCTGTGCTACCACAATACAAGCTGTATTTATTTCTGCATGGCACATGCTCTGCTACCACAATACAAGCTGTATTTATTTCTCCACGGCACATGCTGTGCTACCACAATACAAGCTGTATTTATTTCTCCATGGCACATGCTGTGCTACCACAATACAAGCTGTATTTATTTCTCCACGGCACATGCTGTGCTACCACAATACAAGCTGTATTTATTTCTTCATGGCACATGCTGTGCTACCACAATACAAGCTGTATTTATTTCTTCACGGCACATGCTGTGCTACCACAATACAAGCTGTATTTATTTCTGCATGGCACATGCTCTGCTACCACAATACAAGCTGTATTTATTTCTTCATGGCACATGCTATGCTACCACAATACAAGCTGTATTTATTTCTTCATGGCACATGCTGTGCTACCACAATACAAGCTGTATTTATTTCTTCATGGCACATGCTCTGCTACCACAATACAAGCTGTATTTATTTCTCCACGGCACATGCTGTGCTACCACAATACAAGCTGTATTTATTTCTTCACGGCACATGCTGTGCTACCACAATACAAGCTGTATTTATTTCTGCATGGCACATGCTGTGCTACCACAATACAAGCTGTATTTATTTCTCACGGCACATGCTGTGCTACCACAATACAAGCTGTATTTATTTCTGCATGGCACATGCTGTGCTACCACAATACAAGCTGTATTTATTTCTCACGGCACATGCTGTGCTACCACAATACAAGCTGTATTTATTTCTTCATGGCACATGCTGTGCTACCACAATACAAGCTGTATTTATTTCTTCATGGCACATGCTGTGCTACCACAATACAAGCTGTATTTATTTCTTCATGGCACATGCTGTGCTACCACAATACAAGCTGTATTTATTTCTTCATGGCACATGCTGTGCTACCACAATACAAGCTGTATTTATTTCTTCATGGCACATGCTCTGCTACCACAATACAAGCTGTATTTATTTCTCCACGGCACATGCTGTGCTACCACAATACAAGCTGTATTTATTTCTTCACGGCACATGCTGTGCTACCACAATACAAGCTGTATTTATTTCTGCATGGCACATGCTGTGCTACCACAATACAAGCTGTATTTATTTCTTCACGGCACATGCTGTGCTACCACAATACAAGCTGTATTTATTTCTGCATGGCACATGCTGTGCTACCACAATACAAGCTGTATTTATTTCTTCACGGCACATGCTGTGCTACCACAATACAAGCTGTATTTATTTCTGCATGGCACATGCTGTGCTACCACAATACAAGCTGTATTTATTTCTTCACGGCACATGCTGTGCTACCACAATACAAGCTGTATTTATTTCTGCATGGCACATGCTGTGCTACCACAATACAAGCTGTATTTATTTCTTCACGGCACATGCTGTGCTACCACAATACAAGCTGTATTTATTTCTGCATGGCACATGCTGTGCTACCACAATACAAGCTGTATTTATTTCTTCACGGCACATGCTGTGCTACCACAATACAAGCTGTATTTATTTCTGCATGGCACATGCTGTGCTACCACAATACAAGCTGTATTTATTTCTCAACGGCACATGCTATGCTACCACAATACAAGCTGTATTTATTTCTTCATGGCACATGCTGTGCTACCACAATACAAGCTGTATTTATTTCTTCATGGCACATGCTCTGCTACCACAATACAAGCTGTATTTATTTCTCCACGGCACATGCTGTGCTACCACAATACAAGCTGTATTTATTTCTTCACGGCACATGCTGTGCTACCACAATACAAGCTGTATTTATTTCTCCACGGCACATGCTGTGCTACCACAATACAAGCTGTATTTATTTCTGCATGGCACATGCTCTGCTACCACAATACAAGCTGTATTTATTTCTCAACGGCACATGCTGTGCTACCACAATACAAGCTGTATTTATTTCTGCATGGCACATGCTCTGCTACCACAATACAAGCTGTATTTATTTCTGCATGGCACATGCTCTGCTACCACAATACAAGCTGTATTTATTTCTGCATGGCACATGCTGTGCTACCACAATACAAGCTGTATTTATTTCTTCACGGCACATGCTGTGCTACCACAATACAAGCTGTATTTATTTCTTCATGGCACATGCTGTGCTATCATGATAAAAGCTGTATTTATTTCTGCATGGCACATGCTCTACTACCACAATACAAGCTGTATTTATTTCTCATCGGCACATGCTGTGCCACCACAATACAAGCTGTATTTATTTCTGCATGGCACAGGCTCTGCTACCACAATACAAGCTGTATTTATTTCTGCATGGCACATGCTCTGCTACCACAATAAAAGCTGTATTTATTTCTTCATGGCACATGCTGTGCTACCATGATACAAGCTGTATTTATTTCTTCACGGCACATGCTGTGCTACCACAATACAAGCTGTATTTATTTCTGCATGACACATGCTCTACTACCACAATACAAGCTGTATTTATTTCTCAACGGCACATGGTATGCTACCACAATACAAGCTGTATTTATTTCTTCATGGCACATGCTGTGCTACCACAATACAAGCTGTATTTATTTCTCCACGGCACATGCTGTGCTACCACAATACAAGCTGTATCTATTTCTTCATGGCACATGCTTTGCGACCATGATACAAGCTGTATTCATTTCTTCACGGCACATGCTGTGCTACCACAATACAAGCTGTATTTATTTCTGCATGACACATGCTCTACTACCACAATACAAGCTGTATTTATTTCTTCATGGCACATGCTATGCTACCACAATACAAGCTGTATTTATTTCTTCATGGCACATGCTGTGCTACCACAATACAAGCTGTATTTATTTCTTCATGGCACATGCTCTGCTACCACAATACAAGCTGTATTTATTTCTGCACGGCACATGCTGTGCTACCACAATACAAGCTGTATTTATTTCTTCATGGCACATGCTGTGCTACCACAATACAAGCTGTATTTATTTCTTCACGGCACATGCTGTGCTACCACAATACAAGCTGTATTTATTTCTGCATGGCACATGCTGTGCTACCACAATACAAGCTGTATTTATTTCTCCACGGCACATGCTATGCTACCACAATACAAGCTGTATTTATTTCTTCATGGCACATGCTGTGCTACCACAATACAAGCTGTATTTATTTCTTCATGGCACATGCTCTGCTACCACAATACAAGCTGTATTTATTTCTGCATGGCACATGCTGTGCTACCACAATACAAGCTGTATTTATTTCTTCATGGCACATGCTGTGCTACCACAATACAAGCTGTATTTATTTCTTCATGGCACATGCTGTGCTACCACAATACAAGCTGTATTTATTTCTGCATGGCACATGCTGTGCTACCACAA
>CM026404.1:38520472-38538959 GCA_014843695.1 Archivesica marissinica | reverse complement strand
TCACACACATCATCACACACATCATCACACACATCATCACACACATCATCACACACATCATCACACCCATCATCACACACATCATCACACACATCATCACACACATCATCACACACATCATCACACACATCATCACACACATCATCACACACATCACCACACACATCATCACACACATCATCACACACATCATCACACACATCATCACACACATCATCACACACATCATCACACAATCATCACACACATCATCACACACATCATCACACACATCATCACACACATCACCACACACATCATCACACACATCATCACACACATCATCACACACATCATCACACACATCATCACAGACACACACATCATCACACACATCATCACATACATCATCACACACACATCACCACACATATCATCACACACATCATCACACACATCATCACACACATCATCACACACATCATCACACACATCATCACACACATCATCACACACACACACACATACATCATCACAAACACATCATCATCACACACATCATCACAACATCATCACACACACACACATCATCACACACATCATCACAATATCATCACACACATCATCACACATCATCACACACATCATCACACACATCATCACACACATCATCACACACACATCACCACACACATCATCACACACATCATCACACACATCATCACACATCATCACACACATCATCACACACATCATCACACACATCATCACACACATCATCACACACATCATCACACACATCACCACACACATCATCACACACATCATCACACACATCATCACACACATCACCACACACATCATCACACACATCATCACACACATCATCACACACATCACCACACACATCATCACACACATCATCACACACATCATCACACACATCATCACACACACACATCATCATAAATATATATAAAATGATTGCATAGTTATCTGAGGGAACCCCTGTGGTCCCCTTGTCTGAGGGAACATACCCCTGTGGTCCTCTTCAATGTTCGTTTAGACTAACTCTTTTGTGTTCTCATGAAGTTCATTTCAGTAAATAAAGTAATGATAATTTTTCATAGGTGAAGAACCATACCAAATGAATGCTCCAATTCGTATTTGGATTACCACGGTGTCCCCTGAGACCATCCATCTTACCTGGTATGATCCATCTCTGGTTAGCGACCAGCTGATTCGAGACAACCGTTACTACACAATCCGCTACCACAGTTACGATATTGGCCAGTATGAATACATGAATGTAACAGACTTACATGCCCGTGTCACAGGACTTCGCCCAAATACAGAATACACATTCAGCATACGTGTAAATGATCCGCCCTACCTCAGTAAATGGAGTGATGGTGTAACGAACAGTACCTCCACCAGATGTAAGTCATAGATATATGATACATTTGAATAGAAAGACAAAGCCTCAAAGCGAGCTCAATCATAGATCCATAGCTCAATCATAGATCCATAGCTCAATCATAGATCCATAGCTCACTCCTAGATCCATAGCTCAATCATACATCCATAGCTCAATCATAGATCCATAGCTCACTCCTAGATTCATAGCTCACTCCTAGATCCATAGCTCAATCCTAGATCCAACGCTCAATCATAGATCTATAGCTCACTCCTAGATCCATAGCTCAATCATAGATCCATAGCTCAATCATAGATTCATAGCTCAATCATAGATCCATAGCTCACTCCTAGATCCATAGCTCAATCATAGATCCATAGCTCAATCATAGATGCATAGCTCACTCCTAGATGCATAGCTCAATCATAGATCCGTAGCTCAATCATAGATCCATAGCTCAATCATAGATCCATAGCTCAATCATAGATCCATAGCTCAATCATATATCCATAGCTCAATCATAGATCCATAGCTCACTCCTAGATCCATAGCTCAATCCTAGATCCAACGCTCAATCATAGATCTATAGCTCACTCCTAGATCCATAGCTCAATCATAGATCTATAGCTCACTCCTAGATCCATAGCTCAATCATAGATCCATAGCTCAATCATAGATCCATAGCTCAATCATAGATCCATAGCTCAATCATAGATCTATAGCTCAATCATAGATCCATAGCTCAATCATAGATCCATAGCTCACTCCTAGATCCATAGCTCAATCATAGATCCAACGCTCAATCATAGATCTATAGCTCAATCCTAGATCCATAGCTCAATCATAGATCCATAGCTCAATCATAGATCCATAGCTCAATCATAGATCCATAGCTCAATCATAGATGCATAGCTCAGGCAGATGCATAGCTCAGGCAGATGCAGTGTGCAAGAACTTTAACACTGTTCAATGATTTCCTTGTGTTAATTGATTGACTAGATGTTAAACATTTTTGTGGAATATTGGATGGTTTGTTTTTCATTAATAAAATTAGACATCGATGCTTTGTCTTCAGCGCACAATTTGTGTAGCCTTCCCAAGGACCAAGGTACTTGCTCTGACTGGGAAGTGCGTTGGTTTTTCAACACAGAGATACAGCGCTGCGATCGCTTCTGGTATGGAGGCTGTAACCAAGGCAATGCCAACAATTTCATCAATGAGAATGAATGTCAGAGTCAGTGTACAGAGATGCAAAGTAAGTTCGCTTAGTTAGACACTTCCATCACTTGACAGAGTAAGTTCCCTTAGTTAGACACATCCATCACTTGACAGAGTAAGTTCCCTTAGTTATACACCTCCATCACTTGACAGAGTAAATTCCCTTAATTAGACACTTCCATTACTTGACAGAGTAAGTTCCCTTAGTTAGACACCTCCATCACTTGACAGAGTAAGTTCCCTTAGTTATACACCTCCATCACTTGACAGAGTAAGTTCCCTTAGTTAGATACCTCCATCACTTGACAGAGTAAGTTCCCTTAGTTAGATGCCTCCATCACTTGACAGAGTAAGTTCCCTTAGTTAGACACATCCAAAACTTGACAGAATAATTCCATTAGTTAGATGACTCCATCACTTGACAGAGAAATTCTATTAGTTAGACACCTACATCACTAGACAGAGTAAGTTCCCTTAGCTAGACATCTCCATCACTTGACAGAGTAAGTTCCCTTAGCTAGACACCTCCATCACTTGACAGAGTAAGTTCCCTTAGCTAGACACCTCCATCACTTGACATAATAAGTTCCCTTAGCTAGACACCTCCATCACTTGACAGAGTAATTCCATTAGTTAGATACCTCCAACACTTGACAGAGTAATTCCATTAGTTAGATACCTCCAACACTTGACAGAGTAATTCCATTAGTTAGATACCTCCAACACTTGACAGAGTAAGTTCCCTTAGCTAGACACCTCCATCACTTGACAGAGTCAGTTCCCTTAGCTAGACACCTCCATCACTTGACAGAGTAAGTTCCCTTAGCTAGACACCTCCATCACTTGACAGAGTAAGTTCCCTTAGCTAGACACCTCCAACACTTGACAGAGTAATTCCATTAGTTAGATACCTCCATCACTTGACAGAGTAAGTTCCCTTAGCTAGACACCTCCATCACTTCACAGAGTAATTCCATTAGTTAGATACCTCCATAACTTGACAGAGTAATTACATTAGTTAGATACCTCCATCACTTGATATAGTAAGTCCATTAGTTAGATACCTCCAACACTTGATATAGTAAGTCCATTAGTTAGATACCTCCATCACTTGATATAGTAATTCCATTAGTTAGACACCTCCATCACTTGACAGAGTAATTCCATTAGTTAGATACCTCCAACACTTGATATAATAATTCCATTAGTTAGATACCTCCATCACTTGATATAGTAATTCCATTAGTTAGATACCTCCATCACTTGATATAGTAATTCCATTAGTTAGACACCTCCATCACTTGACAGAGTAATTCCATTAGTTAGATACCTCCATCACTTGACAGAGTAATTCCATTAGTTAGATACCTCCATCACTTGACAGAGTAATTCCATTAGTTAGATACCTCCATCACTTGACAGAGTAATTCCATTAGTTAGATACCTCCATCACTTGATATAGTAAGTCCATTAGTTAGATACCTCCATCACTTGATATAGTAATTCCATTAGTTAGATACCTCCATCACTTGATATAGTAATTCCATTAGTTAGATACCTCCATCACTTGATATAGTAATTCCATTAGTTAGATACCTCCATCACTTGATATAGTAATTCCATTAGTTAGATACCTCCATCACTTGATATAGTAATTCCATTAGTTAGACATCTCCATCACTTGACAGAGTAATTCCATTAGTTAGATACCTCCAACACTTGATATAATAAGTCCATTAGTTAGATACCTCCATCACTTGATATAGTAATTCCATTAGTTAGATACCTCCATCACTTGATATAGTAATTCCATTAGTTAGACACTTCCATCACTTGACAGAGTAATTCCATTAGTTTGATACCTCCATAACATGACAGAGTAATTACATTAGTTAGATACCTCCATAACTTGACAGAGTAATTACATTAGTTAGATACCTCCATAACTTGACAGAGTAATTACATTAGTTAGACATCTCCATCACTTGACAGAGTAATTACATTAGTTAGATACCTCCATAACATGACAGAGTAATTACATTAGTTAGATACCTCCATAACTTGACAGAGTAATTATATTAGTTAGACATCTCCATAACTTGACAGAGTAATTCCATTAGTTAGACATCTCCATAACTTGACAGAGTAATTCCATTAGTTAGACATCTCCATAACTTGACAGAGTAATTACATTAGTTAGATACCTACATCACTTGACAGAGTAATAACATTAGTCAACAGTTACCTTGTGGGTATTCTAGAGGCAGCATTATCTGTCAACAATTACCTTGTGTGTATTCTAGAGGCAGTATTATCTGTTAACAATTACATTGTGGGTATTCTAGAGGCAGTATTATCTGTCAATAATTACCTTGTGTGTATTCTAGAGGCAGTATTATATGTCAATAATTACCTTGTGTGTATTCAAGAGGCAGTATTATCTGTCAACAATTAATGTGTGGGTATTCTAGAGGCAGTATTATCTGTTAATAATTACCTTGTGGGTATTCTAGAGGCAGTATTATCTGTCAACAATTACCTTGTGTGTATTCTAGAATCAATAGTATATGTCAACAATTACCTTGTGGGTATTCTAGAGGCAATAGTATATGTCACCAATTACCGTGTGGGTATTCTAGAGGCAATATACTATGTCAACAATTACCATGTGGGTATTATAGAGTCAAAGGTATATGTCAACAATTACCTTGTGGGTATTCTAGAGTCAAAGGTATATGTCAACAATACCTTGTGGGTATTCTAAGTCAATAGTATATGTCAACAATTACCTTGTGGGTATTCTAACAATAGTATATGTCAACAATTACCTATGGGTATTCTAACATTAGTATCTGTCAACAATTACTTTGTGGGTATTTTAGAGGCAGTAATCTCTGCAATTACCTTGATATTCTAGATGCACAATATCAGACAACAATTACCTTGTGGGTATTCTAGAGGCACTATTATCTATCAACAATTACCTTGTGGGTAGTCTAGACAGTATTATCTGTCAACAATTACCTTGACAGAGGCAGTAATCGTAACAATTACATTGTGGGTATTCTAGAGGCAATATTATCTGTCAACACTTACCTTGTGGGTATTCTAGAGGCAGTATTATCTGTTAACAATTAAATTGTGGGTATTCTAGAGGCAGTATGATCTGTCTGCAATTACCTTGTGGATATTCTAGAGGCAGCAATATCAGACAACAATTACCTTGTGGGTATTCTAGAGACACTATTATCTGTCAACAATTACCTTGTGGATAGTCTAGAGGCAGTATTATCTGTCAACAATTACATTGTGGGTATTCTAGAGGCAATATTATCTGTCAACACTTACCTTGTGGGTATTCTAGAGGCAGTATTATCTGTTAACAATTACATTGTGGGTATTCTAGAGGCAATATTATCTGTCAACACTTACCTTGTGGGTATTCAAAAGGTGGATTTATCTGTCAACAATTACCTTGTGGGTATTCTAGAGGCATCATTATCTGTTAACAATTACCTTGTGGGTATTCTAGAGGCAGTATTATCTGTTAACAATTATCTTGTGGATATTCTAGAGGCAGTATTATCTGTCAAAAATTACCTTGTGGGTATTCTAGAGGCAGTATTATCTGTTAACAATTACATTGTGGGTATTCTAGAGGCAATATTATCTGTCAACACTTACCTTGTGGGTATTCTAGAGGCAGTATTATCTGTTAACAATTACATTGTGGGTATTCTAGAGGCAATATTATCTGTCAACACTTACCTTGTGGGTATTCAAAAGGTGGATTTATCTGTCAACAATTACCTTGTGGGTATTCTAGAGGCATCATTATCTGTTAACAATTACCTTGTGGGTATTCTAGAGGCAGTATTATCTGTTAACAATTATCTTGTGGATATTCTAGAGGCAGTATTATCTGTCAAAAATTACCTTGTGGGTATTCTAGAGGCAGTATTATCTGCAACAATTACATTGTGGGTATTCTAGAGGCAGTATTATCTGTCAACAATTACCTTGTGGGTATTCTAGAGGCAATATTTCTGTCAACAATTACCGTGTGTGTATTCTAGAGGCAGTATTATCTGTCAACAATTACCGTGTGGCTATTTTAGAGGCAGTATTATATGTCAATAATTACCTTGTGTGTATTCTAGAGGCAGTATTATCTGTCAACAATTACCTTGTGGGTATTTAGAGGCAGTATTATCTGTTAATAATTACCTTGTGGGTATTCTAGAGGCAGTATTATCTGTCAACAATTACCTTGTGGGTATTCTAGAGGCAGTATTATATGTCAATAATTACCTTGTGTGTATTCTAGAGGCAGTATTAGCTGTCAACAATTACCTTGTGGGTATTCTAGAGGCAGTATTATCTGTCAACAATTACCGTGTGGCTATTCTGGGGGCAGTATTATCTGTTAACAATTACCTTGTGGGTATTCTAGAGGCAATATTTGCTGTCAACAATTACCTTGTGGGTATTCTAGAGGCAGTATTATCTGTCAACAATTACCTTGTGGCTATTTTAGAGGCAGTATTATATGTCAATAATTACCTTGTGGCTATTTTAGAGGCAGTATTATATGTCAATAATTACCTTGTGTGTATTCTAGAGGCAGTATTATCTGTCAACAATTACCTTGTGGGTATTCTAGAGACACTATTATCTGTCAACAATTACCTTGTGTGTATTCTAGAGACACTATTATCTGTCAACAATTACCTTGTGGGTAGTCTAGAGACACTATTATCTGTCAACAATTACCTTGTGGGTATTCTAGAGGCATCATTATCTGTCAACAATTACCTTGTGTGTATTCTAGAGGCAATATTATATGTCAACAATTACCTTGTGGGTATTTTCGAGGCAGCATTATCTGTCAACAATTACCTTGTGGGTATTCTAAGGCAGTATTATATGTCAACAATACCTTGTGTATTCTAGAGGCAATATTATATGTCAACAATTACCTTGTGGGTATTTTCGAGGCAGTATTATCTGTCAACAATTACCTTGTGGGTATTCTAAGGCAGTATTATCTGTCAACAAACACAACAAATCAACAATTACCTTGTGGTATTCTAGAGGCAATATTATCTGTCAACAATTACCTTGTGGGTATTCAACAATATCTGTCAACAATTACCTTGTGGGTATTTTAGAGGCAGTATTATCTGTTAACAATTACATTGTGGGTATTCTAGAGGCAATATTATCTGTCAACACTTACCTTGTGGGTATTCAAAAGGTGGATTTATCTGTCAACAATTACCTTGTGGGTATTCTAGAGGCATCATTATCTGTTAACAATTACCTTGTGGGTATTCTAGAGGCAGTATTATCTGTTAACAATTATCTTGTGGATATTCTAGAGGCAGTATTATCTGTCAAAAATTACCTTGTGGGTATTCTAGAGGCAGTATTATCTGTTAACAATTACATTGTGGGTATTCTAGAGGCAATATTATCTGTCAACACTTACCTTGTGGGTATTCTAGAGGCAGTATTATCTGTTAACAATTACATTGTGGGTATTCTAGAGGCAATATTATCTGTCAACAATTACCTTGTGGGTATTCAAAAGGTGGATTTATCTGTCAACAATTACCTTGTGGATATTCTAGAAGCAGCATTATCTGTTAACAATTACCTTGTGGGTATTCTAGAGGCAGTATTATCTGTCAACAATTACATTGTGGGTATTCTAGAGTCAATAGTATATGTCAACAATTACCTTGTGGGTATTCTAAAGGCAATATTATCTGCAACAATTACCTTGTGGGTATTCTAGAGGCAGTATTAGCTGTCAACAATTACCTTGTGGGTATTCTAGAGGCAATATTTTCTGTCAACAATTACCGTGTGTGTATTCTAGAGGCAGTATTATCTGTCAACAATTACCGTGTGGCTATTTTAGAGGCAGTATTATATGTCAATAATTACCTTGTGTGTATTCTAGAGGCAGTATTATCTGTCAACAATTACCTTGTGGGTATTTTAGAGGCAGTATTATCTGTTAATAATTACCTTGTGGGTATTCTAGAGGCAGTATTATCTGTCAACAATTACCTTGTGGGTATTCTAGAGGCAGTATTATATGTCAATAATTACCTTGTGTGTATTCTAGAGGCAGTATTAGCTGTCAACAATTACCTTGTGGGTATTCTAGAGGCAGTATTATCTGTCAACAATTACCGTGTGGCTATTCTGGGGGCAGTATTATCTGTTAACAATTACCTTGTGGGTATTCTAGAGGCAATATTTGCTGTCAACAATTACCTTGTGGGTATTCTAGAGGCAGTATTATCTGTCAACAATTACCTTGTGGCTATTTTAGAGGCAGTATTATATGTCAATAATTACCTTGTGGCTATTTTAGAGGCAGTATTATATGTCAATAATTACCTTGTGTGTATTCTAGAGGCAGTATTATCTGTCAACAATTACCTTGTGGGTATTCTAGAGACACTATTATCTGTCAACAATTACCTTGTGTGTATTCTAGAGACACTATTATCTGTCAACAATTACCTTGTGGGTAGTCTAGAGACACTATTATCTGTCAACAATTACCTTGTGGGTATTCTAGAGGCATCATTATCTGTCAACAATTACCTTGTGTGTATTCTAGAGGCAATATTATATGTCAACAATTACCTTGTGGGTATTTTCGAGGCAGCATTATCTGTCAACAATTACCTTGTGGGTATTCTATAGGCAGTATTATATGTCAACAATTACCTTGTGTGTATTCTAGAGGCAATATTATATGTCAACAATTACCTTGTGGGTATTTTCGAGGCAGTATTATCTGTCAACAATTACCTTGTGGGTATTCTATAGGCAGTATTATCTGTCAACAATTACCTTGTGGGTATTCTAGAGGCAATATTATATGTCAACAATTACCATGTGGGTATTTTAGAGGCAGCATTAACAGTCAACAATTACCTTGTGGGTATTCTAGAGGCAATATTATATGTCAACAATTACCTTGCGGGTATTTTCGAGGCAGCATTATCTGTCAACAATTACCTTGTGGGTATTTTAGAGGCAGCATTAACAGTCAACAATTACCTTGTGGGTATTTTAGAGGCAGTATTATCTGTTAGTAATTACCATGTGGGTATTTTAGAGGCAGTATTAACAGTCAACAATTACCTTGTGGGTATTTTAGAGGCAGCATTAACAGTCAACAATTACCTTGTGTGTATTCTAGAGGCAATATTATCTGTCAACAATTACCTTGTGGGTATTCTAGAGGCAAAAGTATCTGTCAACAATTACCTTGTGGGTATTTTAGAGGCAGTATTATCTGTCAATAATTACCTTGTGGGTATTTTCAACGCAGCATTATCTGTCAACAATTACCTTTTGGGTATTTTAGAGGCAGTATTATCTGTCAACAATTACCTTGTGGGTATTCTAGAGTCAACAGTTACCTTCATCAGTAGTTGTTCTTGTGAGTGAAAATAATAAATATTGACTTTTTATAGTAACAACGCCATACAAACGTACAGCCAGACCATACAACTGTAGACATACCACATTGGGATGCTGCTTAGATAGGTATACTGCACGCTTGGATGAGAGAGGATCAAATTGTGCAGGTATGATGTTACATCAGTAGATATGTGAAAATTATGATATTTCATTTCTAGAATGTTTAATGTTTTTATTTATGTATTTTGGTTTACTTATATTAAGTTTAAAACCTACACTTTGAGTTGCAGCAGTACCACATGAGTTATGTATGGTCCATGAATGGGTTATTGCCCATGACTGAGTGCAGCAGTACCACATGAGCTATTTATGGTCCATGAATGGGTTATTGTCTATGACTGAGTGCAGCAGTACCACATGAGTTATTTATGGTCCATGAATGGGATATTGTCCATGACTGAGTGCAGCGGTACCACATGAGCTAGTTATGGTCCATAAATGGGTTATTGTCCATGACTGAGTGCAGCAGTACCACATGAGTTATTTATGGTCCATGAATGGGTTATTGCCCATGACTGAGTGCAGCAGTACCACATGAGTTATTTATGGTCCATGAATGGGTTATTGTCCATGACTGAGTGCAGCAGTACCACATGGGTTATATATGGTCCATGAATGGGTTATTGCCCATGACTGAGTGCAGCAGTACCACATGAGTTATTTATGGTCCATGAATGGGTTATTGTACATGACTGAGTGCAGCAGTACCACATGAGCTATGTATGGTCCATGAATGGGTTATTGCCCATGACTGAGTGCAGCAGTACCACATGAGTTATTTATGGTCCATAAATGGGTTATTGTCCATGACTGAGTACAGCAGTACCACATGAGTTAGTTATGGTCCATGAATGGGTTATTGTCTATGACTGAGTGCAGCAGTACCACATGAGTTATTTATGGTCCATGAATGGGTTATTGCCCATGACTGGGTGCAGCAGTACCACATGAGTTATTTATGGTCCATGAATGGGTTATTGTCCATGACTGAGTGCAGCAGTACCACATGGGTTATTTATGGTCCATGAATGGGTTATTGCCCATGACTGAGTGCAGCAGTACCACATGAGTTATTTATGGTCCATAAATGGGTTATTGTCCATGACTGAGTGCAGCAGTACCACATGAGTTATTTATGGTCCATGAATGTGTTAGTGCCCATGACTGAGTGCAGCAGTACCACATGAGTTATTTATGGTCCATAAATGGGTTATTGTCTATGACTGAGTGCAGCAGTACCACATGAGTTATTTATGGTCCATGAATGGGTTATTGCCCATGACTGAGTGCAGCAGTACCACATGAGTTATTTATGGTCCATGAATGGGTTATTGCCCATGACTGAGTGCAGCAGTACCACATGAGTTATGTATGGTCCATGAATGGGTTATTGCCCATGACTGAGTGCAGCAGTACCACATGAGTTATTTATGGTCCATGAATGGGTTATTGCCCATGACTGAGTGCAGCAGTACCACATGAGTTATTTATGGTCCATGAATGGGTTATTGTCCATGACTGAGTGCAGCAGTACCACATGAGTTATTTATGGTCCATGAATGGGTTATTGTCCATGACTGAGTGCAGCAGTACCACATGAGTTATTTATGGTCCATGAATGGGTTATTGCCCATGACTGAGTGCAGCAGTACCACATGAGTTATTTATGGTCCATAAATGGGTTATTGCCCATGACTGAGTGCAGCAGTACCACATGAGTTATTTATGGTCCATGAATGGGTTATTGCCCATGACTGAGTGCAGCAGTACCACATGAGTTATTTATGGTCCATAAATGGGTTATTGTCCATGACTGAGTGCAGCGGTACCACATGAGTTATTTATGGTCCATAAATGGGTTATTGTCCATGACTGAGTGCAGCAGTACCACATGAGTTATTTATGGTCCATGAATGGGTCATTGCCCATAACTGAGTGCAGCAGTAAAACATGAGTTATTTATGGTCCATGAATGGATTATTGTCCATGACTGAGTGTTGCAGTACCACATGAGTTATTTATGGTCCATGAATGGGTTATTGTCCATGACTGAGTGTTGCAGTACCACATGAGTTATTTATGGTCCATAAATGGGTTATTGTCCATGACTGAGTGCAGCAGTACCACATGAGTTATTTATGGTCCATGAATGGGTTATTGTCCATGACTGAGTGCAGCAGTACCACATGAGTTATTTATGGTCCATGAATGGGTTATTGTCCATGACTGAGTGCAGCAGTACCACATGAGTTATTTATGGTCCATGAATGGGTTATTGTCCATGACTGAGTGCAGCAGTACCACATGAGTTATTTATGGTCCATGAATGGGTTATTGTCCATGACTGAGTGCAGCAGTACCACATGAGTTATTTATGGTCCATGAATGGGTTATTGCCCATGACTGAGTGCAGCAGTACCACATGAGTTATTTATGGTCCATGAATGGGTTATTGTCCATGACTGAGTGCAGCAGTACCACATGAGATGTATGGTCCATGAATGGGTTATTGCCCATGACTGAGTGCAGCAGTACCACATGAGTTATTTATGGTCCATAAATGGGTTATTGTCCATGACTGAGTGCAGCAGTACCACATGAGTTATTTATGGTCCATGAATGGGTTATTGTCCATGACTGAGTGCAGCAGTACCACATGAGTTATTTATGGTCCATGAATGGGTTATTGCCCATGACTGAGTGCAGCAGTACCACATGAGTTATTTATGGTCCATGAATGGGTTATTGTCCATGACTGAGTGCAGCAGTACCACATGAGTTATTTATGGTCCATGAATGGGTTATTGTCCATGACTGAGTGCAGCAGTACCACATGAGTTATTTATGGTCCATGAATGGGTTATTGTCCATGACTGAGTGCAGCAGTACCACATGAGTTATTTATGGTCCATGAATGGGTTATTGCCCATGACTGAGTGCAGCAGTACCACATGAGTTATTTATGGTCCATGAATGGGTTATTGTCCATGACTGAGTGCAGCAGTACCACATGAGTTATTTATGGTCCATGAATGGGTTATTGTCCATGACTGAGTGCAGCAGTACCACATGAGTTATTTATGGTCCATGAATGGGTTATTGCCCATGACTGAGTGCAGCAGTACCACATGAGTTATTTATGGTCCATGAATGGGTTATTGCCCATGACTGAGTGCAGCAGTACCACATGAGTTATTTATGGTCCATGAATGGGTTATTGTCCATGACTGAGTGCAGCAGTACCACATGAGTTATTTATGGTCCATGAATGGGTTATTGTCCATGACTGAGTGCAGCAGTACCACATGAGTTATTTATGGTCCATGAATGGGTTATTGCCCATGACTGAGTGCAGCAGTACCACATGAGTTATTTATGGTCCATGAATGGGTTATTGCCCATGACTGAGTGCAGCAGTACCACATGAGTTATTTATGGTCCATGAATGGGTTATTGCCCATGACTGAGTGCAGCAGTACCACATGAGTTATTTATGGTCCATGAATGGGTTATTGCCCATGACTGAGTGCAGCAGTACCACATGAGTTATTTATGGTCCATGAATGGGTTATTGCCCATGACTGAGTGCAGCAGTACCACATGAGTTATTTATGGTCCATGAATGGGTTATTGTCCATGACTGAGTGCAGCAGTACCACATGAGTTATTTATGGTCCATGAATGGGTTATTGTCCATGACTGAGTGCAGCATTATGGTCCATAAATGGGTTATTGTCCATGACTGAGTGCAGCAGTACCACATGAGTTATTTATGGTCCATGAATGGGTTATTGTCCATGACTGAGTGCAGCAGTACCACATGAGTTATGTATGGTCCATGAATGGGTTATTGCCCATGACTGAGTGCAGCAGTACCACATGAGTTATTTATGGTCCATGAATGGGTTATTGTCTATGACTGAGTGCAGCAGTACCACATGAGTTATTTATGGTCCATGAATGGGATATTGTCCATGACTGAGTGCAGCGGTACCACATGAGCTATTTATGGTCCATAAATGGGTTATTGTCCATGACTGAGTGCAGCAGTACCACATGAGTTATTTATGGTCCATAAATGGGTTATTGTCCATGACTGAGTGCAGCAGTACCACATGAGTTATTTATGGTCCATGAATGGGTTATTGTCCATGACTGAGTGCAGCAGTACCACATGAGTTATTTATGGTCCATGAATGGGTTATTGCCCATGACTGAGTGCAGCAGTACCACATGAGTTATTTATGGTCCATGAATGGGTTATTGTCCATGACTGAGTGCAGCAGTACCACATGAGTTATTTATGGTCCATGAATGGGTTATTGCCCATGACTGAGTGCAGCAGTACCACATGAGTTATTTATGGTCCATGAATGGGTTATTGTCCATGACTGAGTGCAGCAGTACCACATGAGTTATTTATGGTCCATGAATGGGTTATTGCCCATGACTGAGTGCAGCAGTACCACATGAGTTATTTATGGTCCATGAATGGGTTATTGTCCATGACTGAGTGCAGCAGTACCACATGAGTTATTTATGGTCCATGAATGGGTTATTGCCCATGACTGAGTGCAGCAGTACCACATGAGTTATTTATGGTCCATGAATGGGTTATTGTCCATGACTGAGTGCAGCAGTACCACATGAGTTATTTATGGTCCATGAATGGGTTATTGTCCATGACTGAGTGCAGCAGTACCACATGAGTTATTTATGGTCCATGAATGGGTTATTGCCCATGACTGAGTGCAGCAGTACCACATGAGTTATTTATGGTCCATGAATGGGTTATTGTCCATGACTGAGTGCAGCAGTACCACATGAGTTATTTATGGTCCATGAATGGGTTATTGCCCATGACTGAGTGCAGCAGTACCACATGAGTTATTTATGGTCCATGAATGGGTTATTGTCCATGACTGAGTGCAGCAGTACCACATGAGTTATTTATGGTCCATGAATGGGTTATTGTCCATGACTGAGTGCAGCAGTACCACATGAGTTATTTATGGTCCATGAATGGGTTATTGTCCATGACTGAGTGCAGCAGTACCACATGAGTTATTTATGGTCCATGAATGGGTTATTGCCCATGACTGAGTGCAGCAGTACCACATGAGTTATTTATGGTCCATGAATGGGTTATTGCCCATGACTGAGTGCAGCAGTACCACATGAGTTATTTATGGTCCATGAATGGGTTATTGCCCATGACTGAGTGCAGCAGTACCACATGAGTTATTTATGGTCCATGAATGGGTTATTGCCCATGACTGAGTGCAGCAGTACCACATGAGTTATTTATGGTCCATGAATGGGTTATTGTCCATGACTGAGTGCAGCAGTACCACATGAGTTATTTATGGTCCATGAATGGGTTATTGCCCATGACTGAGTGCAGCAGTACCACATGAGTTATTTATGGTCCATGAATGGGTTATTGTCCATGACTGAGTGCAGCAGTACCACATGAGTTATTTATGGTCCATGAATGGGTTATTGCCCATGACTGAGTGCAGCAGTACCACATGAGTTATTTATGGTCCATGAATGGGTTATTGCCCATGACTGAGTGCAGCAGTACCACATGAGTTATTTATGGTCCATGAATGGGTTATTGTCCATGACTGAGTGCAGCAGTACCACATGAGTTATTTATGGTCCATGAATGGGTTATTGTCCATGACTGAGTGCAGCAGTACCACATGAGTTATTTATGGTCCATGAATGGGTTATTGCCCATGACTGAGTGCAGCAGTACCACATGAGTTATGTATGGTCCATGAATGGGTTATTGCCCATGACTGAGTGCAGCAGTACCACATGAGTTATTTATGGTCCATGAATGGGTTATTGCCCATGACTGAGTGCAGCAGTACCACATGAGTTATTTATGGTCCATGAATGGGTTATTGTCCATGACTGAGTGCAGCAGTACCACATGAGTTATTTATGGTCCATGAATGGGTTATTGTCCATGACTGAGTGCAGCAGTACCACATGAGTTATTTATGGTCCATGAATGGGTTATTGTCCATGACTGAGTGCAGCAGTACCACATGAGTTATTTATGGTCCATGAATGGGTTATTGTCCATGACTGAGTGCAGCAGTACCACATGAGTTATTTATGGTCCATGAATGGGTTATTGTCCATGACTGAGTGCAGCAGTACCACATGAGTTATTTATGGTCCATGAATGGGTTATTGTCCATGACTGAGTGCAGCAGTACCACATGAGCTATTTATGGTCCATGATTGAATTATTGTCCATGACTGAGTGCAGCATTATGGTCCATAAATGGGTTATTGTCCATGACTGAGTGCAGCAGTACCACATGAGTTATTTATGGTCCATGAATGGGTTATTGTCCATGACTGAGTGCAGCAGTACCACATGAGTTATGTATGGTCCATGAATGGGTTATTGCCCATGACTGAGTGCAGCAGTACCACATGAGCTATTTATGGTCCATGAATGGGTTATTGTCTATGACTGAGTGCAGCAGTACCACATGAGTTATTTATGGTCCATGAATGGGATATTGTCCATGACTGAGTGCAGCGGTACCACATGAGCTATTTATGGTCCATACATGGGTTATTGTCCATGACTGAGTGCAGCAGTACCACATGAGTTATTTATGGTCCATAAATGGGTTATTGTCCATGACTGAGTGCAGCAGTACCACATGAGTTATTTATGGTCCATAAATGGGTTATTGTCCATGACTGAGTGCAGCAGTACCACATGAGTTATTTATGGTCCATGAATGGGTTATTGTTTATGACTGAGTGCAGCAGTACCACATGAGTTATTTATGGTCCATGAATGGGTTATTGACCATGACTGAGTGCAGCAGTACCACATGAGTTATTTATGGTCCATGAATGGGTTATTGCCCATGACTGAGTGCAGCAGTACCACATGAGTTATTTATGGTCCATGAATGGGTTATTGCCCATGACTGAGTGCAGCAGTACCACATGAGTTATGTATGGTCCATGATTGGGTTATTGCCCATGACTGAGTGCAGCAGTACCACATGAGTTATTTATGGTCCATGAATGGGTTATTGCCCATGACTGAGTGCAGCAGTACCACATGAGTTATGTATGGTCCATGAATGGGTTATTGCCCATGACTGAGTGCAGCAGTACCACATGAGTTATTTATGGTCCATGAATGGGTTATTGCCCATGACTGAGTGCAGCAGTACCACATGAGTTATTTATGGTCCATAAATGGGTTATTGTCCTTGACTGAGTGCAGCGGTACCACATGAGTTATTTATGGTCCATAAATGGGTTATTGTCCATGACTGAGTGCAGCAGTACCACATGAGTTATTTATGGTCCATGAATGGGTTATTGTCCATGACTGAGTGCAGCAGTACCACATGAGTTATTTATGGTCCATGAATGGGTTATTGTCCATGACTGAGTGCAGCAGTACCACATGAGTTATTTATGGTCCATGATGGGTTATTGTCCATGACTGAGTGCAGCAGTACCACATGAGTTATTTATGGTCCATGAATGGGTTATTGTCCATGACTGAGTGCAGCAGTACCACATGAGTTATTTATGGTCCATGAATGGGTTATTGTCCATGACTGAGTGCAGCAGTACCACATGAGTTATTTATGGTCCATGAATGGGTTATTGTCCATGACTGAGTGCAGCAGTACCACATGAGTTATTTATGGTCCATGAATGGGTTATTGCCCATGACTGAGTGCAGCAGTACCACATGAGTTATTTATGGTCCATGAATGGGTTATTGCCCATGACTGAGTGCAGCAGTACCACATGAGTTATTTATGGTCCATGAATGGGTTATTGTCCATGACTGAGTGCAGCAGTACCACATGAGTTATTTATGGTCCATGAATGGGTTATTGTCCATGACTGAGTGCAGCAGTACCACATGAGTTATTTATGGTCCATGAATGGGTTATTGTCCATGACTGAGTGCAGCAGTACCACATGAGTTATTTATGGTCCATGAATGGGTTATTGTCCATGACTGAGTGCAGCAGTACCACATGAGTTATTTATGGTCCATGAATGGGTTATTGCCCATGACTGAGTGCAGCAGTACCACATGAGTTATTTATGGTCCATGAATGGGTTATTGTCCATGACTGAGAAACCAATGGGTTATTGCCCATGACTGAGTGCAGCAGTACCACATGAGCTATACCAAAACCAACACACATTATGGTCCATAAATGGGTTATTGTCCATGACTGAGTGCAGCAGTACCACATGAGTTATTTATGGTCCATGAATGGGTTATTGTCCATGACTGAGTGCAGCAGTACCACATGAGTTATTTATGGTCCATGAATGGGT